>OY759261.1:15824955-15922455 GCA_963662155.1 Lamellibrachia columna
GCGTCGTACTGTTCGATAAACCTACGTATCTAATGTCGAAGTCTAGCTAAATTCGCTCGCCATATGAAAGCATATTTGTATACACCTATTCCCATTTTTGTCAGTAGGTTATGGCCATGCGTTTGTTTTGTGTATACCGGCAACATTTCGTACGACACGCGTATTCTGTGTTATCCGATTTATCGGTCGCGCTATTTAACATGTCAGCCTTTAGTCGACCCAATAAATTACCGGAATGTTCTAATTTTAGAACACATTTGAGTAAACTGAAACCATACACTTTGCTTCGTTCTAATCACGGGCAACTCCGGACAGACAACAACACTGCGGACACCTACTTGCCGTCCGGGGATGTGTTTATACTAAGCGGAATGCTTCGTCCTGCTAGGAGAATACGCCCCCTGGTGCCATCGTAGAAGCCGACATTTCCAAGGCTGAGACCACCAAAGAACTCCACACTAAAATTGTACTTGTAGAAGTTGGTGAAGTAGAAACTGTTTTCTCCCGTCGCCAAGATGTCACTGGGGCTGATGGTGCACATGAAAACAGCGACGATGTTGAAATGTCCATTTATGTGATTTTAAGACTTCGAAGAGTCCCCATATATACAATATCTACAGTTTGTCAAGGAACAGTCCGAGTGAAATCGACATTGTAATCATCACTACGGAAATTATTAAGAATATTAAAAAATATTAATTTACGACATTACTTTTAAATCGATTGCACTCCGTTTATAGCACGTAGCAGCTAACGAAACCTGTTGAAAATGTATTAATTCCGGATAGCTTGCAAGGCGTTGGTTAATATTGACTAAATAAATTGATTTTGACAGCAAAACTGACTGCGTGATTGTCGGGTCACGGTATGTTCGCAGGTGATACAACTTTCGTCTCTTCTCGTCATAGCGAAACTTCTCCACAGTTTCTGTTCTGATCAAACGATTGTTCCCAACAAACATGTAGATCACATCTAAAAAACAAGTACTAAAACGCGTCATATCTAGTATTACAAAACGTGAATGCGGCTGTTATATGGCGACTGAAACATTCTCAGCGACTTCACTTGTTTAATTAGTACGCATTCCGTGAGGTTAAAAAGATTACAACCCATTAAGAAATAACTTAATAATCATCTGAACAGGTTTTATACCCGGATATGCGGCGTTATACAAATACAATTTATTATTATTATTATTATTATTATTATATATAACTACGTTTAAGCAAACTACACAATTATTACTTGTTAAGCGACGGAACGCTAACGGTGACATATGGCTCCAGCCAAAGACAGTCCCAAAGAAAACGGCTTATGTCTTACTGCAGTTGTAGTCCCTCCAAATGCTGAGATCAACAGGAGAGAAATGTGGCTCTGTCGAGGTCGCCTACAATATCAAGCGCGTGGACCCCGTGACTGGGTTCATTGAAGTCAAACAACAATATTATCGCCCCGACTCGGTGCATTAAAGCCCTGTCCAACAACACAGTTTAGGTTAAAAATGCATTATTTCGTTATGTTTCTCTACTACTCCCTCAACGTAAGTATCCGTGTCGTCGTTATCTACGTTGTCGACGATTGTATTGACACTGAAGGCGGTTATCTTCGTCTTCGTCAATATAAGTAGTAGCATCATATGATTAATAACCAACATAAACGGAACTTACCGATATGATGAACGCCAGTCCATTCGGTAGCACCTGGATGTCTTCAGAGCCTTTATCTAGCAGACACGGACACACATTGTACCGAAGCTGTATAAGGATTGATACCGCGCATGCAACCATGAAGTAAAAATACATAATGTACCTCTGTTGCATGTAGACATTGTGCGACAAAAAGGTAGAAAATGTTAACGGTCAACCGAGCCTGTAATCTGAATATGTTGCGGGCTATTTTATATTATTACATTTGAATGCCAAATTAACAATCCCAACAAGTCGCTCCTGTAATCTTACTTTATATTATTTTAATGATGTAGGTTTACACGATATGTGTAATTAAAATGTGTCGCCCGATCGCCTGCACATATGCAAATATCAACACCTACCGATGCCTGGCACCAGACTACATCGGCCTGGCTGGTGGTTGCATACCGTCTTGTGGAAAGGAAACGTCCATCTGAAAACTTAAACTCGTCAACATAAACGTAATCTATACAACAGGAAGATTCGACACATGTATGGCGCTATTACCTGGCTTCAGCTCAGCTGTTTTCAGCTCATCACAGGTTTATTGACGCACCTAGTTTGTCAACAAGTCACAATGCTGATCACATAAGGAATCTCGGAGCAGCATGGGACCATAGCTATGGGCAAATAGCAGCCACTATGTTGTTATTTTAGGTTGTTTACCAAAAGTGCTTTGGAATTGCCCTACTCTTCCTGCACTCATAGCAGTATGTGAGACTATCAACCGCATTGGCCTATCCTTGCTGAGAGTGTGCACTGATGTCAGATGACGCGTCTACCATAATGAAGGAAAAATATGCAAAACTGACTCAATCGGCTGGTCACTTCTGCTTACTATGGTTGGAAACATTTCAACTGATACTCTTGAAAGTGTGGAAATTTTTTTTAATATGAGACAGATAACAGATAAAGCCATCGACTCACCTAAGAAAATAAATCACTGCATAAATCACTGCACAACTTGATAGTGTCAGTCTGGAATGTTGCACGCGTCCCACATGAATTGATATATGCAAAATGGATCACACTGTTTAAGAAAGGAGATCGATCAGTGCATGGAAATTATATAGGTATATATCTCCTCTGAGTAGCTGGCAAAGCATTCGCAAGGGTGTTCTTCAATCGTCTAACGGTCCGCATTACAAATGTAATTAAATAATCCCAAAGTGCTTTTAGATCTGGAAGACGCACCGTGGAAATAATAATTTTGTGTCCCTTGCTTCAAATCCAAGAAAAAGGTATCGAACAAACCCGAATACGTAGAAGTCGTTTAATCTTACAAAAACGTTCGAGACCGTGGGATGCCAAGGACTGCGGGCATTATTGCAGAAATATGGCCTAAATATTTGTCGAGGTACTGCAGTCAGGGATGATGGAATTGGGTAAGTGCATAAGCAAGTCATCATCAACAATTGGTCGGATGCACAAGCATTTTTTTTATATTCACTCAATCGTAGTGAAACGTTCGGTGCATAGAGCAATGGTAGTTATGGCCGACGAACATGGAACAGACGCGCCAACGGACGACAGCTACGACGGATGAGACAGTAGGTTGAAGACTCTGAATTCTGAATGACGTGACACCTAGCACACTTCGCATCGAGTGGCTTACAAATGAAGTCGACAGCGAATCCTGTTCTTCTAGTGACACCGTCGGCTGATGATGTATGTAAACGAACTCAAATATATGTCACGCCTATTCAACGCACTAGTTCGGCAACTATTCTTGGAGGAGAGAGCTGGATTGATAAATCTATGGGGATGCTTTTCTTTGGAGAGCAAAACCATTTATCTATGATGAGCTCCATCTCAACGGAATAGCGGTGGCAGTTTAGCAGAAAAACTGCATATAACGATTGATAATATCATGGGCATATGATATGAATATTAGATGAGCAGGATATTTATAATTATTGATGGAATGGACGTATCGGTATGAACATCGTTGTTTGATGCTAGTTCACTCCACGGATATCAGATTAGTGGCACCCTATTTTTACGAACTTTTCCAATTCCATTTTTATTGTTCTGTAGCGTAATAAAGATACACAATTTAAATTTTATTTACACGTTGTATTTCTTTTGTTCAGTTAGTTATTATTGATTAGCTAGCGACCAAAGCTGAGAGACTCCTAGCCGTGTTTCGGACCATTCATAAACAAATAAAACAAAAGTCTAACAACCGTAACATTACCATATTTTTTTAAAAGATTTCATGTTCACTGTTTATTCAAAACTTGACATTCAAATAAATTATGTTTTAATGGTAAACCCGAAAATAATATCCTAACACCAAGTGTTAAAGGCATTATGCATGAACATGCTTGCCTACGCGTACGCACACGCGCACGCATGTGATTATGCACACACCATCGAGCCAAACTATAAAAACCTCGAATCAAACCAGGGTTTGCTCATGTATTGATCATCAGTCCATGGATGAAGCTACATTTTATTTCGCTCAGTTACTAAATAATATACAGCCGCATTAGTTTCCACTTGACATATCAAGTGCTATAGGCAGTATCTTTGATTAATGAGTTAATGTGTTACGTCTTTTTAAAGATGTTGGGTTGAGTTTTACACGAAGCTTCAAATCAGGCAGTCAACACGCCAAGGAAGCAAAAACACTGGGAAAGTTTGTTTTCTGGGCTGACTTGCAAACACAAACGCGCGCGCACGCACATACGTGAACGAACGCATGCACGCAAGCACACGATGCAATTACATTGATGTGACATACCAGATATGCAGTGTAATTTGAAAATGGATGTCGTCAAAAATAAAATCATTCATATAGCCCTATGGAAATATGTTTATTTGTTACGTGACGATCTATTGACATATAATACATATGCTATGATATTCATCATATGGACGATACATTCACAGCAATGGTAGTGATTTGGGGATATTGGAATGTGGAGGCAGATCACTGCAATATTAACTGCATTACTTGATAGTGTAAATACGGAAGGTTGCACGCATCCCACAAGAGTTTATATTTGCAAAACTGATCACATTGATTAAGAGATCGATCAGTGTATGGGAGTGACATATGTAAACCACTGCTTTTAGTAGCTGGAGAAGTATTCGGAAGAGTGTTCCTGTATCGTCGTGCGGTCTGCATTGCAAACAAAATTAATGAAAGTGCTATTAAATATGAAAATCGCACATTGGAAATAACTCTTTTATGTCCTTGCGTCAAATCCACGAATAAATGTATCGGACAAAACCGTCTACCACCAAAACGTTCGGTACCGTAGGACGACAAGGAATGTGGACATTGCTGCATAAATATGCCTTACACTATTCGTAGTCATGTTCGAGGCAATGCAGTCAGGTATGATGGAATTGGAGTAGCGCATAATTCGGCTGCACAAGCATCTGTGGACGATAACAATCAGAGTAAAATGTCCGGTCCATAGATAAATAGAAGTTTCCGTGCTGCTCTATGGTGCTGAAGCAAAGACATTGTACAGAAAGCATTTTGGGAAACCGCATGCATTGCTGGTGATACATGAGTACAACATGGAGTATTCGCCAATCCAAAAAGAACATACTCAAATGAGAAAACACCCCGAGCAAGTATATATTGATAGATATTATGATTATGAGATAGACAAAGTGGCTCGAATAGATGACACCATACTTCCTAAGGAAATGTTGTACTTCCAACTGTCGGAAGTTGCAGAAAAGAAGCATAAACTTCAGGTAGTGATTCACACTTGCGAAGAAACACAAACATGGGGGTTATTAATGCAACGTTAAACAAGTGAGCAGTAATTATCTCAACAGAGACTGACAGTGAGATAGATGGTACTGTTCCGATTTCTGTCTCAAGTATAGACAACACTGGAATGATATTGGCTGCACAAGAGTGCTGTGTAGCCAACTGTACATAGAGTGACAATATGTAGAAACATGGCTACGTCGAGCTTGGAACAAACGCGCCAGCGGACGACAGCAACGACGAATGGGACAGCACATTGAAGAGAGAAAAGAAAACTCTGAATGATGTGGAAGCTAGCTGACTTCGCATCGAGTGTCTACCAAATGATGTTGACCTCGAAGCCTGGTCGTACAGTGACGCAATCGGTTGATGGTGTATGTAAATGATCTCCAATGTATTTCACGCCCATTCAGCGAACTAGTTCAGCAGCTATGCGTGGGGGAGAGAGTTCATAGACACGTGGGATGCTTTTGTTGGGAGAGTAGACACGTTTACTTGTGATGAGCTCCATATAAGCGGAATAACAGCGACAGGCTTTTCAGAAGAACTTCAAAGAACGATTGACAATAGCATGGGTAGAATTAATTATTTAAATTAGATGAGCAGGGATTCATGATTATTGGTGGAATGGGCGTGTCGGAATGACGACCCGGTCTTGGTAAAAGCAAATAGCGTTTTTTGCTGTTTGTTCACTCCACCGATATATATATATTTTTTAAATCCAATTTCCCTATTACTGTTATGTAGTGTATTAAATAAAAACATATTTATGTTTGTGTGTGTGTATATATATATATATATATATATATATATATATATATATATATATATATTTATATATATATATATAAATATATATATATATATATATATATATATATATATATATATATATATATATATAAATATATATATATATATATATATATATATTTATATATATATATATATATATATATATATATATATATATATATATACACACACACACATATATATATATATATATATATATATATATATATATATACTAAACTAAAAAAATTAGACAATACTATCCCAGTGCCACGTTTTTCTGGCACGATGGCATGCAAATGCACTCTTAGATATACGCACCCGCACACACATGTAACTATGTACACACCAAACTCTACAAACCTCGAATAAAACCAGTGTTTGCTCTTGTATCGACCAGAAGTCCATGGATAAAGTAACATCTCCTTTCGTTCAGTTAAGTTCGCAAGAGACAAGCCGATTTTTCGTCGGGGGATAGATAATTGTATTCAGTTGTATGCAATTGGGCTGCGATTTCCGACAAGATCGGGGCTTGTCGGACAATATATTGCTAGAACTCAGGACGTCCTGACGGGCCTTGTCGGGTAGTGGGCTGCAGACTCCGACAAATTGTCGGGGCTCGCGCGATTAGCGGCCAATAGGAAGTGTCAGTCACGCACATAAACGTCAGTGTACATATGGTAGCCCCCGTTTCCACGGCTAGCGTAAGTTTAACAAGATTTAACAAGATTTGCCATCCAAGCCAAAGGCCCAGATGGCAAGTGGACAAGGAAGCCATTGGCTTATCGAGAGTCCAACAATGTTCATCTACTTATAACCCGCCCTCCTGAGATATGTGTCAACCTTGTTTTTAAACATATTCACGCTGCTAGCAGTTACACAATCTGTAGACAATTTGTTCCATTCATTTATTGTCCTCTGTGAGAACGAGTGCTTCCTGATGTCCAATCTACATTGATCCTTTACTAATTTTACCTCATGTCCTCTAGTTCTGCTATCCTTCTTGAGTGAGAAAAACATATTTCTATCAATATTTTCATACCCATTCAATATCTTAAAAACTTCAATCTGATCTCCTCTTAACCTCCTTGTCTCTAGAGTTGTTAAACCACATTCTTTCAGGCGTTCTTCATAACTAAGGTCTCTCAGTTCTGGAATCATTTTAGTTGCTCTCCTTTGTATGCGTTCAAGCGTATCTATATCTTTCTTACGATATGGTCTCCATGCTTGTATACAGTATTCTAAATGAGGTCTAACTATTGCTTTATAAAGAGGTATAATTAACTTTTTTCCCTTGTATGTTATGTTTCTTCTAATCAATCCAAGAATTTGATTACCCTTTGAAGCTGCAATACCACACTGCTCTGAAACTTTCATATCAGCGCTTATTGTAACTCCTAAGTCCTTTTCTTTTACAGTAGTACCCAGAACAGTATCTCCCATTTTATAGTTTACATTCAAGTTCCTATGTCCTGTATGTAGGCATTTACATTTCCCAAAATTGAACAACATCTGCCATTTCTCAGACCATTTCACTAATCTGTCTAGATCGTTTTGTAAATGTTGTTTATCACCATCAGTATTAACCTTTCTAAACAGTTTTGTGTCATCCGCAAATTTCAGTACGTTGCTTGTTATACTGTCGTCCAAGTCATTGATATAAATTAAGAATAATATAGGTCCTAATACTGATCCTTGAGGTACCCCACTCAAATCCAATTTGAAACTTCTCCATCTACTACAACTCGTTGTCTTCTGTCAGTCAGCCATTGTTCTATCCAGTCAGTTATGCTGTCCCCGATACCATGGGCTTTTAATTTAAGTAGTAATCTTTGATGTGGCACTTTGTCAAAAGCTTTCTGAAAATCTAAGTAGATAATATCTACTGGCGATCCCACGTCTATCCACTTAGTGATTTCTTCCAAAAAACATAGTTTGCTGGTAAAACATATTGGCATTTAAATTATAGATTTTTATATTATTTCAATATGCGGAAGGATTGTATTAGTTTGATTTTATGCGTATGCGTTGCATAATCAGGACGAATAAAGCTAGCTTCTGTCTTATTCTCCGCATCGCCGCCACGGTACGCGCCGCCATGGCGGTGAGCGCCGCCATGTTTTCTTAATTCCAAATTCGCGTGCGTGCTACTTGCGACAGCATATAAGCTATTGTACTGCGAGCTGATGGCCAGACAAATTTAATTCCAATGAAAAATCTGCAGTCCCCCAGAACAAAACGGCTAGTGTGCTGCGGGTTTAACTGTTGAATAACACAAGTATTAGTTTCCACTTTGATTAATGACTCTGTAATTATATATTAATAAACAAATTAAGATGGCGTAGATACTCCATGCCCAAAAAGCAATTTTACGCTAATAGTTACATTATCGTTCAGCCGGTCATGTGCGCACGGGTATAATAACGAAATGTTTCAAACACAACCAGGCTGCCGAGTTTACGTATTTCAAACGTTCTATTATCGCCTATTCTTGCCGCCGGCATGAATTTTTTATTTTGTTGGGGGTATTTTTTTTATAAAGCATATTATAATTATATGCTCTTTATATATTTAATTCTTATTTGCAATACTGTGATTATTCAGAATACGATTATGCAGTCATAACTTCTTTATGTCTCTATTAGTTACTCTATATATTAATACTAATAATAGTGTGTTTTTGTTTTTGACTAAGTTCTCAGCAGCATCTAGTTTCTGGTCGTAGTCCTAGGCTGTATTAAAACTAGTTATAGTTGCTCCATCTCCTGAGTGAACATTTAGCGATCGGAGTTAGCCCTGGTCAACATTTATAAATAAATTAATTAATCTTGATCCCAGAATTGCGACTTCTTTACCTGCAGCTGCATTAAGAATTAACAACATCATATGCAATCTTTCGAATTATTTATCTTTTTCAAGTCTTCATTGTCACTTAGCGTATAACATGTTTTTTCTCTTCATGCTGGTAATTTGTTTATTATCTGTGCAGACATTGTTTGAGGATCACTGCTATTAATTTTTTATAAATATATATATTTAATACGAATAAACACTCTGAGATAATCATCAACAATAGTTTACGAATTAACTTTAACTTATCGAAAATTCCAGCCTTACATCTTTCTTGTCTTTGTCTATGTACGCACATAACACGGTATACAAAATTCGGTTGCAATCCATCATTTAGGATGTCATCCTCTTTCTCAATGTCTCAATAAATTATGGACCAAAAACATTTCAAAACATGCACTTTGGCACAACAAATCTTAGTTTTGACCAGCATAAATATGCTGCCCTTTCTAAACACATAGATATTTTAGCACTGACATACACAGGGCTATCAGCATCTGATACATCAGCATGTCTAGTTGACATTCATTCATGTGTTTTTGCCTACGCCATCACCCCGTCATTTAGGTAGGGGTGGTGGAGACACATTATTGTTCCTGAAACATATGAAGTAGAGATTATTGATTCAACTCAATATCAAAGCTTTGAAGAAATATATATTGTTATATAAAATTCATCCATATCTGCTAATTTCATATGCATCTACCGTCCTCTTGGAAGCACAAATACTGTGTTTTGATGAATTTCCAGATTTCCTTGAAAACACAATTCCGAAGATAGCTATTTGTTTGGAGATTTTAAAATCCACCTTGAATTGCCAAGTCTAAGTGATAGATCATTCATGGATGTCCTTCAAACAAATGCATTTTATCAATACGTTTAATTAAGAGATCTACTTGTATTAATATCAAGTCAATATTTCCTAGTGATGGTTTATCAGATCACCATTGTGTCATTATTGATTTGTGGTCACATGTCAGGTGATGACCTAAAATGATCACATTTCGACCAATTAGTAAAACTAACATAAATACCCTTTATAATAACCTTGCAAATTCCGATATTTTGATCAACTTAATTATGCGAGCTTATTAATAAGTACCTTGACACTTTATGTCAACACCTGGATAAACATGCCCCTATGCAAAATAGAAATGTAAAATGTCCCCTCCATCGCCATGGGTGTCACTAGAAATAGTTGCAGGAAAACGTCGTCGGCGATATCTTGAAAGAATTTGATCGATCCCTTTATATTGAACATCTACGTATATGCAATGACATGATGTCAAAAGCAAAGCCCAATTACTATACATATTTTATCTTAACAAATTATGATAAAACCTCCTAAAATGTAGAAATATGTAACCACAATTATATATCAGTTGAAATAATAGCACTGAACATTCTTTATTGAATACATTTTGTAGTTCTTTTTTTGGAAAATACTTCACAGATAAGATTGCCCGTATTCCATTGAGTTATGTCATTAATGATAATGGCTATGATTTTCATGAACCACCACTTTCTGTAAATACAGTACAGTGTTTCACACCTGCAACTATTAATGAAGGTATCATTATCATAAACAAAATCTCCTAACAAATCATATGATGTTGACCTATTCCCAGCACTTCTACTAAAAAGCTGCATCAATCAATTAATCTTTCCCATTCCTACTATTATAAACCTTTCAATACAGTGTGCAGTTGTTCCACATATTTAAAAACAATCTCTTGTAAATCATTTTATAAAAAACAAACTGTGTGTAAAAATGACCTAAATTATTATCGTCATATCTCCAGTTTCAGTTTTCTGACAAACCAATGGGGAAAGTAGTTGCCAATCGCCTTGATTAACATATTTATAAATATCAGTTCTCAAACGATCTACAGTCTGCATATAAACGACTCCAGTCTACCATTTACAACGTCTTTGTCGACATTGGGGTATTTCTGGCACAGCTCTTCGGTGGTTAAAACCATATTTTTCAGAAATACACCAAAGCATTAATATATCTGGCACACTGTTTTCCCACAACACCTTCCATTCGGAATGCCGCAATGATCCGTTCTTGGACATTTTCTGCCTATCTTATATACTACGTATTTAAGCCAATTCATTACTAATCATCATCTCAGTCATCACCGTTATGCTGATGACAAACGTGTTTACATATCACTTCAGAGTCAAATGCACAATAATTTGTTTCATCTTTAATTGATATCGTGTTTTGTATAAAATCAAGTAAGCTTAATCCAGATAAAACATAGTTTATTATTTTATTGGCACTAAGCAACAAAGAGCCATCAGCCATTTTCTAGTTAAACTGCTTGGTAGTGATACATTCCCATCAAATACTGTAATGTTGCTGTTCCTTTTGATGTTGACTTTCGTCAGCATATTTATCAAGTACATATATCCTGTACTTATCGCATACGTGATCTCCATCGAATTCGGCGTCACACACACACACCACACACAAACACACGCACACACACACACACACACACACACGCACGCACGCACGCACGCACGCACGCACGCACGCACGCACACATACACACACACATATATATATATTCTAAAACAATATAAACGGCCTTAATTAGTAGCCGCCTTGACTATGGTAATTCACTGCTAAATAACATTGTTAAAAGAGACTTGGATAAACTCCAACGAGTAAAAACTTGACTGGCACGTGTGGCTCTCAGGGCGCCTCTGTTTTCATCATCAGTACCATTACTTTAACATGCACACTGGCTTCATGTTACGTATCGATTTATTTAAATGTGTCCACTCTTACACATCGTGCTCCATCTACACTGCAACCAACCTACTTGGCTAGTCTCCTGCATCTTTCAAATATTTATAGGGAGCTCAGATTATCAATTTCTCAACAACTTGTTGTACCTAAAGCAAAACTTAACTTGAGCAATCGTGCACTGTGTATCTCTGCACCTGGGGTTTGGAAAGAACTCCTCATCAGTTAAAAAATATATGAAACTATAACTGTCTTCCTAAAACAACACATTTATTTCAAATTGCATTTCCACCGTAAATCTTCGGTTGTTCAAGATAATGCTTATTGGTTTATGATGCGTTGTTCTGAGCTCAGGTTCCTGAGGATATATAATTACGTTGTATAACTTATTAATAAAATGAAATCTTCGCGCCACAAAAATCACGTACGAATGCCGTAATTTACGTCGAACGATCACATTGGATCCTCCCAAAATACCGCACCCGGGGAATTTATAATTTGTTTCAATTTACAAAGACCCCCGGGCATGTTTAGAAAATGATATCCCTGTACATGAGAATCTGACGGAGAAACGAGGGAATACACAGACGAACTGATAGAAAGACATACATACATACATACATACATATATACATACATACATACATACATACATACATACATACATACATGCATGCATGCATGCATACATATATGCATGCATGCATGCATTCATGCATACATACATACATACATACATACATACATGCATGCATACATACATGCATACATACATACATACATACATACATACATAAATATATGCATACATGCATACATACATACATACATACATACATACATACATACATACATACATACATACATACATATATACATACATAAGAATACCAGAACTCCATGTTTGAAGTTTTGTTCATTCAGTTATTGCTGAATTACATACATACGTATCAGTTTCCACTTGACATACCAAGTGCGTGTAGACAGTGTCTTTGATTAATGAGTCTGTAGTTATATATTGATAAATAGATTAATATGGCGTGGATACACCACGCCCAAAAAGCAATGATACTGTGATATTTACTCTACCGTTCAGTCGGTGTAATAATAACGTGTTAATTCTTCTAAAGATGTTGCGATGAGTTTTATACGAAGCTTCGAATCAGGCAGTCAGAAGGTCAGGGAAGCAAAAGCATTGTGTTCTTTGTCTGAGCTGACTTGCAATTTAACCACCAATACTTTTCCCTGTCCCTCTGCGTCACCACCTCCCTCTCACTCCACCCCTCTCTCTTCTCTCGCTCTTCATCTCCCTCTGCCTCTCACTCCACTCTCTCCCGCCGCCTCCCGTCCTTCCCCTCTTTCCCCTCTTTCTTGGCTACATCATTTATGCGTGGTGTACTTCATAAACAAGTATCTTAATGAAGGTACTACCGCTCACACGCACGCAAGCACACACATATGTGTAGGAACGCATGCACGCACGCACGCACGCACGCACGCACGCACGCACGCACGCACGCACGCACGCGCACGCACGCACCCAATCACGCACGCACGCACGCACGTGATGCGTACACGTACATTAACATGAAATGCATGTATATTGTCCAAACTAAATGCATTCATATAGGCCTATGGTTGTAGGTTTGCCACAGCTATGTTTGTGATCGATGGATTGTGTTAACAGTGATCTCGAAAGGCTAGAAAACAACAGCCGTTAATGGAGAGGATGGCAGAAGATCCTAATAGATGGAGACGACAAATGAAATGATGTAGCTCCCGCACCTCGAGGGACCAAAGCGCTGGGCAAAAATTGTATCTCCAGGGAACATCTGAAATGTCGAGGCAGATCATTGCAGGAATCACTGTACAACTTGATATGGATTGTTTCACGCGTCCCACACTAGTGGATGTGTGCAAAATTGATTCCACTGTTTAAGAAAGGAGATCTCTCAGTGTATGGGAATGGTATACCACTCCTCTTAATAGTTGCAAACTATTCGCAAGATGGTTCCTCAATCAACTTTCGGTCCGCATTACAAACATAATAACTGAAAGTCAAAGAGCTTTTAGATCTGGAAGATGCCCCGTGGAAATGACTATTTTGTATCCTTTTGCGTCTAATACAGAAATAAAAGTATGCAACAGAAAATCGTCTACGTAGTCATCGTTGTCTTACAAAAGCGTTCGACCCCATGGGACGACAATGACTACGGGGGTTGCTGCGGAAATATGGTTGTCCTAAATGATTTGAAGAAATGATCGATGCTCTGTTTTCAGGTATGATGCCGTTGGAGAAGGGCGTAAGCATGGCATCGTCAACTTTTATGCAGCCGACCAAATCTCCATCGAATTCGGCGTCACATATTTATACATATACTGCCAAAACAATATAAACCGCATTAATTAGTAGCCGCCTTGACTATTGTAATTGATTACAAAATAACATTGTTAAAATAGACTTGGCTAAACTCCTACAAGTACAAAATTGTCTGGCACGTGTGGTATTCAGGGCGCCCTGTTTTCACCATCACTACCACTACTTTAAAATAAAAACTGGTTTATATTACGTATCGATTTATTTTACGGATCGTGTTCCATCTACACTGCAACCACCCTACTTGGCTAGTCTCCTGCATCTTTGAAATATCTCTAGGGAGCTCTCATCATCAATGTCACAAAAATTATTGTACCTAAAACAAAACTTAACTTTGGCACTCATACTTTATAAGTCGCTGCGCGTGGGGTCTGAAATGAACATAATTTCAAAAATATCTGAAAATATAGCCATCTTCAGAAAACAACTCAAGACACATGTATTTCAAATTGGATTTCCACCGTAAATCTTCGGTTGTCCGTCGTTTTGATAATGACTTTTTGCGCTTCCCAGTCCTCGATGATGTTTACTGGTTATGTTGTGTTGCCCTGAGCTCAGGTTCCTGATGATATAGGTGCCACATCAATTACTGTTTCTTACGTATTAATACAATGATATATTCATGCCACAATAATCACGTTCGGCTGCTGGGTTCACGAAGCGTTCAGTAGACGTTTGACGTAGATCACATAACAATGACACATAGTGTTGCTGACAATTTCCACATAACTATTGTTCAGAGTTACGTAATGTTTAGGTAATATTTACACTACCGTTCAGCCGGTATAATAATAATGTGTGAATTCTTCTTAATATGTTGGAATGAGTTTTACACGAAGCTTCCAATCAGGCAGTTGGAACGTCAGGGAAGCAATAACATTGTGAAAGTTCGTTATCTGGGATGACTTACAATTTAACCGCTGTACTTTTCCATATCCCTCTGCATCTCCATCTCCCTCTCATTCAACCGCTCTCTCTTCCCCTCGCTCTTCATCATCCTCTTTCTCTCATTTCCCTTCAACCCCCTCTATCACCCTCTCTCTTGGCTGCAGCATTCATGCGCGGTGTACTTCATAAACAAGCATTTTGATAAAGGCATCACCGCTCACACGCTCACACGCTCACACGCTCACACGCACACACGCACGCACACACACGCACGCGCGCGCACGCACGCACGCACGCACGCACGCACACACACACACACACACACACACACACACACACATACACACACATACACACCCTTACGTGTACGGACGCATGCACGCACACACGTGATGCAACTACATTTACCTGAAATGCCGGACATGCAGTGGCATTGGACAATGGATATCATCCAAATTAATAACATTCATATAGGCCTATGATTGTTGGTTTAACAATTAATTGACAATCATATATAACCATGTCTATGAAGTATCATACATATGCTATGATTTTTATCATATGGATCATACGTTCACAGCTATGGTTGCAATTGAGGGATTGTGTTAAATGAGATCTCGAAAGGGCAGAGGTGATCAACCAATAATGGAGAGGATGGAAGAATATCCTAATAGATAGAGCAACAAACGATATGACCCCGCACCCAAAGAGACCAAGAGAGAGAAGTAAAAACTATGTCTAACAATGATTATCACTTAATATCCACATTCCTCTACAGACCTACATGCCTACGCATATAATGTGGCATTTGGCATCTGACATGGAACAACAAAACTCTTGGTAGTATACAATGCAGTGTTTACATGTTCAAACGCGTTCATCTGTCCTTGCTAATATAGTTCAATGGTGTCAGATAAGGCGTCTACCATATTGATGGGTAAATATGAAAAACTGTCAAGATGTTTGGAGACATTTACACTGATACCCTTAAAATAGTGGAACAACTTCCAACTGCTAATTTTCTTACTGAACAAACTGAAATATATGAGACAAATAAAACTATCGACACATCCAAGAACTGAGTAGCGCCTAGCAAAAGTGGTATCTCCTGAGAACATCTAAAATGTAGAGGCAGATCACTGCAGGAATATATAATTACGTTGTATAACTTATTAATAAAATGAAATCTTCGCGCCACAAAAATCACGTACGAATGCCGTAATTTACGTCGAACGATCACATTGGATCCTCCCAAAATACCGCACCCGGGGAATTTATAATTTGTTTCAATTTACAAAGGACCCCCGGGCATGTTTAGAAAATGATATCCCTGTACATGAGAATCTGACGGAGAAATGTTATGTTAGGAGAACAAACCCTTTTATCTGTGATGAGTTCCATAGAAACCGAATAGCGATAATGAATTATTGACAATATCATGAGTAACACTAGTTATTTAAACTAGATGAGCAGGGGATTCGTGATTATCAATGGAATGGGCGTATCGGAATGAAGACCATATTTTTTATAAAATATCAAAACAGTGTTTTTTACTGCTTGTTCACTCCATCGATATCAATATTTTTGCAAACTATTTTCAAACACTTTTCAATTTCCTTTTTTATGTTCTGTAGTGTACTAAATAAGTAAGATTTCAATTGTCATCTATAAGTTACATTTCTTTGTTCAGTTAGTTATTATTGAGCAGTAGTGTACTAAATAAACACGTATTCATTTTTTTAACTAACATTTTTATTTCTTTATTTAATTAGTTATTATGGAAGTCAAACATAACATTATACATTTTTTTTCAGATTTTGTTTAAACTGTCTACTAAAAATTGACATTCGTATAACTTATGTTTTAATGGTAAATCAGACAGTAATATCACGTTTTAAAGGCATGATTGCATGCACACGCTTGCCTTCATGTATGCACCCGCACACGCTCGTGGTTATGTACACACCATCGAGCAAACATCTACAAACCTCGAATCAAACCAGGGTTTGCTAATTTAACGACCAGAAGTCTAGGGATGAAATTACATTTTTTTCGCTCAGTTACTACCTAGAGGTGTCTCAAGCAGAACAAGAGGCCACTAGCACAGATAAACCAATATCAAATCATCCGAAAAACATCTCTGAAAAAGGTTATAGATGCGTATGTTTAAATGCAAGGAGCATAGTAAATAAGAAAAACGAATTAAACATTATGGAAGATATTGACCCTCACATAATTGGTATAACTGAATCATGGGCCAACATAGATATAACAGATGCTGAATTAGGACTGACAGGATATGTAATGTTTAGGAAAGATCGAATAGGAAGAAGGGGCGGGGGAGTTATTTTATATGTTAAAGAATCTATTCAGGCTTATGAAATAGAACTAGAAAGGGAAGCAGATTGCGATTAAGCTGTTTGGTGCAAAATTGTTTCAGGAAATTAAAAATTAACTATTGGATTAGTTTACCGAAGTCCAAACATAAACGAAGAGGACAACACAAAAATAAAAACGCTATAAAGGAAGTTAGTAAAGGGGAATGTATTATAATGGGAGATTTTAACCATGGACACATACAATGGAATTCTCTAGAGAGCACAGGGATTGAGGACCAACAATTTCTATTTTTAATCCAGGATAGCTTTCTTACTCAGCACGTACTAGAACCAACCAGGGGAGAAAATGTATTAGATATAGTTTTGTCATCACAAAAAGAATTAGTGGACAATGTAAAAATATTTGAACCATTGGGTAATAGTGACCATAATCAAATATATTTTTACATCAATGTAAAATCAGAAAGTAAAAATAAGAAAACGTACAAGAGAAACTTCCAAAAAGGAAACTACAAAGATATGAGAAAATACTTAGCAAAGCTAGATTGGAATAACATGCTGATAAATAAGACCGCAATTGAATGTTGGAATATTCTAAAATATGAAATTGAGAGTATCATCGACAAATTTGTTCCCTTCCAAAAACAAGGAAAACGGTGTAGAAAGAAACACTTGTCAAAAGAGGCTATTAGAAAAATAATGCTAAAACAAACTATGTGGAGGGTTTATAGGCGTACCAGAAAGGACGAAGAATATGCAAAATACAAAGAGGCACTTAATGCAGCTACATCTGAAATCAGACAATCTAAAAGAAGCTATGAGCAAAAACTAGAATGTAACATAAAAAATGACAGCAAGAATTTTTATGCATATGTCAGGAGTAAACAAAACAAAAAATATAATATCACAGGGGTTTTTAATGGCGGAAGACCTAAATGGTTACTTCAGTTCAGTGTTTACCAAAGAAGATATTAGTTCGTTACCAGTTGCTGATGCTAAATTTCAGGAGGCTAAATCTGACTATTTAGGTCCGTTAGTTGTAACTCCAGAATTGGTAGCTAAGAAAATAAAGGCAATGAAGGATAACAAATCACCGGGAGTGGATGGGATTCCTCCTAAATTACTAATGGAAACAGTAGAATAAATCAGTATACCACTTGCAAGAGTATTCAACTTGTCAGTAAAAGAGGGAGTTGTTCCGTTTGAATGGAAAGAAGCAAACATCATACCATTATTTAAAAGGGTTCGAGAAATAAGTCAGAGAATTACAGACCAGTGAGTTTAACGTCAGTGATTTGTAAATTATTAGAAAGGTTAATTAAAGACCATATGATGGACTTCCTCGTTAAGCATAAATTATTAAATTCATCTCAACATGGATTCCTTAAAGCGAGGTCATGCTTAACAAATATGTTATGTTTTTTGGAAGAAATCACTAAGTGGATAGACGTGGGATCGCCAGTAGATATTATCTACTTAGATTTTCAGAAAGCTTTTGACAAAGTGCCACATCAAAGATTACTATTTAAATTAAAAGCCCATGGTATCGGGGATAGCATAACTGACTGGATAGAACAATGGCTGACTGACAGAAGATACGAGTTGTAGTAGATGGAGAAGTTTCAAATTGGAAATCGGTTTTGAGTGGGGTACCTCAAGGATCAGTATTAGGACCTATATTATTCTTAATTTATATCAATGACTTGGACGACAGTATAACAAGTAACGTACTGAAATTTGCGGATGACACAAAACTGTTTAGAAAGGTTAATACTGATGGTGATAAACAACATTTACAAAACGATCTAGACAGATTAGTGAAACGGTCTGAGAAATGGCAGATGTTGTTCAATTTTGGGAAATGTAAATGCCTACATACAGGACATAGGAACTTGAATGTAAACTATAAAATGGGAGATACTGTTCTGGGTACTACTGCAAAAGAAAAGGACTTACGAGTTACAATAAGCGCTGATATGAAAGTTTCAGAGCAGTGTGGTATTGCAGCTTCAAAGGGTAATCAAATTCTTGGATTGATTAGAAGAAACATAACATACAAGGGAAAAAAGTTAATTATACCTCTTTATAAAGCAATAGTTAGACCTCATTTAGAAAACTTTATACAAGCATGGAGACCATATCGTAAGAAGGATATAGATACGCTTGAACGCATACAAAGGAGAGCAACTAAAATGATTCCAGAACTGAGAGACCTTAGTTATGAAGAACGCATGAAAGAATGTGGTTTAACAACTCTAGAGACAAGGAGGTTAAGAGGAGATCAGATTGAAGTTTTTAAGATATTGAATGGGTATGAAAATATTGATATAAATATGTTTTTCTCACTCAAGAAGGATAGCAGAACTAGAGGACATGAGGTAAAATTAGTAAAGGATCAATGTAGATTTGACATCAGGAAGCACTCGTTCTCACAGAGGACAATAAATGAATGGAACAAATTGTCTACAGATTGTGTAACTGCTAGCAGCGTGAATATGTTTAAAAACAAGGTTGACACATATCTCAGGAGGGCGGGCTATAAGTAGATGAACATTGTTGGACTCTCGATAAGCCAATGGCTTCCTTGTCCACTTGCCATCTGGGCCTTTGGCTTGGATGGCAAATCTTGTTAAATCTTGTTAAATAATATACATACGTATTAGTTTCCACTTGACATAACACATGCGTGTAGGCAGTGTATTTGATTAATGTGTTCGTAATTATATATTGATAAACTGTTTAATTTGGAAGTATCAATTGCCTTTACTTTGATCTTGGAGTCTTATTTCGATATAATACAATATTTAATTCGTCTTTTTTCGTGAGCGATAATTGAGGATCATTTTGTTCCGGTAGTCGTCTATCTATAGACTGCACTATGGAAATTGTATCTTCCTGTAGCAACACCTGGCGGTCGTTGTTGTCGTTGGCAGAGCAGATGTCAGTGGTGGGTTGAGCTGCCAAGAATCCGAACAATACAAACCAGATCGTATTCAACAAGACGACAATTCTTGGAGAAATGCTCGACATTACGCCTGTCACATAGTTATGGTTTGGCTGGGATAATGAGGTAAGCCAATGTGCATACACGCTATGGTTCAGTGTGTGCATATTCGTACAACAACAACCATAGTGATTGCCATCAAGCGTGGCCCGGCGAGTGCAATCAAGCTTGCAGCGTGGAATGTCGACGGACGAATCTCAAGGAGGCGTCAGCGTGTCCTGTTGCCGGCAATCGTCGCCCAGTCCGGACAACGAATAGTTCTCAAATAGGCAATTGGAATATTAATGTTCACCGATGCATAATCGGCGACGCTAGTGGTGAAGGTGTACACTAAAATGCATATGGTACAAGATTTGTAACATAAAAAACACTTTACACATTTCCATTAACCCATTAACGACGATAAACAATAACACTAAGCAAAGAGTTTACCAACGATACAAATAATGACAACATTTCAATTATCTTTTAATCCGTTATAATGAACATGTTTCCGATATCTTCACTTGTCACTGGTCGCCATTCGGCGCCAATACCACGACTTTCAATCACTAAGAACCATCGCTAGGTGGCTTTAGTAAACAAGCTGATTCTATACAACTCACACGATCTGTGACACTGCCTATATATATATATATATATATATATATATATATATATATATATATATATATATATATATATATATATATATATATATATATATATTATTATTATTTTTAATGAAATGGTAAATGTTGCGAAAGATCAAACAAAGCACACCGGCTATTATTCAAAATGACATGTGCAGTATTATATATTGTTCAGTATGACGTGTGGATAAATATGCAGTATAAAATGCCACATAAATACATGCATGCATACAACATACATACATACATACATACATACATACATACATACATACATACATACATACATACATACATACATACATACATACATACATTCATGCATATATACATACATACATACATATGTCCATGCGTACGCATGCATTCATGCACACACACAAACACACACACACACACACACACACACACACACACACACACACAGACGCACGCACGCACGCACGCACGCACGCGCGCGCACGCACGCACGCACACACATGCCGCATTCGAATGTTCTCGTACTTCATGTGAATACGAGTTCATGAAATGTAAATCGAGTTCACGATCCCCGTTAACTCGTTATTAACAGCGGAGAACTAGAAATGTTATAAAGGAGCGTCAGTTGTGCACTCGTAATTACGAACTGATCGAGGTTGTGAATTATATTTAAATGTCATGAGCTGGCAAACACAGACGTACTGGAAGAGTGTAGTGTGTATGTGTGTTTACAGTTGGGTATTTGTTAATAACGTGGAAGCAACAGCGAGTGCCACGTCAGACGGGTGTTCCACCAAAGCCGGTAATCATACATATCACGCTCTAGCCACGCAACGGACTACTCAACTAAAAACACCGTGTCTACTTTATTAAGTCACTAAGAAATGAATACACTTAACCATGTTTACCGACTTGTACGTATATTTGTCTGGATAGGCTTTCGAGTATGAATGATAGCAATGTGACGTTGTGTAAACTACTGCGAGAATGTGCACATGTGTTATCGTGTATTTATTTACAGGTGACTTTAACTTTAATTAATTCTCTATAAATATGGTCACATGAACATGTGGAGACATTTTAGCAGCCACCTTCTCAGCTACCCTCGATTATTCAATTTCCTTGATGTGGTGCCACCGTTAGTAGCACACATCATCGCCTGGATGCAATGTGCACTTTTCATTGTGACGAAAATTATGTATGCGTCCAGATCATGTTTGCATACGTGATTAGATTAGTAAGCCTCTCATCCAAAGATTTGGCTAATTCATCAAATAAGATTGAATTTGTTTCAGTTTACACGTTAAGCTTCAAACCTTGATTATATTGACACAATGTCACATCGAAAAGATAAATCATACCACATAATTGTATTGTGTATTATATCGATAATAGCACTGATTGTTTACTAGCGTTTCATTAACGCGTACACAAAAGAACATTCAAACCGAGAGATCGGAACGAAAATATCTAAGCGAGTTCACGCAGGTGAGCTATAGTTGGAAAAGCGAGGCCACTTCTGAGCTGTCTGAATAATTGTTTCTTGATCAACACCAAATAAGTGTCCCTAGACACAAGTGGGGATTAGGCCTGCAGCTAATTGGATCTCCAAAGGTCTGAGGCATGCAGCTTAAAGAACCTCCTCAGAACACAGGCCTGCAATTTATTGTTTTTGCGGTGAAATTGCCAATAGGCAAACAACACCGATTATGATATGATATGATACTATACTGAAATATCCGTCCATTTTAGTTCGCCGTCATAATGTTCTGTTGCTATGATTAATGTGGTCGCAACTCCTGCAACGTCGACTTCTTTAACATTGCTTATTATAATGTTCCTTATCTCCAATTGGTTAGTCCACGACATGTTACATGTCTACACCCTGTGTGGGATATTTTGCTTATCTGGCGTAGACACCATTAAGAAAAGACCATCGCATTTGCATTGTCTCCTCCGGAAGACACAGGCGTCAGACGATGTGGGGTGAAATAACTGTTCAAATTTCGACAAGTAACACGTGGCCTCGAACCCCGATCATCTATATTGACAGACCGGCGCTCAGTGACACCACACCAATGAATATGTGTTAGTTTTCAGGTGATATCACGCGACGTTGTGACATTCATACACTGAACCACCGTAGTTGCCACGGTGGCACATTATACATCAAATTCAACACGTCGTTAATATTTACTGATGCAATTACAAATGTCGTTTTGATATTTAGGCTAGTTCCAGGGGTTGGGGTTCACGTGAATGCCCTTTTTGTTAACCCTCCTTTTTCCATAATGTGAACCCCTTTACAAATAAATGTGTCATCAAGTCACATTCTATTCTCAAAAGTGTGAAATTCCCTCTCAATAAATGTGTTACCAGTCAGTTTCTCAAAAGCTTCAACCCCCTTTTTCAATAAATGTGTTACCCAGTCACCTTCTCAAATGTGTGACCCCCCTCCCAGTAAAGGTGTTACCCAGTCACATTCTCAAAAAACGTGTATCCCCTCTCTCACTAAATGTGTTACCCTGCCACCTTCTCAAAAGTGTGAAAACCCTCTCAATAAATATGTTATCCAGTCACATTCTCAAAAGCATGAAATCCCTCTCAATAAATATGCTTCCACTCACCTTTTCAGAAGGCTGAACCCCTTCTCAATAAATATGTTATGCAGTCACATTCTCAAAAAACATTAACCCCCAATAAATGTTTTACGCTATCACCTCTTGTCTGGACAGTTGGTGAAAGCCATGGAGCTGTGCCCAATGTAAAAACTGCTAAGCCATTACTTAAAGAACATGAACATAGCTGCTGGCTGATAATATCATGCCATTCAACATTCAATATCGTGACATTCAACATGTTATACTTTGCAAACGGTCTATAATTGATAATGGTATAAACTGGTTTATTCGTTGCTGAAGACATTACTCTAACTCGGGGCAGTTTTAATCTTCTTTGATTAATTAAAAAGGGATTTACACTGTCATACACACTGTTATTGCTGAAACACAACGTAAGCTCCACCGACTTATTCAAACCACCAATCAGTTCAGTTAGCATTGTATAACATGTATTAAACCGCTGATTCACTTAAGCGACTCATTTTAAGACAGCGGGAATGGTGAGTTATTTCGTCCCAGTCGGCACATATACAATGCTATCGTCCATAATAAAGCGTTTTGATATATCTAAATAAATATGCCAAATGCTACAATTGATACGTGGTCATATAAGCCAATGGAGGTACGGGTACATATATTGAGTGATAATAATTGTTAGACGTAGCTCTCTTATTCTTCCCCCTTGTGTCTTGCGGTGAGGCCACATCATTTCCTTTGTCGCTTCAATCTATTGCCATCCTCTCCATCATCGACTATTCACCTCTGCCCTAACGATATATTTGTTAACACAATCCCTCGATCGCATTCATGGCTGTGAAAATATAATCGATATGATAAACTTCTAAGCATGAGTATTACAGGTTCAAGTAAATTGATTACTCTAAATGCCATTTAATAGGTAAACCTACGTTCAAAGGCCAACACGAAATATTTAATTTGGACGACAGCCATTGTCCTTTGCCACTGCAAGTCCAGCATGTCATGTTAATGTGGCTGCAACACGTGCGTGCGAGCATGCGTTCTTACACGGATGTGCGTGCGTACGTGAGTGCGTGTTTGCGGTAGCATGCTTCTTTGTGTAGTACACCGCATAAATCCTGCACCCAATAAAGTTGGGACGGGAGAGGGAAGAAGGGATGGAGAGAGAAGGAGAGAGGGGGTAGGGGGAAACGGAGAGGAAGAAGGTGATGAAGAGCGACAGAGGAAGAGAAGGCGGTGGAGTGAGAGGGATATGGAGACGGAGAGGTAGATGGAAAATAATGCTGGTTAAATTGCAATTCAGCCCAGATATCAAACACTTACAACGTTGTTTTACTGCCTGATTTGAAGCTTCGTGTAAAACTCAATCCAACATATTTAGAAGAATTAGCACATGTCGTTATTATACCCGTGCACACTTGACCGGCCGAATGGTAGTGTAATAATTGCTATTTGGGAGTGGATTATTTATGTCCTAGAAAACAATTTGTCAAGTGGAAACTAATACGTATGTACATTATTTAGCAACTGAGCGAAAGAAAATGTAACTTCATTCATGGACTTCTGGTCGAACCATCCCTGGTTTGATTCGAAGTTTGTAGAGTTTGGCTTGATGGCGAATAAATAATCACTTACGTGTGCGGTGCTTAGGCGCGCCTATGCATGCCATCACGCCACAAAACGTGGTGTTAGGATATTATTGTCTGTTTCACCATTAAAGCATCATTTATGATAATGTAAAGTTTTGAGTAGACAGAGTAAATTAATTCTGGAAAAAAAAATATACAAATATTATGATTGTTAGACTAGTGATTTATTTTTTGTGACAGGTCCAAAAAACGGGTAGACATATTTCAGCGTAGGGCGCTAGGTACTAAATAAAAACTAACTCAAACAAGAAATATAAATTGTAGATCAAAATGAAATATTGTTTATTTAGTACACTACATAACTAGCTACTCAATAATAATTAACTGAACAAAGAAATATAATTTGCAGATGAAAACTTAAATATTGTTTATTTAGCAAACTACACAACATTAAAAAGGGAATTGAAAAGTGTTTAAAAATAGGGTGCCAAAGAAACTGATATCCGTGGAATGAACAAACAGAAAAAAAGCTGTTTTTTATGAAAATATGGTCGTCATTCCGATACGCCCATTCCATTAATAATCAAGAATCCCTGCTCATCTTGTTTAAATAACTAATGCTACTCATGCTATTGTCAATCGTTCATTGCAGTTATTCTGCAAAACCTGTTCTCGCTGTCCGGTTGCGATGGCACTCATCACAGATAAAAAAAATTTGCTCTCGTAACAAAAGCATCCCCACAAATGTACAAATTCATATCTCTCCCCACGCATAGCTGCTGAACTGTTGCGTTTAATAGGCGTGACATACATTTGACATAATTTACATGCATCATCATCCGACTGCGTCACAATACGACCACTTCGCGGTCGACTTCATGTGTGAGAGAGTCGACGCAAGGTGTGCTAGCTTCCACGTCATTCAGAGCTCTGTCTTCAACCTGCTGTCCCATTCGTCGTTGCTATTGTCCGGGTATTGTGGTATTGTGGGAGGAACCAATGTGGTTGTTCGACGTAAATTACGTAACTCAGAACAATAGTTACGTGCAATTGTTAGCAACGCTGTGACGCAACGCAATTGTTACACGATCTACGTCAGACGTCGACTGAACGCTTAATGAGACCGGCAGTGGTAGGTGATTTTTGTGGCGCGAAGATATCATTTTATTAGAAAGTAATAAAAGGTAATTTATGTGGCGCCTGTATCCTCAGTAACCTGAGCTCAAAACGACGCAACAGAACCAAAAAGCATCATCGTGAACAGGGACGCGCAAAAGTCATTATCTAAACAACGGACCACTGAATATTTACGGTGGAATTTTAGTTTGAAAAACATGTGTCTTGAGTTGGTTTCGGAAGATATATATAGTTTCAGATATTTTTTAAGTGATGGGGAGTTCATTCTAGACCCGATGCGCAGCGACAGATAAAGCTCGATTGCCAAATTTTATTTTAGGTATAATAAGTTGTGAAAATGGTGATTTGAGCTCCCTATGGATATATGAAAGTTGCATGAGGCAAGCCATGTAGGGTGATTGTTGTGTAGATGGAGCACGACGTGTAAATGTGGACAGTTTAACATAAATCGATAGTAAGCCAGTATGTCTGTAAAAGTAGTGGAAGTGATAGTAAACACAGAGGCGCCCTGAGTACCATACGTGTCAGACAATATTGTACTCATTGGCGTTTAATCAAATATATTTTAACAATGTTATTTAGTTGTGAATTACATTAGCCAAGGCGGCTACTAATTAGTGCTGTTTATATTGTTTAGCAGTAGATATAGATGTGTAACGTCGATTTCGATGGTTATTTGGTCTGCCGCACAAATGGTTGTGCAACCGACCAAAAGTTGATGATATAATGATGTAATGCTAACGCGCTCCTCCAATTCCACCATACCTGTATATAAAGCCTCGATCATTTCCACAAACATTTTAGGGCAACCGTATGTCCGCAGCAATGACCATAGTCCTTGTCCTCCCACGGCGTCGAACACTTTCATAAATGTCAACGACGATTACGTAGAAGTTTTTTTTGTATACTTTTATTCTTTGATTTGACGCAAATTATACACAATAGTTATTTCCAATGTGCATCTTCCAGATCTAAAAGCACTTTTAGTTTTAGTGATTGTGTATGTAATGCAGACAGAAAGTCGATTGAGAAACGCTCTATTTTCCAGCTACTACGAGGAGAAGCATAGCTATGCCATTTCCCTGCACGGGTAGATCTCCTTTCTTAAACAATGGAATAAATGTTGCACAAATCCACTAGTTTGGGACGCCTGTAACAATATATATCAAGTTGTGCATTGATTACTGCAGTGATGTGCCTCCATATTTCAAATGTTCCCCGGATATACCATTTTTACTAGGTGCTTTTCAGTTCTTGGGTGAGTCGATGGCGTCATCCGTATCATATATTTCGGGTTGTTCAGTAAGCAAATTATCAGTAGGAAATGTATTCGTTGGAGTTTTGCCAAGTCTCTTTTAGCAATGTTATTTAGTAATGAATTACAATAGTCAAGCCGGCTACTAATTACTGCAATTGATATTATAGCAGTAGGTATATATATATATATATATATATATATATATATATATATATTTATATATATATATATATATATATATATATATATATATATATATATATTTATATATATATATATATATATATATATATATATATATATATATTATATATATATATATATATATATATATATATATATATATATATATATTATATATATATATATATATATATATATATATATATATATATAATATATATATATATATATAATATATATATATATACTAATTAATGCCGTTGATATTGTTTTAGCAGTAGGTATATACATATATATATATATATATACCTAACATTCATTCATATATTATGTGGATTCATGTGTTATAAAAAATACATATTATCTCGAAGCTTTAGTATTGAGGTGAATCAATAATTTCTACTTTATATGTTTCAGGAACACGAATGTGTCTCCACCACCCCTACCTAAATGACGGGGGTGATGGCGTAGGCAAAAACACATGAACAAATGTCAACTAGACATGCTGGTGTATCAGGTGCTGATAGCCCTGTATATGTGAAAGTTACACTATGTATGTGTTTAGATAATATCATATCAGAAAGGGCAGCATATTTATGCTGGACATAACTAAGATTTGTTGTGTGAAAGCGCATGTTTTGAAATGTTTTTGGTCCAACATTTATTGAGACATAACCTGCAAGAAGGAGGATGACAAACAGCCTAAATGATGTGTTGCAACCGGGTTTTGTACAGCGTGTTTTGTACAGCGTGTTTTGTACAGCGTGTTTTGTACAGCGTGTTTTGCACAGCGTGTTTTGTACAGCGTGTTTTGTACAGCGTGTTATGTACAGCGCGTTTTGTACAGCGTGTTTTGTACAGCGTGTTTTGTACAGCGTATTCTGCGTGTAAAGAGGCAATGACGAGGACTATGTAAAGCTGGAGTTTTCGAAAAGATTCGTGTACTATCGTTGATGATTATCTCAGAGTGTTTATAGGTATTAAATATAATTATCTGGTTTAAGTGAATAGCAATTACCCTCAAATAATGTAGACACATATAATGAACAAATTATCAGCACGAAGAGAAACAAAATGTTATACATTTAGTGATAATGAAGACTTGAAAAAGAAAAACAATTTAACAAATAGCATGTGATGTTGTTAAGTCTCGATGGAAGCTGCAGGGAAAGAAGTCATACATCTGAGATTAAAACTAATTTATTTAATTAGAAATGTTGACAAGGATTGTGACTCGTGGGCCTACTAGATGGAGCACATATCACTCGTTTTAGTGCAGCCTTTGACTATTACAAGAATCTAGATGTTGCTGACTGCTTAGCCAAAAACAACAACAGCACACTATTAAACAACATTACCTCTCAAGAAACTAGTTATTCAATCTGACTAGTTCGACAGCATCCCGCGGTCTTCTTCAGCAGACTGAAGTTACGTATGTGCCACGTGATCAACATCGTGTGACACAAGCTGGAGCAGGACTGGTGGGAGCTCCTGGCCAACGTCTCGGTTCAGCGTAGGTTTCTCTCTGTGGATGTTGATCGTCTGCTTTATTTTCCTCCTGTGCCAATTCTCCTCATGGTCTAGATTTGTAACGTCCTTCACAGAACACTGATGGTCTGTGTTCAGTTTCTGTTCACTAATAGCTGCTGGGTTGGCGACAAGATAGATGCTCTTTAATTCTTGTGCCAAGTGTTCTGGCTGTTTATCCTATATAGTTTTGGTTACATTCTGGACATTGTATATCATATACATCCCCACACTTTGCTGCCTTTGCTGTTCTGTCCTTTGGGTGTACCAACAGTGACCTCAGGGCGTTGATAGGTTTTTTGTAAACTGGGATGTAATAATACTTGATAATCGTTGCTAATTGTTCTGAGAGTTATCTAATGTAGGACATACCTATGGCATGTTTTGTTATGTTTTTTTCTGAGGTGGTGTTCTCCTTTTTATCCTTCGTTGCGTGCTGTTAAACATCCAAGACTTGCAACCGTTTGCTTCCCGCACTTTCTTGACATGATCCATCTCTATGTACGCGTCCTCCTTTTTTGTTACCATGTTTTTTGCCTTTTGGTGAAGTGTTCTAACCTCTGATCGTTTGTGTTCTAAATGGTAATTAAAATCCCAGTTCAAATACTGGTCTTTGTGAGTTGCTTTACGATATATCTTAACCGGGTTGATACATCAACTTTCATACATGTGTTGAGAAAGGCTTACATACTATCCTGTTCTGGTTCTACCGAGAAACTAATGTTCTCGTCCATTGAGTTCAGAAGGTGTGTGAAATGTGCTACTTCGCTCTCATGTAACTCTTTGAATGTATCATCTACATATGTCAACCACATGTCTGGAGGATGAGGTGCTGTATTTTCCTGAGACACCGGTGAACCCATGGCTGCTCCTTTCTTCTGTTTGTAGAACATTCCATCATAAATGAAATATGTGGTGTTCAGACATATTTCTAACAGTGTGATGATCTGGTTTACTGATAGTTCACATTAATCTTTCAGTGTTGTATCATGGTGTAGTCAGTTCTTAATCACCGATACCGCCTCTGTCACCGGGATACTAGTGAACAACGCTTTCACATCAAAGGATACAATTTTTCTCCCTGGTGGAACTTCCAACTCTTCGATCTTTTTTTTATAAATGTTGTGCTGTTTTTTTACAAAACATGTTTTTTTCCAACTAGTGGGTTCAGGTAATTTGTTTAACATGAATAACCAAAAAATCGGTGCATCTATCCATTCAAGGAACAACGCACTATTATCAGTATTAATATATAGTCACTAACAAAGACATAAAGGAGGCATAACTGCATAATCGCATACTGAATAATAAAATTATTATAAAGAAGAAGTAAATTATATACAGAGCATACCAACATAATATGCTTAATAATAAAAATACCAAAACAAACGAAAACTGTTTCGTGCCGGCGACAAGAATGGGCGATAGTAGAAGTAAACATATTAAGCATCAATATCAAAGTATAACATTTATTGTTAAAGCACTCGTGTTAACGTTGACGTTGTGTTTGACACAAAATAACCAATCAAATATTATACTACATATGTATAATTAAAACTAAGAAGCTGTAAAACTTAAACAAGTATAAAATAGAGGAGAACCAAATGTTTGAAATACGTCAGCTCGGCAGCCTCGTTATGATTCGAACATGTGGTTAATAAACCCGTACGCACATAACCGCTGGTAGTGTAACTATCAGCGTATCATTGCTTTTTTGGGTGTGGAGTATCTACTTCATATTAAATTGTTTACTAATGTAACGCATACAAGTGCGTTGAATAGGTGTGACATACATTTGAGATCACTTACATACATCATCAACCGACTGCGTCACTACACGACCGCGCTTCGCGGTCGACTTCGTTTGTACGTCAGTCGATGCGAAGTGAGCTAGCTTCCACGTCATTCAGTGTTTTGTCTTCAACCTGCTGTCCCATTCTTCGTTACTGTCTTCCGCTGGCGCGTCTGTTCCAAGCGAAGTTGCAACACATTTTCGCTGTATGTACCATTGGCTACATAACACTCTTGTGCAGCCAGGGTGTTTGCTCATTTGAGTATGTTCTTTTCCGGATATGCGAGTACTCAATGTTATACTCATATATCACCAGCAAGGCATGTCGTTTCCTAACATGCTTTCGGAACAGAGTCTTTGCCGCACCTCCACAGAGCAGCGTGGAATCAACTATTTCTCTATGGACCAGACATTTCACTCTGATTGCGAAATGGTGAATTTCATCAATAAATATGCTAATGAAGAATCACTCTGCTAATGAAATTGGTCGATGACATGTGCAAGTTGGTCTCATAAACCATGGTTGGCAACAACTGTGCTGTAAGCAGTTACAACAAACACGTGTACAAGAATGTCATGACGTCGCAATAGTCCGGAGTGACACATCATCATAAACAAATGAGATGCTGTGATCAAAATTAGAGAAATGCAGTGACGTCCACACAATATCGCCCAAGCAGAACTCACCCAACTGAGACACATCGCCATTGTTCAGATAACCGAACCCCAGCACAGTTAGCTGCCGCTGCCTCACGCCGAGAACAATTACATAACCGAAGTGTTGCTCCGAGAACAATACAACAGCTGCTTCGCTCCGCGAACAATATTACATAATGCCGAAAGCAAGCAAAAAAGCTTTTCGTGCGAGAAGCAATTACTGGAAACTGAACAATGAATCCGTAATAGAGAACTTAGCTGAACGTGTTGATATAACAAAAAATAAACAATTGCCTAGACAGTATGACAAAGCTGCTAGCGGGCACAGGGCTAACGACAAAAAGGTCCCACTCATCATAAACGAGCACATGCCATTCAACCCGCCTGTCGACCTGGGGCGAAGTCACAGGCTCGGCCCCAATAAAGACAAATAAGGAAGACCCATCAATCGAGCCATCAACGCTATATTCAAGAGTGAAAGAATCCGCTACAAAACATTTAGAGCCAGGTCACACATTCGAAATAAAATGTAGTTAGCTGCCGCTGCCTCGCGCCGAGAACATTTATATAAGCGCAGTGTCGCTCCGAGAACAATACAACCGCTGCTTCGCTCGGTGAACAATATTACATAATGCCGAGAGCCCGAAATATTGATAATGATGAAAATAATGAAATGCCTATTACACGCTGATATTCATATTATTATAGTTCCACAGCAATGCCTACCATCTTTATCGTCCCAAGGCGTCGAACGTTTTTGTGAGAATCAATGAAGACGTTCATGTGCGTCCGTGCGTGTGTGCGGCAGCGCCTTCGCCAAAATTATTCTTTGTGAAGCACACCGCGCGTAAATCCTGAACCAAAAACGAGGGGAAGGGAGAGGGAGGAAGTGAGGGGAGGGAGATATTGGGTAATGGGGAAATGAGTGGACGAGGGAGATGAATAGCGAGAGGGAGAGAGAGAGAGATAGATAGAGAGAGATAGAGAGAGAGAGAGTGAGAGGGAGAGAGAGAGAGAGAGAGAGAGAGAGAGAGAGAGAGAGAGAGAGAGAGAGAGAGAGAGAGAGAGAGAGCGGTGGAGGAAGAGGGAGAAGGAGATGGAGACGCACGAAAGAGAGGTAAAATTAATGCTGCTTTAAATAAAAGTCAGCCCAGATAACGAACTTTCCCAATGTTGCTGCATCCCTGGCCTGCTCACTGCCTGATGAAGCTTCGTGTAACAGTCAACCCAACATCGTTAGAATAATTAACACATGTCGTTATTTTACCCATACGCACGTGACCGGCCAGACGGTAGTGTTTTTTTATCAGCATACACTTCCTTTCTGGGCGTTGAGAATCTACGTCACATTAAACTATTCATCAATATATAATTACACTCATTAATCAAAAACACTGTTTACATGCACTTGTTCTGTCAAGCGGAAATTACTACGTCGGTATATTATTCAGATGTAAGTGTCGCTCCGAGAAAATAGAACCGCTGATTCGCTCCGTGAAGAATATTACATAATGTAGAGAGCCAGAAATACTTATAATGATGAAAATAATGAACTGCCTATAACACGCCGATATTCATATTATTATAGTTCCATAGCAATGTCCACCATCTCTATCGTCCCAAGGCGTCGAACGTTTTTGTGAGAATCAAAGAAGACGTGCATGTGCGTCCGTGCGTGTGTGCGGTAGCGCCTTCGCCAAAATTATTCTTTGAGAAGTACACCGCGCATAAATCCTGCAACCAAAAACGAGGGGAAGGGAGAGGGAGAAAGGGAAGGGAGGGATATATTGGGTAATGGGGAAATGAGTGGACGAGGGAGATGAATAGCGAGAGGGAGATATATATATATATATATATATATATATATATATATATATATATATATATATATATATATATATATATATAGATATATATATATATATATATATATATATATATATATATATATATATATATATATATATATATAGAGAGAGAGAGAGAGTGAGAGAGAGGTGAGAGAGAGAGACAGAGTGAGAGAGAGAGGAGAGTAAGATAGATAGAGAGAGAGAGAGAGAGAGCGGTGGAGGAAGAGGGAGAAGGAGATGGAGACGTACGAAAGAGATGTAAAATTAATGCTGCTTTAAATAAAAGTCAGCCCAGATAACGAACTTTCCCAATGTTGCTGCATCCCTGGCCTACTCACTGCCTGATGAAGCTTCGTGTAACACTCAACCCAACATCGTTAGAATAATTAACACATGTCGTTATTTTACCCATACGCACGTGACCGGCTGGACGGTAGTGTTTTTATCAGCATACACTTCGTTTCTGGGCGTTGAGAATCTACGTCACATTAAACTATTTATCAATATATAATTACACTCATTAATCAAAAACACTGTTTACATGCACTTGTTCTGTCAAGCGGAAATTACTACGTCGGTATATTATTCAGATGTAACTCAACGAAAGAAAATGTAACTTCATCCTTGGACTGTTGGTCGATACATGAGCAAACCCACGTTTAATCTGTAGCGTGTGTGCGGCAGCGCCTTCGTCAAAATTATTCTTTGGGAAGTACACCGCGCAAAAATCCTGCAACCAACAACGAGGGGAAGGGAGAGGGAGGAAGGGAGGGAAGGGAGATATTGGGTAATGGGGAAATGAGTGGACGAGGGAGATGAATAGCGAGAGGGAGATATATATATATATATATATATATATATATATATATATATATAGAGAGAGAGAGAGAGAGAGAGGGCGATAGAGAGAGAGAGAGAGAGAGAGAGAGAGTGAGAGAGTGAGATAGAGAGAGAGTGAGAGAGAGAGAGAGAGAGAAAGAGAGAGAGAGTGAGTGAGAGAGAGAGGAGAGTAAGATAGAGAGAGAGAGAAAGAGAGAGAGAGAGGTGGAGGAAGAGGGAGATGGAGACGCACGAAAGAGAGGTAAAATTAATGCTGCTTTAAATATAAGTCAGCCCAGATAACGAACTTTCCCAATGTTGCTGCATGTCGTTATTTTACCCGTACGCACGTGACCGGCCAGACGGTAGTGTTTTTATCAGCATACATTTCCTTTCTGGGCGTGGAGAATCGAGAATCTACGTCACATTAAACTATTTATCAATACATAATTACACTCATTAATCAAAAACACCGTTTACATGCACTTGTTCTGTCAAGAATCTAAGAACCATAACATTATCATATTGTTGTCAATGTTAATTTACACTGTTTATTCAAAACTTGACATTCACATATATGATACTTTAATTACTACGTCGGTATATTATTCAGATGTAACTCAACGAAAGAAAATGTAACTTCATCCTTGGACTGTTGGTCGATACATGAGCAAACCCTCGTTTAATCTGTAGCGTATGTCTCGATGGTGTGTACATTGTCACGTGCATGTTCGGGTGCGTACGCATAAGCATGCGTGTGCATGCCATCATGCCATCAAAACGTGGTATTAGGATATTATTGCTTGGTTTACCATTAAAGTATCATATATGTGAATGTCAAGTTTTGAATAAACAGTGTAAATTAACATTGACAACAATATGATAATGTTATGGTTCTTAGATTTGTGTTTTAATTTTTTGGGGTGAAATGTCCGAAAAACGGGCAGACATCTATCAGCGTTGGTCGCTAGCAACTCAATAATAACTGAACAAAGAAATAAAACGTGAAGATAAAATTAAATCTTGTTTGTGTTGTACACCACATAACATTGTTAGCAGTGTATAATTGCTTTTTGGGAGTGGAAAATCTATTTCACATTAAACAATTTATCAATAAACAATTACATATTCATTAATCAAAAACACTGTTTACACGCAAATATCCGAAAAACCGTTAGGTGTCTCTTTAACTTTGGTCGCTAGCTACTCAATAATAACAAACTGAACAAAGAAATAAAAGTTGTTTACACTACATAACATTAAGAAGGGAATTGGAAAAAAGTGCATACAAATTGGGTGCCACAAATTTGTTGTCCGTGGAGTGAACAAGACTCTAAAAATGATGGTAGTTTTCACAAAAAGCGGGTCGTCATTCCGATACACCTATTCCGTAAATAACTAGGAATTCCCTGGTCGTCTAGTTTAAATAACTAATGTTTCAAATTATATTGTCAATCGTTATTTGCAATTTTTCACGAAAACCTGCCGCCGCTATTTCGTTTGTATGGAGCTTATCACATATAAATGGATTTGCTCTCCCAAAAAACACCCCCACATATCTACGTATGCAAGTCTCTTCCCCATGCATATCTGCTGTGAATAGGCGTGACATACATTTGAGATCACTTGCATATAATTATCATCAACCGAATGCGTCACCAGACGACCAGGCTTCGCGATCGACTTCATTTGTACGACACTTGATGCAGTCGTCCGCTGGCGCGTCTGTTCCAAACTGCTCGGCCGATGTAACTATATTGCAACACATTATTACTGTATGTACCGTTGGCTACATAATATTCTTCTGCAGCCAGTCAGCATTAGTCCATCATAATACATCGTTTTGTTTTATCGATGTGAATCGGAGCAGTATCATCGCTCTCGGTGTCAGTGTCGGTTGCGATTATTACTGTTCGCTTGGATCACATTACATGAATCACCTCCTGGTCGGTCTTTCTTCGGGAAGTCAGTGTCACTACCCGACATTTATGGTTTTTTACTTCAAAGATTTGGATTACTACATCTTTGGATCTACGTGTGAGGCGACCTCGGTTTCGACAGTGGGAAGTACACAATTTCTTTAGAAAGTATGTTGTCATCTATTCGAACCACCTTGTCTATCGCATCAGTATGTCCTTTTTTAGTATGCGAGTACTCCATATTATACATATGTATCACATACGCCGTTTCCTGACATGCTTTCGGTACATTGCCTATGCTTTAACTCCATATACCTTCGTGAAAAATACTATTGCACCAAACATTCCACTATGATTGATACATGTTTAATCTCATCCACAATTGCTTTGACAGGTACTAAGAGCATACATGTCAACCCTCCGTCATTCGTACGGAGACTCCGTCATTTCAACTTCGCTGAAAACCTCCTTCACGGAGACGAAAATCTCCGTCATTTGACGGTCACCGCGGAAAAAAAATTTACGTACAATTTTTTATTTTAACTATAACAAACGGAACGAACTTTTCGTTCCGTTTCGACATTTTGGTTCTCTCGCGAACGCTTGACCTACATGCTGGTCTCGCGGCAATGTGCGCGCTCATTCGCGATCTTATTTCCGCACGATGAAGAAGCGTAACAACATGTCACCCGAGCGGAATGCATCACTAAAGATAAAAAGATACATAACACAGTTCCAGGACAGTTGGGTTAAAGAATGGCTTTGCCGAAGCGATTTCGGTATTGGCTCAGGTAATATTTTCATTCTATTTTGCCATTTGTTGGTTCTTACCTACGTTTTAAAACTAGTGACGGATACTACTATGATTTTTGTCCCATAACTGACGTTATTTGCAATACATGATGTACCGGATTTGTTACTGCATAATTAAGTAAGCGAGCGTATTTTAACTGTTGACTGAAATTAATTTTTAAACGGCGGTCGTGGGCAATAATAGTTTTTTTTTTACAAAGATGACAGGGTTAGGCATTGTTGCAAAACATTTTGGGTGCCCTCCAATCAAATCATTTTATTTTAAGTCAGTGGAAATTAAACAGACAACATCAGCCAGGGGCCAGACAGCCGACTGTAAGCCTTGTCCTTAGGCGTGACTTGTTTATCTTCAGGTTGCATCCGCGACGTGCGCAGACATCTGCAGTCTGCCAGTCACCTGAAGGCGGAGCGCGCCTGTAACGAGACCCGGGGTGGTGTCGGCCAGTACGTGGTAGCTGGCGAGTTGAAGGCCGCGAAGGTGATCCGTGCCGAGACCATTTGGGCGCACTTCGTGGCGAAGAACAACTTGCCGTTCGCCATAAGTGACACATTCACGAAGATGGCCTCCCACATGTTCCCAGACAGTGAGGTGGCCAAGTGCTTTGCGGCGGGCAGGACAAAGACGACGTAGATAGTGAAGTGTGGCCTTGCTAGACATCAGGACGACCTGGTGACCAAGCTTTGCCAGACACAGGTATTATCCCATATATCAGCACATTAATTGTATGTTTTCTTCCAGTTTGTTTTGCAAGGATCATCTATTTCATAGGATAACTAAAAGTGAGGACAGTTGATGTTTTACTCGTGTATTTTATGGTTAAGCTATCAATTAATCATTCTGCTTAAAAACAATAACAAAATTGTAAGATGTAATATTACTAATCAAATAATGACCTTTTCAAATATGTTTAGAATATCAATAATGGTAGTTTGTAAAAGTGTTCAGGCGTTCGCTCTCTCTGCGGTGGCGGCACAGACGACGGAAGCGACAAGGACTTTGTGATTCTGGTGCGCGTTTTTGACGAGGGCGCATCGTGCAGCCTGACAAAGTTCCTCACTCTGCCGACATGCAACATCGGCACCGGGAGAACATGTTTGCGACCATCGAGGCATGTTTGAGGATAGTATTGACACACCTGACAATAATATGAAATGTGATTAGGGTTGAATATTTGTGGTAATTTTTTAAAGGTTGTTTTTCAGGTCCTGTAACTTACCTTGAATGCGGCATGGTACTGTTGCGTCTTCACTATAAAATGTTGTGTTGGTTGCTCTATGATTTAATGGGTGTAGTTATGATGCTGTTGTTTTTTAGTTCTCGCAACATACCGTGGCGCAACATGGTTGGATATGCCTCCGACAATACCAACTCGATGGTCGGCGAACGCAACAGCGTCCTCTCACGACTGCGGGAGAAACAGCCGAAGCTGATCGACCTGGGCTGCATCTGCCACGTAGAGAACCTCTGTGTGGTGGACGCGTGTAAGATACTCCTCCTACTGGTTGACGAACTCCTCATCGACGTGTTCTATCACTTTCATAACAGGTATTTATAATCTGACGTGTGAGCGGGGCTGATGATGTTGACCCGGGTCCCACATGTTCACTTGAATGTCATTACTCGAACTGATTTTCATTGCAAAGCGTCGGGAGGAGTTTAAGGGAATGCAGGAGTTCACAGGAGCGCTAAGCCAGGGCATCCTGAAGCCCTGCGAGACCCGGTGGCTCTCTCTTTTCCCCTGCGTGCAGCGTCTCCTCAGCCAGTTCGCTGCGCTGCGGGCGTACTTTGACAGCCATCCGGAGGCGGAGAAGGCGGGCAGGGTCAAGCGCTGCGCAGAGGCGTTCCGGGGAGAGCCGTTGCGTCTTCACCTGCTCTTCCTGGCGTTCATCATGGTGCCTATGAACAAGTTCAACGCCTTGTTTCAGGTGTATACTTTGCTTCGGATTTTGCTGATATAATCCGACTTAAATAGTTATTTGGATAAATATTACTGTTCACCAGTTTTGACATAGATAGTACTGGTACCATGAACTAATATCATTCATATTTGTGTGGTTATGTAATAGTCTACACGTGGCAATACTTTCTTTGTGCTGTGCAGCATAACACTTATAAAAACACATTTCACAATAGACCCAAGTTGAAGTTGTCCTCTTGCTGCTATCGATGGCATTCGCTGTGTTTCTGTATCTACTTGTATGTCTGACTTCAGACTGGCAATGGCAGCAAGGTGGCCTTCATGGCTGACGAGTCACGGCGCCTCATCAAGGGCATGATGGCACGCGTCGTCCAACTGGCAGCCATCCGGGACGCCGGTGACGACTTCGACAAGGTGGACTGCACCAAGCAGGTGGAGGACGACGACCTGGACATTGGGCAGTGTGCGAGGGATCACCTGCAGCACGTAGAGGAGGAGACTGCGGTTGAGGAGGTTGACGCCATAGACGCAGAGGCTGCTGTGCACATCAGCGATGATGTGCGGACTCGCTTCTTCCAGTGAGTCACTTTATAGTTAATTAGATTTGTATAAATTGTTGCGAACAGCGAAGACATCACCTATAAATGTGATTTGTAGGTGCCTGCCAATCCAGTCATTCACACAATTAGCCTGCAAATAAGAAATGTCATTCTACTTTGGACTCTTTATTTATTATGAGTGCATGGTGTGATAATCAAGTGTTCTGTTGTTGCATGAGAAAACACATTGAAGAGTTGCATTTTTTTGCTACAGGGTAATCATCAACATTGTGTGCAGCAGCAAGTTTATCTATATTATCTTGTTTGTTAATTGTCACTCAGGAGTGTTCGTCTTTTCTACGCTGCTCTGGTGACCAAGATGGTGAAGAAACTAAAACAATCAGCTGCTGATTGAGTTGGAGGTCCTCCGCCCAGATCTGAGAGAGAAATTCACCCCAAACACAGGTACATACAGACATGCATCGTCAATTCTGACAACCTATATTAAATTGATTGATATAAATAGGCGAGTTAACAAACTAATAGTACTAAACTAAGCACATTACATAATAAGGTATGCATGTTCTTTCTTGTAATGTTTTAGTGTGTTTCAGTGCTGGATCTGGTGCTCAGGGAGACTGCGTGAAACGTTCTGCTTTATTTGTATTGAGTGCTTTGCTTTGGTGTGTTTCAGTGCTTGATCTGGCCAAGCGTTTGCCAGAACACCCGCTCCCGGAGGACTACTCTGATACCCTGCGGGCGGAATTCATGGAGTTCGCCATGGCTACGGACGCAGAGCTGCCACCGATGGATGGGGGCTTGGATACGTTCTGGGCAGCCATGGCGACACGCACCACTGCAGGGGGAGATCATCCCTTCGCCACCCTCTCAGCCGTCATGAAGGTTTACCTACTCATGCCCCACAGCAACGCCGACTCAGAGCTGGTCTTCTCCATGGTCAACAAGATCGACACGGAGCACCGCTCGGAGTTGGCACAGGACACCATCGCTGCCCTTCTGTCAGTGAAGATGAACTGTACGGCAGACCCTCACTCATATGAGCCACCCGCGACTGTGCTGCATATGTCCAATAAAGCCAAAATGAATTACAATCTGCTTCACATGAACACACCTTAATTGCTTAATCACTGCTGACACACATTATCTGTATATAAATGTTCATAAGTTAACTAGATGCCTCTTGTTTGTCATGCTGTGTGACAGAATGGGTTACATGAGTGTTGTGTTTGGAGTGTGCGAGAGCGATTGGACGCGTTCAACGTGCGCACGACGTCGGTGCCCACGTGCGCGTGCGTGCCTCGTCGAGTGGAAAAAGTCTCAGTCATTTGGATCCTCACAGGTTGACATGTATGTAAGAGGAGTGGTAAACCTACATAATTTCCAGACATTGATCGATCTCCTTACTTAAACCATGTGATAAATGTGTCTACATATCCAATCTTCAACTGTCCACACATACATTATTAAGTTGTGCAGTGATTCCTGCAGTAATGTATGTTATCAGGTGAGTCGAAAGCTTTATCCGTCTCATATACTTCAGTAAGCAAATTATTAGTTGGAAATTGTTCCACACTTTCAAGGGTATCAGTGGAAAGGTTTCCAACCATAGTAAGCAGAAGTTTAAAGCCGATCGTGTACATTTTGCATCTTTATCCTTCAATATGTTATACGCGTCATCTGACTTCAGTGCACCCTCTCAGCAAAAATAGGCAAAGGCGGATACAAACCTCAAAAACTGCATTTTGTGTTAGGAAATGAAGGGCAGTTCCAAATAACTAAATCCTAAAACCACAACATGATGGTTGCTATTTGGACATAGTTAAGACATGGGTTGGTGTAGCTCCAGAGCATGTCCACACACCGGTGGGTCAACCGCACTGCCCCTCAATGGCCACTTGCTGCGCCGATATTCCTTATCTAATCAGCCTCGTGCCCTGTTGTCACACTAAGTGATTCAATAAACTTGTGATGAGCTGAAAACAACTGAGCTGAAGCCAAGTGATAGCTTCATACATGTGTCGAATCTTCATATTTTATAGATTACGTTTACGAGTTTGCGTTTTCAGATGGACTTTTCCTTTCCACAAGACGGTAGGCAACCACAAGCCAGGCCGGTGTTGTCTTGTGCCAGGCATCGGTAGGAGTTGGTTATTGTGTGTGGGTATGTTTTGCGTGCGTGCGGGCGGGCGTCCGAGAGTGAGTACTGATGTATGTATATACACCGACACATGTTACTTAGGCAAATCATGTAAACCTACATCAGTAAATAATATAAAGTAAGATTACAGGAGCGGCTTGCTGGGAATGTTAATTTGGCCATAAAATATGATATTATAATATTGTCCGTAACATGTTCAGGTTAAAACCTCGATTGACCATTAACATTGTCTACATTATGTTGCCCAATGTCTCCAGACAACATAGATACATGATGTAGTGTGTTATTATATTGTTGTATGTTCGGTATCTAACCTAGTACATCTTCGGAATAATGTGTGTCCGTGTCTGCTAGATAAAGGATCTGAAGACATCCAGGTGCTACCGAATGGACTGGCGTTCATCACATCGGTAAGTTCTGGTGGCTGTTTGTGTTAATTATTTATCATACGATGCTACTACTTATGTCGACGACGACGATAACCGAATTCAGTGTCAATACAATCGTCGTCAACGTAGATAATGACGACGAAGATAGTTGGGAAACGTTTGATGGCGTAGTTGAGAAACATAGCGAAATAATGTTATGTTTAACCTAAACTAGTCTTTGTTGTTGGACAGGGTTTTCAAGCACCGGGTCAGGGTGATATATTGCTGTTTGACTTCAAGAAGCCCAGACACGGGGCCCATGCGCTCGACATCGTAGGCGACCTCGACAGATCCACATTCTCTCCTTACGGTCTTAGCGTTTGGAGAAACTGCAACTGCAGTAAGATTGTGTCATACGTCACCGTTAACATTCCGTCGTTTAACAAGTAATATATGTGTAATAGGCTTAGCCGTTTTATTTCTAACTATAATCGAGCTAGCGTACGTTTGTACATTGACGTTTTCCTGCTAGACGGCTTGCACCTCCGGCGTCATGCTTTCGGAGATTATTCTACAACACCACCAATTAAACGTTCTCCTTTATTTTTCGAATACCCCGTATAGAAGGGTTCTTAATGGTTTTTATGGTAAATCAAATGTTCGCTACGTAAAACGTTAACTTCCAACAATCGCAGAAACCACGCGCGCGCGGCATATACTTCGGTGATGGCATATTGGCCTGAAGCATTTGATAAACATTGCTATCATGACTGTCACGTATGAACTACCAAGTTATCCCGTCCTTGTATGAACAATGAAGTTAATATGTCTTTTGGACTTACATTTTTTAGTAATAATAATAACTTTTATTTAACTATTTGGTTATTTCTTAATGGGTTGTAAGTTATTTTCCTTCACATAATGCGTATTAAGTAAACACGCGAAGTCGCTCTGAAAGTTCTCATTCACCATGTAACAGTCGCATTCACTTTTTTGTATAATTGATTATGACGCATTATATTACTTGTTTTTCAGACGTGATCTACATATTTGTTGCCAACGCTCGCGTGGACGGAAAACATACGGTGGAGAAGTTTCGGTACGACGAGAAGAGATGACAGTTGTGTCACACGCGAACATACAAAGACACGACAATAAGGCAGTCAGTGTTTCTAAAAATCCATATCGTTAGTCAATATTAACCAGCCCCTTGTAAACAATCCTGAATTATTTAATATTTCAACTGGTTTGGTATGCTGCTACGTGCTATAAACGGACTGTAATCGATTTAATATTAATGTCGTGAAAGTAGTATTTAAAAATATTCTGAGTAATTTCTGAATTTATATCTACAATGTCTATTTCACTCGGAGTTTTTCAACTGGAACTTTGAAAACTGTAGATATTGCATATATGGGGCTATTCGAAAGTTTAACAAATTAAATGGATATTTCAACGTTTTCGCTGTTTTCATTTGCACCACCAGCCCCAATGACATCTTGGCGACGGGAGAAGACAGTTTCTACTTCACCAACTACTACAAGTTCGATTTCAAAGAGGAGGTCCTTCGTGGTCTCAGTCTTGGCAATGTCGGCTTCTACGATGGCACGAGGGGTCATATTATCCTAGCAGGAATTACAACCCGAATAGTATAAACACATCTCCGGATGGCAAGTAGGTGTCCACAACATTGTTGTCAATCCGGAATTGCCCATGTTTAGAACAAAACAAAAGTTACGGTTTGGGTTTACTCGTATTTGTTATAAAATTATAAAACCAATAAACACATGCGCAGTTCGAAAATCGTGTAACATAGACTACATACTAAAAGATGCCTGCATAATCAAAACAAACGCATGGCCATAACCTACTGACAAGAGTATAAATAAGTGTATACAAATATGTTTTTTATGAGCGAATTTTGCTACACTTCGACAATCGTGACGTAAGGTTCTCGAACAGTATGACGCGGCCCATGACATTAACATATTGTGTGTTCAGCAAAGTTTCTTGATAGCCTTTATTGTAATTACAAATGTTTATGCTTAGCAACTCTTATCAGTGTGTTGAGCAAAACCATAACGTTTGCATCCATTGAGTGCGCTTTTTCGAATGACATTAGAAATGCCAAACCTTCCTTCTCCAAGTGTTTGTGGGCGGCGCCCGCCGTAATCTTCCGCATCCCATTATTACGGGTAAATATCACGCCCTCCCATCATTGCCGAACTGTACAACACATCGTGGTATGTGACGTCACAAACTAAATATCTCGCCCTCCCATCATTGCCGAACTGTACAACACATCGTGGTATGTGTCGTCACAAACTAAATATCTCGCCCTCCCATCATTGCCGAACTGTACAAAACATTGTGGTATGTGACGTCACAAACTAAATATCTCGCCCTCCCATCATTGCCGAACTGTACAAAACATTGTGGTATGTGACGTCACAAACTAAATATCTCGCCCTCCCATCATTGCCGAACTGTACAAAACATTGTGGTATGTGACGTCACAAACTAAATATCTCGCCCTCCCATCATTGCCGAACTGTACAACACATCGTGGTATGTGTCGTCACAAACTAAATATCTCGCCCTCCCATCATTGCCGAACTGTACAAAACATTGTGGTATGTGACGTCACAAACTAAATATCTCGCCCTCCCATCATTGCCGAACTGTACAAAACATTGTGGTATGTGACGTCACAAACTAAATATCTCGCCCTCCCATCATTGCCGAACTGTACAAAACATTGTGGTATGTGACGTCACAAACTAAATATCTCGCCCTCCCATCATTGCCGAACTGTACAAAACATTGTGGTATGTGACGTCACAAACTAAATATCTCGCCCTCCCATCATTGCCGAACTGTACAACACATCGTGGTATGTGTCGTCACAAACTAAATATCTCGCCCTCCCATCATTGCCGAACTGTACAAAACATTGTGGTATGTGACGTCACAAACTAAATATCTCGCCCTCCCATCATTGCCGAACTGTACAAAACATTGTGGTATGTGACGTCACAAACTAAATATCTCGCCCTCCCATCATTGCCGAACTGTACAAAACATTGTGGTATGTGACGTCACAAACTAAATATCTCGCCCTCCCATCATTGCCGAACTGTACAACACATCGTGGTATGTGTCGTCACAAAAAACATGATCTGAAATGTAGTCAACGCAATTTCCAGATGGTAATTGCTTTAATAAAGATTTAGCAAAAATCTTAATGATTTCACGTGGATTTGCAATGTATGATGAATGAAGTAATGCGTTCTCGGCAGCTTTTGCGAGAAGCGATAAGATCGGACATTATTTTAGAGGAACTGAGCGAACACCCGAACCCTTCGTCCATCCGTAACTGTCATTTTATATTACTGCCAGAGTTTGTTGGTTGCAATAATTGCGAGGTTTTCGTGTTGCTGGTCGCCGACTGTCAGTGAAGGTAGAATTAACGTAACTGAGCAGGGAGTAATCTCTTTTTTACTTAGATGTTTACTCATAAGTGATGTATTTAGTTTTGTGCCAAATGTTACAGGTACGTATACTTGTCGGAGTTTGGAGGAAAACGTTTGAATGTTTACATCAGGGAATTGGACAACAGTTTGACATTGACGCATGTCTCAATAGTGTCACGGTTGTTGTCAATCATTGCCAGACGTGTCACGGTTCTTTACCCACATGTACTAAACGGATTAATTTATACAACAGCTATTCCCATTGTGATTTACACATCCCCTTCATATTGAGTGACTCATAAAGCTGCATTTTACGCCAGTTTTTCTTTCACGTGACAAATCCTGCTCCACCTCCTTGTATTGACTTCATCTAACACTGCACATCCACTGTCTGCGTTTAAGATCTTAATCATTTAGACTATCTTGTTTGAGATTCCGTAGCCCTCTACGATTTTTCAAAGGCTCCTCCTGTGCGCCGAGTAAAAGGTATTTTCGAAGTCGACGAAAGTGATGAATGACGTTGTCTGCCGCTCCAATACCTACTCTATTATATTTTGCAGAATTAATATATGTCAACTGTATCTGTTCTTTCTGAAGCCTGCTAGTTTTTCTCTCAAGATATCGTCAACTCAATATCTTACTATGTCCATTATCACTGTTCCGTTCTCTTTGTTGGGAACTTCCATGTCGTTGATACTTCGTTTTATTCCCAAATTTTTTTTCGAATAATGTTAATAATGTTCCGAATAATCTTACAAGCATTCTTTGTTGTAGTATAAAAGGTGGGAGATAATAATGTTTGTTCTATGGTTTACAGTTACCTTGTTGATTCCACTTCTTAATATAACAGTTACAACCTTTTATAATATCCAGATGTGTTGAGTAGCATTGCGCAACAAACGGGAAATGTATCGCTTTTCATGCTGTGAGGGCAATTGATTCACGCCGCGGTCGTGACGGGAAGTGTGGAAGGGGATTCCCCTTGTGGAAAAATTATTTAGATGCAATACAGTTGTCGGTGGTAAGATTATGTAAATAAGGAAGACATAGCGGTAGACAGCTCAGTAATATTTGTCGCCGCCTAAGCACCGATTCAGGTTTCAACATTTTGTTCTCGAACGACGATTGGTATCACTTTGGAAGAAAGTTAGTTAACTATTTATTTATGTAACTACTTTACCTGGTCAGTCAATCAGTCAGTCAGATAGTTTGTGTGATTCAGGTGGTTCCGCTGGGAACATACGTCGGAAACATCAATGTTGACGTGGTTTCTGGACACTTATGGGTGACGTTGTGCCACGACACCCAGTCGCTGCTGAAACACATGAAGCCGCCTCACACCGCCTTATCGCCTTCGACGGTACAATGTATTCGGCTTAGTAGAATCATTGCGGGCAATTTGATTATATAAAGCAGATGATTCACTTAACTGAAGCGTATTAGGAAACGTTTAACAAGAAGTGATTCAGTCACAGCCAATATATTTTCGGCAGTTGTATTTTAATTATGCACCAGAATGTTTTGATTGAGGACGATATCCACAGTTTCAATACCGCTGCGTTACCTGTCTATGCATAATCCCTCCAGCAATTCATATCAATTTAATTGAAACACGTGCATGCGTGTGTATTATATCAACTTGACCGAGCGTGCATGTTTGCGCGCGTGCGTGTGTGTGGGAGTGCATATGTGCGTGCGTGTGTGCACGCGTAATTGAGATATTATGGGTTCTGATATGATTTGTGTGTGTGTGTGTGTGTGTGTGTGTGTGTGTGTGTGTGTGTGTGTGTGTTGTATTTCGGGATTAGTATATATATATATATATATATATATATATATATATATATATATATATATATATATATATATATATATATATCACACGAGAGTTTAACAGTGTCTACAATCCTGACATATGTGAATTCCCTTCTTCATCTAAAGGTCGTATTTCCGGTGTCAATTTCACTATCCTGTGTTTCTCGTTGATACCACCAGAGTCTCCATTATTGTTGATTCTATATCCACGATATATTGAAATAGTTAATTATCTGATTGCAATTTCACTTCATTTTGCTCGGCGCAGGTGCTGCGGCTGACGTTGTCCGAAGACTCCAAAGTGACAGACATTGCGGAGGTGTAGCATAACGACGAACAAGAAATCTCTGTGGCAAGCTTCGCTGTCCGCTACCCCCGATACATGCTCGTTGGTAGCGTCTACACGAAATTGCTTCTTTGTGAAGTAAACCACGGATAAATGTTGCAGTTGTCATCATACTTTCCAATCTGCCACGCGCACGTACATATGCTCGTGTGAACACACGTGGTAGTTACTTAGTTTGGTGTGCAAGCATTCGGCTGTCTCATGTAGGCCGACCACGAATAAAGATTGATTGGTCTACCTTAAGAAATAATGCCGCTTTATTCTTTATTATATTATTTTATTTTTCGAAGCCTTTCTAAATCATGAATAACTCTCAGCGAGTACGTTGTTTCCCGCCTAACATATAAACGCTAAATGTTCGAGGGCAAACAGCGGTGGTAAACTTTGAATTAAGTTTTATGATTTCTAGAAATTGTAAGACATGCAATTGTTGAAAAACGTTAACCGATATCATGATATTTTAACAATAAAATACCATTAATATTTGTATTTTTTTGATATGTATTACCCCATGTTTTACACAGATTGTTAAATAAGGCAAATCAGAGAACAATTTATAATATACTTACTATTCCTGTCTTTGATTTTACATATTTAATATGAACATTCCAATTAAGTAAATCATCAACATACACTTCCAAACATTTTGGAAATTACTCTTTCAGTATTAACATTTTGTATATTTATATATTCACTGAACATGCGATTTCCAAAATAACATATCATTAGTTTGATATATTTTTAATATTAACTTATTAACTGCAAACCAACCGACATTTTGTCCAACACGCTACATACTGTATCACCCTGACTTTTGTTGATATTGTAATATGCACAAAATAAATGTTTGTCATCTGCGAAGAGGGTATATTTTATCAGCTTAGGTGTGTTGCGCACATTAAAAGCGTACAGTATAAATATTTTTGTGTCTAAAATCTAACCTTGTGGCACACCTCATTATATATTGCGTACAGTTTACTGATATTTGTCAATTGACGCAACTTGTTTTCTGTTTTCTAGATTACTATTTAACCACTGATATGCCACTCCGCGGATACCAAGAAATTCAATTGTTTTACATAATAATTTGTGAATAACCGGGTCGAATGCTTTGTTTAAGTAAATGAAGACACCAACAGCTTACTTTTTGTATCTAATGATTGGCTTATTCCATCAATTAGATTTTTTAATGCATGACATGTTGACAAATCTTGACGAAATCCATATTGACTTTGGCTTAGTAAATTATATTTGGTAATAACACTATCTAAGCGAGAATTCAATAATTGACCTAACATTTTTTAGAATTGTGGTAGCAATGAAATATGTATATAGTTAGTGCATGTATATTTATCCCAAGACTAAAAAGTGGGACAACGTTTGCAATTTTGTTTCGGGAATATTCCAGTGCTGAAAGACAGGTTACAAATATAAGTGATAGGTTTTGCAATACAGTTAATAACGTTGCTGATCTAATTCATACTGATATCTTCAAAATCAGTTGATGTTTTACTTTCCCATATTTTCACAACTCCCATATCCACCTCTTCATTAACTGGAGTTAGAAATAAATTGTGTTTATTTATATGTTATAAATAGTCATAAATTGAAACATTTGCTGCCACAGTTATATCCTTTGGCAATTCCGGGCCATATTTGCCATATCCTGTTACTAGTGGCTACACCATTATTAACAAGATGGCCGGGGCAGTGATTCCCTAGATAAGATGTTCCCATTACATGTTTTAGTATTTTACAGGTACCAGCAATACATTTTATTTTATTTTCAAGAAGACTGTTAAAATACTGTTTTTGGTATATCTTAAAATACCAGTTAATTTATTTTATATGGCTTATACCTGGTTTCCGAGTTAATTGATTTACATTAATTCATCTAGATTTAACAAGATTTGCCATCCAAGCCAAAGGCCCAGATGGCAAGTGGACAAGGAAGCCATTGGCTTATCGAGAGTCCAACAATGTTCATCTACTTATAGCCCGCCCTCCTGAGATATGTGTCAACCTTGTTTTTAAACATATTCACGCTGCTAGCAGTTACACAATCTGTAGACAATTTGTTCCATTCATTTATTGTCCTCTGTGAGAACGAGTGCTTCCTGATGTCCAATCTACATTGATCCAGTTACTAATTTTACCTCATGTCCTCTAGTTCTGCTATCCTTCTTGAGTGAGAAAAACATATGTCTATCAATATTTTCATAACCATTCAATATCTTAAAAACTTCAATCTGATCTCCTCTTAACCTCCTTGTCTCTAGAGTTGTTAAACCACATTCTTTCAGGCGTTCTTCATAACTAAGGTCTCTCAGTTCTGGAATCATTTTAGTTGCTCTCCTTTGTATGCGTTCAAGCGTATCTATATCCTTCTTACGATATGATCTCCATGCTTGTATACAGTATTCTAAATGAGGTCTAACTATTGCTTTATAAAGAGGTATAATTAACTTTTTTCCCTTGTATGTTATGTTTCTTCTAATCAATCCAAGAATTTGATTACCCTTTGAAGCTGCAATACCACACTGCTCTGAAACTTTCATATCAGCGCTTATTGTAACTCCTAAGTCCTTTTCTTTTACAGTAGTACCCAGAACAGTATCTCCCATTTTATAGTTTACATTCAAGTTCCTATGTCCTGTATGTAGGCATTTACATTTCCCAAAATTGAACAACATCTGCCATTTCTCAGACCATTTCACTAATCTGTCTAGATCGTTTTGTAAATGTTGTTTATCACCATCAGTATTAACCTTTCTAAACAGTTTTGTGTCATCCGCAAATTTCAGTACGTTACTTGTTATACTGTCGTCCAAGTCATTGATATAAATTAAGAATAATATAGGTCCTAATACTGATCCTTGAGGTACCCCACTCAAAACCGATTTCCAATTTGAAACTTCTCCATCTACTACAACTCGTTGTCTTCTGTCAGTCAGCCATTGTTCTATCCAGTCAGTTATGCTATCCCCGATACCATGGGCTTTTAATTTAAGTAGTAATCTTTGATGTGGCACTTTGTCAAAAGCTTTCTGAAAATCTAAGTAGATAATATCTACTGGCGATCCCACGTCTATCCACTTAGTGATTTCTTCCAAAAAACATAACATATTTGTTAAGCATGACCTCGCTTTAAGGAATCCATGTTGAGATGAATTTAATAATTTATGCTTAACGAGGAATTCCACCATATGGTCTTTAATTAACCTTTCTAATAATTTACAAATCACTGACGTTAAACTCACTGGTCTGTAATTCTCTGACTTATTTCTCGAACCCTTTTTAAATAATGGTATGATGTTTGCTTCTTTCCATTCAAACGGAACAACTCCCTCTTTTAATGACAAGTTGAATACTCTTGCAAGTGGTATACTGATTTGTTCTACTGTTTCCATTAGTAATTTTGGAGGAATCCCATCCACTCCCGGTGATTTGTTATCCTTCATTGCCTTTATTTTCTTAGCTACCAATTCTGGAGTTACAACTAACGGACCTAAATAGTCAGATTTAGCCCCCTGACATTTAGCATCAGCAACTGGTAATGAACTAATATCTTCTTTGGTAAACACTGAACTGAAGTAACCATTTAGGTCTTCCGCCATTAAAAACCCCTGTGATATTATATTTCCAGCACTGTCTTCTAGAGGTCCAACCTTGTCTTGTACGTTTTGTTTACTCCTGACATATGCATAAAAACTCTTGCTGTCATTTTTTATGTTACATGCTAGTTTTTGCTCATAGCTTCTTTTAGATTGTCTGATTTCAGTTGTAGCTGCATTAAGTGCCTCTTTGTATTTTGCATAGTCTTCGTCCTTTCTGGTACGCCTATAAACCCTCCACATAGTTTGTTTTAGCATTATTTTTCTAATAGCCTCTTTTGACAAGTGTTTCTTTCTACACCGTTTTCCTTGTTTTTGGAAGGGAACAAATTTATCGATGATACTCTCAATTTCATATTTTAGAATATTCCAACATTCAATTGCGGTCTTATTCATCAGCATGTTATTCCAATCTAGCTTTGCTAAGTATTTTCTCATATCTTTGTAGTTACCTTTGTGGAAGTTTCTCTTGTACGTTTTCTTATTTTTACTTTCTGATTTTACATTGATGTCAACATGTATTTGATTATGGTCACTATTACCCAATGGTTCAAATATTTTTACATTGTCCACTAATTCTTTTTGTGATGACAAAACTATATCTAATACATTTTCTCCCCTGGTTGGTTCTAGTACGTGCTGAGTAAGAAAGCTATCCTGGATTAAAAATATAAATTGTTGGTCCTCAATCCCTGTGCTCTCTAGAGAATTCCATTGTATGTGTCCATGGTTAAAATCTCCCATTATGATACATTCCCCTTTACTAACTTCCTTTATAGCGTTTTTTATTTTTGTGTTGTCCTCTTCGTTTATGTTTGGACTTCGGTAAACTAATCCAATAGTTAATTTTGAATTTCCTGAAACAATTTTGCACCAAACAGCTTCATCGCAATCTGCTTCCCTTTCTAGTTTTATTTCATAAACCTGAATAGATTCTTTAACATATAAAATAACTCCCCGCCCCTTCTTCCTATTCGATCTTTCCTAAACATTACATATCCTGTCAGTCCTAATTCAGCATCTGTTATATCTATGTTGGCCCATGATTCAGTTATACCAATTATGTGAGGGTCAATATCTTCTACCATAATGTTTAATTCGTTTTTCTTATTTACTATGCTCCTTGCATTTAAACATACGCATCTATCACCATTTTTCAGAGATGTTTTTCGGATGATTTGATATTGGTTTATCTGTGCTAGTGGCCTCTTGTTCTACTTGAGACACCTCTAGGTAACCCTCCTGCACTTCTAGTTTAAAGAATGTTTACTTTCAAAAATATTTGTCATTGTACCCAAGTCACTATCTACTGCTGCTGAAAGTTTGTCCGCGAATACTGCTGCCCCCTTTCCACTTAAATGAAGCCCATCCTTCATGTACATATAAGCCCTCCCAACAAATCTACCCCATAAATCCACAAATCCAACTTCCTCTTCCCTACATAACTTCTGGACTAACATGTTAATTGCCATCCCCCGACAATTTCGATATTTGTGACCCCTCCTGCCCATTACAGGTAAAATCCCTGACAGTATTAACTGCTCAACCCGCGTCTGTTTTAGTGTTCTGACCAACTGCCTATGTTTCCTAACTATGGCAGTTGTACCCTCCCTCTCTACGTTATTTGTCCCTACGTGTACTAAAACTGATCCACCCTTACCCGAGCCTACGATGTTTTTTACCCTCTCAGTTATCGCCTCTATTTTGGCTCCAGGCAAGCAGACCACCACATCATCTCCCTTGTTTAAGACTCTGTCGGTCTTCCTAACTATCGAATTCCCCACAAACACCCTCGCTCTCTTCCTCACCCCCTCTATCACTGCTGCAGAATAACTCTTCCGTTCGATCCCCTCCATCACATTCTGTCCTGACCCCTTCCCTCCTGTCTCCTTCGCTCCTGTCTCCCCCACTTCCCACTCCTTTGCTCTTGTCTCTCCCACTTCCCTCTCCTTCACTCCGGTTGTTTTCCCTCCCGTCTCCCCCACTCCCTTCTCCTTCCTCCTTCCCTCTACATAATATTTACAAAAATAATTTGTTTTTACTGATACATGCGTTTTTCAGTCCTTTGGTAAACCATACATTAAAAAAATTAAATATGGCCTATTAGGGTTACAGAGGTAGTAGCAATTTTACTTGGTCTTTTAATTAAAGGGTAGAGATCAAGACTATACAACAAATCAATAAATTGTTTCGTATCACTATGACCAACACAGTTAAACAAATATATATTGAAATCATCAAATACGAATAATGTGTCTTTGTTACGTACACGATTAAACAAACGTTTCATTGTGTTGCTAATATATACTACATTTGAATAAGGGCACCTACACACACACACACACACACACATATATATATATATATATATATATATATATATATATATATATATATATATATATATATATATATATATATATATATATATATACATTATACAGTTTTAGAAACCGCTTGTAATTCTGTATTTTATTTTATGAACGCTGTCGAGGTGAAATATGATGAGCCGACAGCAGAGGAGCCGGTAGCTGCGGCCTCGAGTCGTGTTGGTGTTGACATATGGAAGTGTTTGACGTACCTCCTCAAAAGCGACCTGGCGTTGACCGACCGAGGCGAATTGATACCTGACGGCGCCGGTACAGGAAGTAACATCGTGCTTCTCGTAAACGACGTTTTGAGAAGACGGAGAACGAGCGACCTGATCATCGGGTGTCAAATGTTCGTGCAGCAGCTTTCGCGAGGTACGGATACGGCGGAATGAATCGATCCCTCAAACGCGTCTACGTCGCGCCGTGAGTCAAGGCGGGGTTAACCCGCTGAGGTCCACCCGTGTACGAGGTCGACGATCTCGGAGAAACCTTGGACATAACCTTCTACGAACCGGGACTGCAGAAAGTATCTGTACCGAAAAATAAACTGTACCGCGTCGAATCAGTGCTGCAGTCCATGAGCAGATAGACTGCGATGGAGACGTGCACACCTTCGTGAAAGATAAGGAATCCGCGGTAGATATGAAGCAATGTTTCGAATCGCTGTATGTCTACGCGAACGTTGGGGATCGTTCCAATACAAGGACAGCACGGGCATACGGTTTCGAGGCATTTTGAGCACGTCCCGTAATTGCCCTTGCTGTGCGAGGAATTTGGAATTATTGAGATCGATAAAAGGAACAACACCGGGCGCCTCGTACCATTCAAGTGAAGTAAAGTGATGATGACGCTTCACTTTCGACGTCAGACCATCTCGTTGACCGACCGAGGCGATAACTATGTCCGACAGGTTGGAGGTGCGGTGTGCTATTTCGTCGGTGCTATGGGGCAGCTGGGACACGGGTTGGGCTGTTTTGAGGTCTGCTCCGGGGCGCCATGAAGCGAAGGATCGTGACTGTGGGAAAAGAGGCGTTAAAGACAGGCATGCACATCGCCGACGACGTCATGTCCGCTCAGAACATCAAGCAGGCGGCCAAATGACGCGCCAAAGACGCTTGTAAGGAGGTGGCGGAACGAACTTCTACCCTAACGAGCCGGAAGGTCATGTGAATAATTAGCTGCATTCGCTGTTCAATTAAGTCGACGTCCTCCTGAACGATACTCTCTTGACCCTTTCGACCAACACGTATGCGTATCGCGCCTTCGGCACTGAAGCCAAAGGCACACAGCTGACGAGTGATATGTCGTGCAAAAACAACGCCCGTCACATGGAAGCAATAGAAGATACCAACGAAGGGTTGCTGGAGCGGAAAACGTACGTTCCGCAGAGTCGGGTAATCGAACTGGCGGGATGAACGTGTGTTGTTGCGCTGCATTGAACGGGTCAACGGGTGCACGTCAAACCCCTTCAACCGGATGTCCCCGATTGGCGGTACATTAGGAGTTACGTCAACCTGTTCGCCTCGACCGGCACGGTGTCGCAGGACGAGGCGAACGGTCTGACGCGCTCTGACTTCCGTGACGGATACAACTTCTTAGGTTTCAACCTCACTCTGGACGCGTGCGAAGGGTCTTGCTGCCAACTGATGCAAAAGTGTAACCTGCGCATCGAGATACACTTCGCTGTGGCACTAATCCAGACCGTGAACGTCATAGTGTCAATTTGAGGCGGTGAGCGAAATCGACAAGAGCAGGAACGACATGTACGAATACTGATGGACACCGAACAGATCGCGCGACTCCGGCTGATGAACGTGCTAGTATCGTTGTCCACGACGGGCTGCCAACTAGGCTAGATTTCTTTCGTGTGCATCACTCACGACTACGATCGACCCGGTGAATACTGGATCGTTCTGTTCGTTGGAGAAGAAAGACGCGGCGTATACTTCTGTGGCACGGTCTACCGCCGTTACACGCCGCATTCCGCCCGTTCCTGAATAAACAATTTGTGTCAACTGACAAATGTCAATCTGCTGTACGCAATATATCATGTGGTGTGCCACAAATTATGTTGCTGTACGTTATTGATAAGTGCAACATATCAAAGCTTGTAAAATATATCATCTTCGCAGATGACAAACATTTGTTTATGCATAACACAATATACAAAAAAACATTGGGTTACACAGTGTGTAGCGTGCTGGACAAAATATCTACTTGGTTTGCAGTTAATATGTTAATATTAAACATATATAAAACGAATTATATGCTATTTGGAAATCGCATGCTCAGTGAAGATGTCGTTATAAATATACAAAATGTTATTATTGAAAGAGTAAGTTGCAAAATATGTGGATGAGTATGTTGACGATTTACTTATTTGGAATATTCATAATAAATACGTAAAATCAGAGTTTTCCAAGAGTACAGCAATAATGGATACATGTAATCATCTGCTTGATAGGAAAAGTAATGTAAGTATATTACATATTGTTATCTGTTTGTTGCCTTATTTAAAAATCTGTGTAAAATTTGGAGTAATACATATCCGACAAATATTAATGGTATTTTGTTGTTGCAAAAAAGAGTTATCCGCATTATACTTACAATTTCTAGATATTATATAACTGAATATGTTATTATTTATGTACAAAGTTTATTACCGCTGTTTGCCCTCGAACATTCGGCGTTTATTTGTAAGGCGGGAAACAACGTACTTGTTGAGAGTTAGTCATGGCTTAGAAAGCCTACGAAATATGTAGATATATAATAAAGTACGAAGCGGCATTCTTTGTTAAAGTAGACCAATCAATCTTTATTCGTGGTCGGCCTACATATGACAACTGAATGCTTGTACGCCAACACTAAGCAACTACCATGTGCGTTCGTACATGCATGTGTACGTGAGCGTGACAGATTGGAAAGTATGATGACAACTGCAACATTTATGCGTGGTTTACTTCACAAAGAAGCAATTTCGTGAAGACGCTACTAACGAGCATGTATCGGCGGTAGTTAACAGCATTGCTTGCGAAAGAGATTGGTCGTCCGTCGTTGTAGTACACCTGCGTAATGTATGTCACTTTGGAGTCTTCGGATATATATATATATATATATATATATATATATATATATTATATTATATATATATATATATATATATATATATATATATATATGATATGATTAACAGTGTCTGCTACAATCCTGACATATGTGAATTCCCTTCGTCATCTATTCGTCGTGTTTCCGCTCTCACCTTCGTGTGCTTCTCGTTTATACCACCAGAGAGTATATATATATATATATATATATATATATATATATATATATATATATATATATATATACCTAACATTCATTCATATATTATGTGCATTCATGTGTTATAAAAAATATCTATATATATATATATATATATATATATATATACAGAGGACATAATATTCCCTAGTGTAAAGCACGCAAACAGGCACGCTTGTACAAGTGGATATCACACAAATGTATGCACGTGATTCAATTTAATTGAATTCCGGGGGTATTATACATAGACAGGTAAGGAAGCGGTATTGAAACTGTGGATATCGTCCTCAATTAAAACATTCTGGTGCATCTTTCAAATACAACTGCCTAAAATATATTGGCTGGGACTGAATCACTCCCTGTTAAAAGTATCCTAATTTGCGCCAATTAAATGAATAATCTGCTTTATAAATATAATTGTCCGCACTGATTCTACTACGCCGAGTCCATTGTACCTGTGAAGGCGATATGGCGGTGTGAGGCGGCTGCAAGTGTTTCAACATCGACTGGGTGTCCTGTTTCCCCGTCACCCACAAGTGTCCAGAAACAACGTTGACATTAATATTTGCGACTTATGTTCCCAGCGGAACTACCTGAATCACACCGACTATCTGACTGAATGATTGACTGAAGAACTAAGTAATTACAGCAATAACTAGGTAACTAACTTTCTTCCAATGTGATACCAATCCTCGTTTGAGAATAAAATGTTGAAACCTGAATATGTGTATAGGCGGCGACAAATATTACTGCGCTGTCCACCGTTATGTCTTCCATATTTACATAATCTTACCAGCTACAACTTCATTGCATCTAACGAATTTTTCCACGGGAATCCTCTTCCAAACTTCCTGTCGCGAAAGTGGCTCGAATAAATCGCCTTCACACCACGAAAAGCGATACATATCTAGTTTGTTGCGCAATGCTACTTGGCACCTATGGATATTATGAAAGGCGAAATTTCACTCTCATATTGAGAAGTGGAATCAACAAGGTAACAGCAAACCATATAACAAACATTATTATCTCCCACATTTTAGACTACAACAGATAATTCTTGTAAGATTTTGTTGGGAACAAAACGAAGTTTCAAATACATGGAAGTTCCCAACAAAGTGATCTGAAGAGTGATAATGGATAGAAACAAGATATACAGTTGACATATATTAATTCTGCAAAATATAATACAGCAGGTAGTGGAGCGGCAGAAAACTTGATACAAGACTTTCGTAGACATAGAAAAGGCCTTTTACTCGGCGCACCCAAGGAGCCTTTGGAAAATCATGGAGAGCTACGAAATCTCATACAAGAAAACATTATTGAGCCGTGCGCATCACTAACATAGGTAAAAGCATCAGAGGGGAGAAGCAAAGTGTCACTTGCAATAAGGTGACAGTCGTTTACGAAAGCATTGGGAAATGGAGTAAAAAAGACTGTGGTTCTTAATATCCGCATTAAATTCAACAATGCTGCGTAGACACATTTTTAAAAGGTTTAAAAAATGGCCGATGTTGTTCAATGTTGGTAAGTGTAAATGCTTTCATACAGGACACGGTAAATTGGATGTATACTATGAAGTGGGAAATACTGTTCAATATATGATATGAAAGTGCTGATATCAAATCGTAGTTTTGAAGATATTCAATGGGTATAAAAAATATTGATATATTTATTTTTGTATCACTCAAGAAAGATAATAGAACTAGAGGACATGAGGTAACATTAGTAAAGGATCAGCTTAGATTGGATATCATGACGTACGCGTTCTTACAGAGGACAGTCAATGAATGCAACAAAATATTTACAATTTGTGTAACTGCTAGCAGCGTGAATATGTTTAAAAGCAAGGTTGACCCATTTCTCAGGAGGGCAGATTACACACATATTGAAAATGTTGGTATTTCGTTCTTTTCTTTTCGTTCTTTTCGATCTATCGAACGAACTGTAAGATATCATCCGTGATTACTGGTCTACCATACGCACGTCCGTGGCAAGAGGATCCTTTCAAACGAGGTATAACCACCGACTGACCATCCTGCACACGAGCTTCCTAGAGGAGCATATGCGTCGCACATTCGAGGAGCAGACCAACGCGTTCAAGACCAACGTGATTTACGGTTTCGTTTTGAGTGACAAGCAAACGAGATGGCACAGGTACAATCACGCTTCGTGTAATTGTTGCATCCCCACCTGAAATAGCCCAGTCTTTTATTGCACCGTGTCGATTTTGACACGTTTTTGGAACGTATCCAAGGATCCAATTCTCATCAATCGCATTCTCGATTGTCTGATCTACATCAGGGACATCATCGGCCTGGAGAGAGAACCCATCCATTACAAAATGTACACCGACAACCTGTGTCTCTTCTGCTGTCTGGCCCTTCATCGAGGACGCGACGGAAGGCGATGGAAACAGCGGTCTCGAAACTAAACGACGACTATAACGCAGACGTGGCCGTGCGCGACTTTTAGGGTGTCATGCTAGACGATCTCTATCGCGAGGAGACCACGTTTAACAAGACAGTGTGCGTGAACGCGCTCGTTGAGACTGATGATGGGAAGACAACGGCTGAACTGATCCGACGATCGTTGTGTCTCTACCCTGAGACTATGAATATCAATATGTATGAGACGTTCTTTTCGTACATCGAAGATTTGCCGAATTACTGTCACACAAGTATGGCAACTCGTTATGAAAAAATGCGTGGATGTAGATCCTACGATCGAAGAGCGTTGCCGCCTGTAAAGCGCTGAAATACGCGTACAATAATGTGCTCGAGGCAATCGTGGACGCAAAGACCTCGAGGGACGATCACGGGGAAGCCGCAACTGCTGCATCGAACTTTTAATCCTCGCGTCCAAAAATCCCCCTCAGCTGTTGGGACAACTGTATCGTAGCTCCATCAATTACCTGTGCTCGGTTTCGGATAAAAAAAAGTACGATATCAACGCTATCGAAGATTTCCTGATACCGCACCTTCTCATCGGTGCAGAAGAAGAAGAAGAAGAAAAAGACGGCTTCTCCCGTTCTTTCGTCACCAAGAGACATAATACGTTTATCCGCCTGTCAAAGGAAAAACTTAAATTACAGGACGTGAAAAAATACCTCGCTCCGGGGAACAGGTTCGAAAAGTATCTGAAAGCGTTCGGACGAGATGTCACGAAAGTTAATTTATCGTACGAAGACAAGAACTGTATACGCAAACTAGACGAAACTTCCCTTCCACCGAAAGAGGCTTTTCGGTGGAAGGTACACACATGGAACATTCCAATGACCGCTTTCATGAATCACATTAAAATAAAATTGTTGGTAAAATATGATTTATTAATTAAGAAAATCAGTACAGTAAAGATTGCATTGTCATTCGTTAAGGATTACTGACACTATTACACAATGCACTGCAACATGATTTGTGAATGATTACACAATATCATTATCAAATAAAAAAATTAATATTTATATTTTGTTATGTGTCTAGCGTACACAATCAAACAACAATCAGTGTTTGACAGGTTTTATATTACCATCATCAGAACTACAAATAATAAAACAGCCCAAGGAGAAAAAGCTAAATCTAGTGAATTAATGCCTGTAAAAGTGAACACAAATAGCCTTCCACTAGTCAGTGTCTCAGTGTTGACAAACAAATTCATTCAACATATTAACAGCGAGAATGAGTGAACAGTCAGGAATTATGCTGTACAATACAACTTCATGGCTCTCTTTGTAATTAACACGTGGTTAGCTTGTTCAGGAAACAACAAACATTTAACAGTTTTTAACCATCTCTTTAACACAGTTCCTTCATTAGCTTCATTTGCTAGTGGAACATCACAAGAACTTGTAACATAAAAATTGCTTAGAACAACAACATGGAGGAAACTAGAATGTCTACACCTAGCCATAAAATGTTAATAAATACTAAAAAGTACTCTTTTTAGGGAACAAATGTGAAAATTACCCAATATGAAATTCTGCTCTGACCGTGTGAGATGTGTTACATATTTACTGAGCAATGACATTGAATACAAAAACAGGTTTTGCCTCTGTGACATTCTGCACTGTTCGTATGAGCTGAATTTGAAACAACTGGACATGATATTTTACAAAGACACACTAAGCTAACACGTTAACATCTGCTATGAAATTTACATTCAGGTTATCGAAAAATGCTCTGGTTGCTGCAACGTTATGTGTTCACCTGAAACACGACTGAACGACGAGCATCAGACACTGCAATCGCCGCTACGCTATAGCAGCACATCGACGATTCTGGGCAACTTCTTACTTTATATAGCTTAAACTAGCCTAAAACCGCTACTGAACTGTTGTAAGCATACCAGGCCTCAGTCATTGTATGTACCTGGTTTTACACCATCTCGCCTCTGTGTATATATCGTCACTAATAGCACTGGGTGCACATCCATATTACAGCGCCCCGATCATAGAGATCCACCGATCAGTGTGTGTTAACTATCCCGCGACACCACCTTCAACGGTATGGTCGCCGCTCCTTCTCTGTGGCTGGGTCGATTCTGTCGAATGCCCCGTCTTTTGCAGTCAGAAAAACAAGCTCCGTTGCAGTTTTACAATTGTAAAGACTCGTCTTTTTCGAGCTGCCTTTCTGACACTATTGTATACGCCAGCAATGATTTTTTATTTACATGAATCTTTGATTTGTTTATTTAACATATGTCCACGATAATTTAGCGGGTCCTTTCAACGTTTTATTTATAGGCAGCAACAGTTCTGCAGCGCGTAGAACGAATCGGTGGTATATACTGATCATTCCCACGATTGTTTGCAATCCTTTCACGCCGGTAGGCTCAGGAAAATGTTCGATAGTTTCGATGCGTTCTGTGAGGAAATTACGACAGTTACTTGGCACCACCAGTGATAGAACAATACCAGTCTGTTACGTGATGTCCGAGAGTGTCAACTTCAGAGGCGACTGTCACTGGAGAGCAGATACAGCGATGACAGCAATAATTGGGCGTCTTCAGACGACAACACCATAAAGCAATCATGTCATTGTCGCCTCTTCATGTGACACTATATATCTCACCTGTCAGTTGTGCATTTAATGATTATGCATATACAAATTATGTCAGACCCCTTCAATTCAGGAAAGGTTTCAATATAAATTGGCAAGTAATGTTTTCTTTCAAATAAGTGCAGGCACTGCCTTAAAGTGTAAAATAACTGACAGCAGTTTTATTTTCCTGTATACAATGAAATATCTTTAATCCGAACACATTGGTTCCCAGTGTATGTCCGGATTTTATAATTTTACGAATAAATGAATCATACAAATAACGTGATAAATTAGAGTTTGGAAATTCCTTTCCTGACATTATATCCGGATGACGAGGTTTTTGCATTATAGGTGTTCACATTAACGAGGGTACACTGCATACGAATGTAGTTTAAATGTTGCTGCCCTATCTGCCCAGCACAGGTAGATTATTTATCGCGGGCTATACGTGATTGTATACAGGAAAATAAAACGGCTGTGATTTATGTTGTACTTTGAGGCAGTCCCTGTAGTTATTTGAAAGAACAAAGTACTTTACCAATTGATATTGAAACCTTCTCTGAACTAGTTCTAACAATGTTGCGACATTGTAGCGAACGGGGTGAACCTTTCAGCGACGGACGAGTCCATTACGGATTGAAGGGATTTATTACATCATCATTAAATCTACAATTGACAGATTATATATATATATATATATATATATATATATATATATATATATATATATATATGTCCTATGAAGAGGCGACAAAGACTTCATGGCTGTATGTTATTGTTGTCTGGATATGCCCAGTTGTCCCTGTGATCGCCATCTCTGCTGTCCCGTGACAATCGCCACTGGCAGACGTCTTACTTCCATGGCACACAGCCCACTTCACCACAGCGCATCCAGTCTACTGCTGGCGGCGCCCTCTGGTTGTACAGACTACAACATATACGTGCAACACTCAGTCCATGTGTGTGTGTGTGTGTGTGTGTGCGTGCGTGCGTGCGTGCGTGCGTCCGTGCGTGCGTGCGTGCGTGCGTGCGTGCGTGCGCGCGTGCGTGACAATATATATATATATACTCACATTACACTCAGTTCCGACCTCTCAAGTTTCCTCAGCTCTTTCACTGCGTTGGGCGAGATGTGATTGTTCTCGAGACTACAACAAACGCACACAAACGTGACGTCACATTCTAACCTCCACTCACAACCCACGCTCTATCCTGCTAAGCCACCCCCACACAGTGGTCTATATCCGACTGTGGATGTATAAAGTCTTTCGTGAGAAATCTGTTAAATTTGTAACACAAGTTGATGAGTTATTATTATTAAAATAAATTATAATAAAATATTATTAAACAAATTAATTGTCGACATTAAAACGACGTTAGACAACAACTAATTTGGTAACATTACGCACTCGTATACTGTCCATAAATGTTTAATTTGGCGACATTAGACGTGACATATTTTTAGAAAAGAGTGTTGAATGGAACAAAATAAACTACACAAAAATACCATTTCAAGGACACTTGACTACACAAACTGGAGACTGTCGGAAAGTTTTGTCATCGGTGGGTAGGACATCAAGTGTCCTGTCAGACGAGATTAACGAGTGAAATAACACAGTTCAACTTACCCGAGGTACCTTAGATTCGGCGAGTTGACGGCCGCGGAGTGGATATGTTGTGCCCCGGAGTCTGTGATGTGACACCGGAATAATCTGCAAACAAATGTCACGAGTAACATAAATACGTGTAAAGTAAACGACATGTGACAGTTGTCAACAACGATAGACAACTGAGTGGGTTCTTGCGTGTGCACAAAATAGCGTATATACGTGCGTGTGTAACAGTTTCACCGAGTCACCAACAATTGACGCGTCAATATTAAGGTGGCTGGGGCGGTTAGCGTGTCAGTTCATTTTTTTTCTTCATAACATGCTAGGATATACTGAGCTAAACGTCGACACAAAAAAAATCACCCTGCACTAACGTCACATTTCGCCAATCGATCCTTTAAAAACGCAGTCCTTTTGGAAATCTCCTTGAGTTCCCGGAAAAAACGACAATGTTTCTATGGTAACGACCGCATGCGCTACGATGTTCGAACCAGCTATATTCGTTCGCAGTAGAAGCGGAACACATCGTCTGGTTACTGTAATGCTAGTACACATCAGTATTATATCTACCTAACTAAATAATGAACTTAAACCAGCATATTGCCATTGGCATAGACATAATATTGTCACACACAATTTCAAAAATATTTTTTACGATGTATTTGTAGGCTTATTTTATTATATTAGTACGAATGTTTGTTGTTAAACATGTCATGTAACTATACATTTGTACACATATACACCTACTCGAGATATGTCAGGGCCGTCAACCGCCCTTTCCCTGCAACCAACGTTGTCGTGCTCTCAGCCGGGATGTTACAGCCGAATAAATAGGGATTATTTAACAGTTTAATTGTTTTGTCAACAATACATAAAACGCCAGTGATAAACCGTAAACTTCAACACAAAAACAAACATTTGTTGAGATTGTGGTTTCCTTAATAACTAGGAAATTATGTTTAAAATATTGTTTGAGATAAAACTACAACACTCACAACGTTGCGATTTTTTGCGAATGAACGCTTCTTACTTCCACGCAAAGTAAGACAGTAAAACATTACGATTGGTGAAGTGTTTGTGTCAAAAATACACTGCCACTTTAGGCTGTTATTCGACTTTTGTTTAATTCATTAACGGTGGTGTAGCAGGTATAATTGGATTATGTAAAGCAAAATCTGTTGTAAAGTTATCAGTTACACTGTCATACTTATATGTATGTTATTTATTTCTTTGGAGATTTTCTCAAAACGATTAACCTTCGTTTTTAGTGACTATTTTTCCACATTTACAAACATGTTTTACAAACCTTGTAACATAACCAAATAAATGAACAACTCCAATTTTTTATCTGGAATATTATATAGTATTTTAACTACAATGTATGTAGAAATGGTTAATTTATCTTGAAAACTTCTACTAAACCTAATCAATTCAAGACAAGCATATAATAGCCACCCGAGCTACCTTAAACTAGGCATTTATCTAGCATCCGGTCCCACCTCGATGTCGATGTTATTAACATTCAAAATGTACAGTAACCAGCATGCCCAATGCATAATGAACTACGGATCATGTAGATTAGTAAACATGTTATGCGTAAAAACACATTTAATTACCTTTTTCAAAGTTCGAATTAGCATATTTAACCTGCATTGAGCGCCATATTGCTCCCTTTATTCGCACGATGGTGACACTTAAACCGAAGTAAATATGCCCCGTAGTTCGGTATGCACTGTGCATGATTATTGTACAAACTGCATGCTTACAACGAAATTGATGGTGGGCCCGGATTCCAGACAAGTGCCTTAAAGCCTAAACTATGTCATGTCAACGTAATTACAACTCTTACCCGAGTATATTGAGTCTCTTCAGACTCTTCAGACTCCGGCTCAGCGTCTCGGCGGCCGCCACGTCCACAACGTTCCCGCCAAGGCTGTAAAGTAAAATATATCCGTGAACTGACTTAATGTAATTAACATATTTCTCTGACTGCAGTAAAACTAATATTCTACAAACAAACAACTTTCAGTCAACTCGACTTTATAATTACAAATGTTTCTCGCCACAAAGTACGTTTAATGGACAGCCAAAAAACGAAACAGTTTGTTGTGAAAAGTCGAGTTTATGTAACGAGAAATGTTGAACCCTCGAAAGTAATGTTTTATTAATTCACGGATCAGTTTTTTTTATATTTAGGCAAAGGGTGAATTTTAATGAATATAACACATGACTAGTCCGTAAAAATTACTGCTGTTTCATTACGTATTAATCATGAAACATGCAGTTTAATTAATTACAGTAATAATAAGTTGGATTGCAATTTGTTAATAGTGATATTGCCATTGGCATTGGCGTAGACATAATGTTGTTACGTACAATTTCTTAAATAATTTTTTACGATGTATTTGTAGGCGCATTTAATTATATTAGTACGAATGTTTGTTGTTAAACATGCCATGTATCTATACATTTGTACACATCTACACCTACTCGAGATATGTCAGGGCCGTCAACGGCCCTATCCGTGCAACCAACGTTGTCATGCTCTCAGCCGGGATGTTACAGCCGAATAAACTGTAACATGAAAGAGTGAATATTTAACAGTTAAATTAATTACTGATGATACAAAAAATATGCTCCCAATTCTTAGGTGAAATACATACATATTGTTAGTCAACATTTGTCCCATTTCGATTTTTGCAGGACGTCACTTGGTATTGGAAGACTTTGTTAGTCGCAATAATAAATTATCGCCGAGTTTTACAGTTGCTGTTTCCACGGCGGATCCAGGACTTGTGTTTGGATTATGTTATTTTGGTCGGACGCAACTTCAACTTGACCAGCAATTCACCTGTTCATAATTAATGTTATCGTGACCATAATATTAAATAAAAACGGTGGCGATGTTTTTTTTTGCACAATGTCAATGACAATATTGTAGACTGTTTGCGACGGTTACCACCCCAGTAACCAACCCTAAGTTTATCTATGTAACCCCCATTCCCATAGCATTATATTCGAAATATAAACAAAATGTTTTAAAGCCCAGTCTCTTATATACACGTTTTGTGATTAGCTAATTGAAACAATTCAAATTAATAAAACATTCCAATATTGCAATAATATAAACATATTTAACTTATTAGACATTAAGACGTGGTATTCGTACTGATCTATGCAATTGTGTTGAAGGGTACAAGTGGCAGTCATGTTGGCTATTAATTAATATACGACAATTCATGTGATTGGACGACGGCTTTCATCCGGCCCTAGCCTAGGATATGCCATTTAGCCAGGTTTTTTTTAGCATGAACGAACATCGTTGCATTATTTACATTGTGATTGACGACCGTGTTTGTAACTTTGCATATTCACCGTGGGCATATCTGCCCCTCGGCCATTTCTGCCTCATATTGCGATCTCGCTGGATATAGCGCTACCGACGCCAATATTTGGATACGTTGAGCACTGGGAGTGTAAACATCCAACAAAGTTATTTTCTTCAAAGAAAAATTACGCAAATAGGTTTTTTATACACTTTTCTCGTGTTAAATTAAACATTGTTATGGTGATCATGTAAACAGACGCCGTCTACATAACGTTTTTCATTTTAGTAAGTTCAGTATAATTTACACATATAACCCTAATATATTTCTTTACACCACTATTATATTGATTTTTTTTATTGATAATAGCAGTAATAATAATAACAATTCTAATCAATATTGCATTTTGAGCGCCTCTGAACACATTTTATTTTCGGTTATACGGTGCTATATAAATAAAGGTTATTGTTATTAGTATTACTATAAACTTAACGGTAGACACAATTTTTTCTTCACGCAAATTTGATTTCTAACAAAACAGTTGCTAACAAAATCAAGCCACCGCTTGAACTAATTCACGCTCGTTTTACAGCTATGTTTCTCAACAACAGTAGTTGTCGACAGTGACGTTGTAAATCAGGAGTTGCAAACGAACGAAGAGTCGTGATCGCCTGAGTGGGGCAGGCTACAAACGAACGAAAAGTCGCGATCGCCTGAGTGGGGCAGGCTACAAACGAACGAAGCGTCGTGATCGCCTGAGTGAGGCAGGCTACAAACGAACGAAGAGTCGCGATCGCCTGAGTGGGGCAGGCTACAAATGCCAACGGTTAGACCGCAATACACAAGACACAGAGGGAGCTGTTGCAATGCAACGTTTCCTTTCCAATGTCCCAGTCCAACCACGACCACTGCAAGTGGAATTGGCGCCGTCTGCCGTAGAGGAGAACGTTGAGGTTGAGCTTGCCGATGTGGCTGGTCCGGCGGCTGCCGTACGTAAGGAAAACGCCGATGTGGCTGGTCCGGCGGCTGCCATACGTAAGGACAACGCCGATGTGGCTGGTCCGGCGGCTGCCGTACGTAAGGACAACGCCGATGAGGCTGGTCCGGCGGCTGCCGTACATAAGGACAACGCCGATGAGGCTGGTCCGGCTGCTGCCGTACGTGAGGACAACGCCGATGTGGCTGGTCCGGCGGCTGCCGTACGTCATGACAACGCCGATGTGGTTGGTCCGGCGGCTGCCGTACACGAGGACAACGGCGATGCGGAGGAGCAGCTGGGCGAGAACATATTCCATGACGCAGGAACCTGGCCCCGGTATGTCCCAGACGAGCTACGGGTAGAGCTGGTTCGGCGGGGGCCTCTTGGCTTCCATAACAAAGACGGTCCATTCCCAGCCAACCCAGAGACAAACAGGAGCATGAACCGTAGATGGTTTGACAAGTTGCTAGGCTGGGAGCAGCTACTCCGCTCATGGCTTATTTATTCGCCCTGCGTAGATTGTGTGCAGTGTTTTTGTTCTCTTCTGTACGGCACCGGAACAAGCACAAACATTTGGAAGATCATCTGGATTCAAGAACTGGATAAAGTTCAATCCTCGTATCGGCGTCCATGAGGAGACACCGGGTCACGAGGAGGCCCGCATGCTATGGACCGATATCCGCATACGCCTGGAGAGAAGAGGTTAACCATGTTGCGGCCAGGTGGCGGGAGATTCTGAAACGCATTTTGGACTGAATTCGCTTCCTCTGCAGGCAAAACCTCGCATTCCGAGGCCACCGAGAAATGTTATCATCCACCTAAAACACCGGCAACTTCCTGGAGCTGGTGAAGTTCCTCGGATTCACTCGCATTCAAGCCCAACATAACACCGTGTCACATCTCCTGGCAGGGTCGTCGCGTATTGGCAGTTATCCTGGATGAAGTCCGTGAGGCAAAGTACTACTCAATCATATTTAGTAGCACTCCGGACGTGGCTAGCGTCAACCAGATGTCACAAGTATTGAGATACGTCAACATCTCAGGAGGAAAGGTCGAGGTTAAGGATACATGTATCGGCTTTATTGAGTTCGGAGAGAAGAACATCGAAGCACTGACGAATCAAATATTGGCCAAGTTGAGGGACGACCATCTTGATATTCAGGACATGCGAGGCCAAGGATATGATAATGCGGCTAGGATGGCTGGTGTCCACAGAGTCGTGCAGCGAAGGATTCTGGACATCAACCCACTGATAACCTACGTCCCCTGCAACAATCACTCGCTGAACTTGGCAGGCGTCCACTATGCGCAAGCGTCAGTCAATGCCACTATTTTCTTTGGGACGATGGATAGTCTCTTCGTGTTCTTCTCAGCATCAATCCACCTATGGGATGCATTCAAGCAACTCGTCACGGGAAACACCGTTAAAAGGACCTGCGTGACCCGATGGAGCTCGAGACATGATGCAGTTGATGCGGTGGCGTCTGGAGTCCATACCCGCTGCATTGGAGCAACTCCGCGACGGTGATCACGAGACGGCTGACACACGCTCTGATATCGCCATCCTGCTGTTATGTATGATGTCTTACACCTTCATTGCCTACCTAGCGCCATCTTGCTGTCATGTATGATGTCTTACACCTTCATTGCCTACCTAACGCCATCTTGCTGTCGTGTATGATGTCTTACACCTTCATTGCCTACCTGCCGCCATCCTACTGTCACGTATGATGTATTACACCTTCATTGCCTACCTGGCGCCATCCTGCTGTCATGTATGATGTCTCACACCTTCATTGCCTACCTGCAGCCATCCTGCTGTCACGTATGATGTCTTACACCTTCATTGCCTACCTGCCGCCATCCTGCTGTCATGTATGATGTCTTAAACCTTCATTGTCTACCTGGCGCCATCATGCTGTCACGTATGATATCACGTATTTGTCACTACTCGCGGACGTAAGGCGAGAGCAGATCATCGATCGACTCCACAGGGGAGATAAGAAACAGGACAAATAAAATTATGGATGTGTTCGACAATTTTTTTCTTACCCCTATGGAACGCCTGATGGACTAAACCAATGATGAAGGTTTGGACTCTGCCATCCATTGACTCACCGACACCTACGTCGACATCGCCACTGAAGGGATGAATGGGGACATACGCCGTGTGCGACGTCACCTCCATAGTTACGAAAGACAAAAGGGAGAGACGGTTAGAAACTGGAATGCGCTCGATCTCCTTAAATGAGTGGTGAAATGGGGACATGAGACATCCTTCCCGAACCTGCTGGTGTCGCTTAGGACGTTGCTCACTATGTGCGTGAGCGTGGCCTCGTGTGAGAGAAGTTTCACAACGCTTAAGATCATTAATACATACCTTCGCTCAAGCATGGGCCAAGAGCGACTGAGCAGTATGCGCTCCTGTCGATCAAGGGAGAACTGACCAATTTCATGGACTGCGACTGTGTCGCTGCCGAGTTCACGGAACTCACAGCAAGAAAGGTTAAGCTTTAAGAGAATTTGAAGGGGCTTCTGCACTCGGACCAACGAATCACTAGGACCGACGGTCTCATGGGCCTATCGGTGATGTTGTGGTGACACTGGCGGGACGAACGCGCAGTGAAAATAAGTTGTGTTGATAGTTATTAAGTTTGACTACTGTATATTCTGTATATTCAGTAATGATAACAATAACACTAGCTATACGTATTCAATTACTGCACTTTTTTGGGGGTTTGCATTTTTTACACTTGCCCCCAGCGGCACTTAGCCTCATTACGCTGTAAACAATCGCCCTATAAACCAAATCATCGACAACTACAACGGCATATTACTGATCTTTTGCGATGTATAACCGCTGATTGATTACCACACACATAGAGGGTTTTGGGACACGGACACATGCACTGACTCCACCTGAACACAACGTCGGCCGCGCTAAATATATGCGATCCCTCAGAAAAGCTGTCAACCACGCCCTGAGAGTCATGCACAAAACTAAATTGTACAACATTATATCACTGCTCACAGAATGCACGATCCGTCGTCGTATTTATATTTCCAGCTGGTGTTCAACCACTAATCCGTAGATATACAATAACATATGCAATTTACATCACTCGGCTAACATTATTTTCCGATATATTTCATTGAGTTGACACATTGAACTATGTAAACTCATTGCAATTGACAATTCGTATAAGCATTTAATATATACCAATATCAGCCTCATACAACCAATCCATGCAGACTATGTGATAGGTCATGTATATAAGAAACATTACGTTCATTCACTCTACACTCCTGTTGCGCTACCGGCCTAGTGCAATCTCGCTTTACGTTTTCGTTATCTTCTAATAGTGATCATACCATGTTCATGTCGCGCTACGAGCGTAGTGGAATCCTGGCTCATGTCTCCATTACCTGCTAATGAAGCATACGCAGTACTTCAAGTCGAGCTACCAGCCTAGCGCATTATTAGCTTTATGACGTCAATATCTGCTAATGCAGTATTCCCACTACTTTCAAGTTTACGTTGCCTGCTAATACGATGTTCACACTACATTCAAGTCGCGCTACCAGCCTAGTGCGATTCTGGCTTCATGCCTTCATTACCCGCTTATGCAGTGTTCACACTATATAACCTACTGCCGTGCAACATATATCTGCTTCAGCCGTCATGCCAAACCCACCGCCAGCCAAGCGTGGACGTCCAACGACCCGCGCAAGAATAGCCGCCCCTAGCAAGTTCAACAAACCAACACAGCACAAGAGACATCCACCAATACACGACATCGACACGCCACTCCTGCTCGAGAGCTGTCCAACAGGGCGCGACGTCGTCCCCTCCATCTCGAACCAATAACGGGCACACTTGTGCCTACTACTGCAACTGCCAGCAGTGGTTCGTCCGACATCAGTCTGAGACAACAGGTGCTCAGTTTTGCAGCAGACAGTAGAAGGACTTGCCGGCATCGTGCAGAATCTAGCAGCACAGGCGAACAATCGGGAAGCTGCACCCAATAAAGAACTTTGACTGAACAGGAGGTCACTAACAGTCAAGAAGTCTTCCCGTCCAGGAGTGGGCCCGCATTCGAAGCGGGAGGTGACCACCTTACAGAAACACACAACAGCTTTCAGGTAACATTCACACCATACAAACACAGCGGTACGGAAACTCCCATTTTTCAACTACAACAAAAAGCTGACACAATGTAATGTCCCGTTCTTGCACTTCGACAATATTTCCTTGCAAAAGGTCAACAGCCAGGACCAATCTTTGTTGACGTCACAAAAACCCCAATCACACGGGATAAGTTTGCTCACTACCTAAAACTTTGCTTACAACTGGCTGGGCTATCACCAAACAACTACACCACACACTCCCTTCGCATTGGTCGTGCCACCCAATTAGCTATGGAAGGAATTTCAGAGACCATCATAAAAACAACAGGCCGCTGGAAAAGTAATGCGTATACAAAATACATTAGAACGTCATGCTTCACACTACCAGGATAAGCTCAGCCTACTTGCATACATACCCTGACACAATAACCATTTACTCAAGGTCTTGGTCTGGATGATGTCAGTGCCCGCTGTCACATTGCCCCATATCAACGTTCATCAAATATCAGTGCATGCTGGTCTTTTGGATGTCCACCTGTTCATACACTTTATAGCCACGACTAAGCTATACACATTATATAATTTCTTATAGTACCTGAACACCTAATACAAATTAGTCAAGTCTAGAAGATGTCAGTGCATGCTGGTCTTTTAGACTCATGACTGCGACAATTCACGCACACCAGTCAAGTCACTGACTGCCACATTTTTCCCCACTTAATACACATGAATGAATTCTTCAAGATGTCAGTGCCTGCTGGTATTTCAGGCTTGATTTTCAACCTCACCCGATTACATGTCTGTACACACATGGTGACAGGGCCTACTGCACATATGGAATATAGTGGGGGGGGGGTTGTGGGATGACAGCCTTGACTTTCTTCACACATTAAGGCTTTGTCGCTTTCAGTGACATCGCACCTATTTTTCTAGGACATGTTAGTAAATTTAGGTATCTCACACGGTCACCTATGCTTACTATGTTGTTACATAATAATGTATATACAACTAGAATTGCGTCGCCATCTATACATATTTTATTTTAATAAAACATATGCTGGGACAATTAGCAAACATTCTAGTGTTGCTAACTTTATGGACAGTTTGTTTCACGGTGTATAAATGCATTATTATCATATTGTACCACAACTTTTTTTTTATCCCAGCTCTGCCGCCTAGTGTTTCACAAGAAATGCATATATGGACGTTGTAGCGCTGCGGTGTGTGGCTGCTCCCGGGTTGTACTTGTAAAGTATGCCAATGTTTCGGTGATTTGAATCATATATTGCTTTCATGTTTTATATTCTGAAATGTGAAAGCCCAAGGAGCGCCTGCGGAACATTTGCGAGTTGTTTGTGCCGTGGATCCTCAGTTTTTATTGACTTTTATATCGACGTTTACTCAGAGGCGTGATTAACCAAGCTTGATCGGAGCCGGTTTCCAAACATCATGTCAGAATTGCATGCTACCTGTCTATGCTCATCCTGCCTGACCGTGGTCTGTTTCACGCGTAGCGACCGGCGAAGCATGTAATTGCCAAGGACATTCCTTCTTGGTTTACGGCATTGCAGGCAGCCGCCTAGCCAACCGTGGACGGCAACAATAGAGACGCGGAACTTGTGCCAACCACCGACCAGACGAGGGACAAAAGTCGGAATAATGCGATTCAGGGCAGTTGCCACCGGTGGTGGCATCGGCCTTGTTTACCGATCGAACTTCAAAGTGGCTGTTAACCGATGCGAAGAGATGAAATGAGTATATAGATATTGATGTTGCATTATCAGCAAACTCCATCAACTTGTAATAATTTACATGTTTACATAATCTTTACATGTTTTTATTTCAATTTTATACCATGTTTTTACTTTTTATTATCATTTATATTTAATACATTATTTATTATTTGAATTAATTTATCGCAATTTACATAACTTGTCAATGTTGTGCATATAAATGTGTGTGTGTGTGTATATATATATATATATATATATATATATATATATATATATATATATATATATATATATATATATATATATATATATATATATATATATATATAAATATATATATATATATAATATATAGACACATACACACACATTTATATGTCATTATGTCCGTTGTGGACAGGTGTCCGTTATGGATAATTTAATGACGTGAATACTCAGCAGGTGGCGCCATCATATTATAAATAATTACGTTGACGTTCGCAAATCACTGGGTGATAAAAGGAAGGAGCTATACTTAATTAATGTGTTTCGTAGTATTAAAATCACTTGGAAGAAACATGTTCATTGTGCAGAAGAAGCGTGTCGTAAGGCAATGCACATGTGTAAATATACTGCCGGTGGTGTACCGTTGCAGTGCATATTAAAACATAATTTTATGAAAACGCAAAAAAAATTGTGTAAATATGTCCCGGTTGCACTGTTTTTTATTAAATATATTTAACGTGATGACGTTTTATTAATTATTTTTCTCAAAGCGTCTACTAGAAATACGTTTTGGATATTCTATTATATTTTGAACCACACTGACAATGGAAATTGTCTGAACGGTAGCAAGCTATCATGAATATTACATATCGTTATATGCTGCTGTTGAAACAACTCATGTTCTTTTCTTGCAAATAAAGGTTTAAATATAGTAATTATATTTTTAAGTAATATGCCTTGGGCTAGCACCATATGATTATTTAAATAATTACAGTATACCAATGTAATTACATATTAACAATTGTACAATATTAATAATATTAATGGTTTAAATAATACAAAATAAAAGAAAAGCTCTTTGCGATGTGCAATCCTATATAAAACAGCTAGTCTAGACAATAAAGTACCATTTGATATATATATATATTATGTCCCACAATATAAAAATAAACACACTGATGCCATACAATTATTGTACCTCAATACTGCAACGTGGAAATCCACTGCACACATTGATATAAATACTTTGTTAGAATAACTTCAAATGAGGATGTCTTAACATTAAATAACAACAACCTAATAAAATAACTCACCCGAGTCCCTCCAGACTTGTCATGTTCTTCACCGCATCACTCAAATGACAGCTTGATTGGTCACCAATGGTGTTTCCCTCAAGACTTCAATAAAAAAATGTGTCAACTACTGGAGCTTGAATACCTATTTTTGTAAATACAGGTTATTGTATAAAGACAATGTCAACTATATTTAGCTATCTACAAATCCGACATTATATTGAGAAAAACGTTTGTGCAATAAGACCAGAGGACCTTTCACACAACATGTAATTTATATTAACTGATTAAATCTGAAAAAAAGGTGATTAATAACTGAATTGAAGTGAACATCACAACACGTTCATCATAACGTAATGCATAATTATTCCTAATTAACAACTTTAATAAATTACTTAACTGAGAAAGGCAGTATTATAAATATTTGTTGCATTCAATATGCTAATCAATGACAGTTCAGTTAATTTTATTGTTGAAAACTAACTAAGTGTTATTTGAATGGATAGATGATCCGGTTTCTTGGTTATTAACATTAAGCATAATTACCTCTCAAGAAACTTGATGTTTGAAACACCACGCAACCAATGAGAAGGAAGGAGAACACCACCACAGAAACCAGCAGAATACAACATACCATAGGTCTGTCTTACATTAGTAAACTATCAGAACAAGTAGCAAGGATTTTCAAGTCCTATAACATCCCGGTTTACCACAAACCTATCAACACCCTGAGGTCATTTTTGGTACACCCAAAAGACAGAACAGCAAAGGCAGCAAATTGTGGGGTATTATATGACATACAATGCCCAGAATGTGACCAACACTATATAGGAGAAACAGCCAGAAAACTTGGCACAAGAATCAAAGAACACCTATCTTGTCGCCAACCCCTATCAGCTATAAGTGAACACAAACTGAACACAGGCCATCAGTGCTCTATGAATGACGTTAATATTCCACGAGGAGAACTGGCACAGGAGAAAAATAAAGGAGGCGATCAATATCCACAGAAAGAAACCTACGCTGAACCGAGACGTCGGCCAGGAGCTCCCACCAGTCCTATTCCAGCATGTGTCACATGGGATTGGTCATGAAGACTGCGAGATGCAGTCGAAATAATCAGAACATACATCAAGTTTCTTGAGAGGTAATTATGCTTAATACCTAATTGTTGTTGTTTGTATATGCACAATGCGACACAATAACTATTGGTATGAACATATAGACGCGTGTAAACAGTCCACCTACCTCAGCTTTGTCATGGATGTACAGTGAATGAGAACTTGGGTCAATGCTCTCATTCCATTGGCTGGTATGTTGCAGTTATTCAACCTAATATAACAACAATGGAACGTTTCAATGATCTGTTGAAAACATACACACCAAGTTTCGATTTGCCAAAAACTGTAGATTGTAATCTGTGTTGTTTACTGATAGTTTTGCATTGTATATGAAAGTTACATAATTTAAATTTAGTTGCTTTTCTGAAGAAAATAATTCTAGTGAATAAGTATATATACTTTTTTCATCAAGGTGTTATTCAATTTGGATGCAAACAAAATTATTTATTTTCAAGTGTACTGCCGATAAATGCTTAGTTCTATTTTACACAATATTACAGGGAACCTTTTGAATGCAAAGAGTTTTCTTTGAAATTGATATGTGAATTGTCTTGAAAGTGATCATGCTGCCACCATGGACCAAGCAAACGAATGCAAATAATGCATATTTACTGTCACTATATGGGCACGAGTTGTACATTGTTTTTCAAAACCGTCAACCTCTGCAACAGCAATTTAAGATTTCACAATTTGAAGTAAGCAATTTCTCTTGAAAGTGATCATGTTTGTACCATAACCAAGCGAGAAGTACATTGATATTGTTGACCCCTGGGTTATGCAACAGCAGCTTAAGGTTTATAATTTTACAATGAAATGTAAATAGGGCCCAAACAATTCGAATATGTTTGTTGATTCAGATTAGGAAGAAAGTCTTCCAACTACATTGGGATGGAATTGTCCATTGATAACATTGTTATCAAGCATATTTGTTTTATTAAATATTTTTATGTAATCACATTTTATTTGTTATTTTTTATTAAAACGTCAACTATAAATAGTTTTTAGATATCGTATTGTATTTTGAAATACACGGACAATGGAAATATTTCACAACTTGAAGTAAGCCATTTCTCTTGAAAGTGATCATGTTTGTACCATGGACCAAGCGAGAAGTGCACTGATATTGTTGACCCCTGGTTTCTGCAACAGTAGCTTAAGGTTTTAAAATTTTACAATGAAATGTAAATAGGGCTATTCAAATATATTTGCTGGTTCAGTGTAGAAAGCCTTGCAGCTACACATGCGTATAATTGTCCCTTGATAACAGTGATCACATAAGTGATCACTTCTTATTTGTTATTTTTTGTCAAAACGTCTACTCCAAATTGTTTTTGGTATCCTAATATATTTTGAACTACACTGAAAATGGGATTTGCCTAAACGGTAGTAAACTATTGTGAATATTATGTATCGTCAGTACCAAATGGTAACTTTACCTGCCCACCAGTTGTATACTGCTGTTGAAACAATTATTGTTGTTTGATTGCAGATTAAGTGTTTCAATGTATTAGTTATATTTTATGTAATATGCCTTGTGCTAACATATTATGATTATGTGATAGGCTAACGTGTGTAAAATTATGCCCCAAAATAAAACATATATATACTGACGCCACACAGTTACAATTATGCACCAAAATAAAAAAGAGGTATGCTGATGCCACACAGTTATTGTACCTAAATACTGCAATGCAGAAATTTTCTGCACGTATTGATATAAGTACTTTGTTAGAATAACGTCACATGAGGATGTCTTAACATTAAATAACAACAACCTAATAACATAGCTCACCCGAGTCTCTCCAGTCTTGTCATGTTCTTCACAGCATCACTCAAATGACAGCCTGCTTCATCATCAATGGTGTTTCCCACAAGACTTCAATAAAAAATGTGTCAAGTACTGGATCATGAATACCTATTGTTGTTAATACAGGTTATTGTAAAAACTATTAAAAACAAAATTAGCTATCTACAAATTCGACATAATATTGAGAAAACACCTTTGTGCAATAAGGAAAGATGAACCTTCACAAACGTTCAGCATAACATAATAAATAATTATTCTTCATTAAAACTTATATATAATTGTACAATAATACCTATTTGTTGTTGTTTGTATATGTTTCATATTACATATCAACTATTGGAATGTGCATTAAAACAGATATGATCAGTCTACATACATCAGTTGTGTAATTGCTGTACATTGGATAAGTGCCTTGGTCAATGCTTGCATTCCATTGGCTGGTATATTGCAGTTTTCCAACCTGACATAAAAACAATGAATTGTTTCAATGGTTTGTTGACAAGTTCTGATTTGCCCCAACGCTTAATTTTTTCTCAGTGCTACTTACCTTTTCTGCCGATATATTTTTATTTTGCATTATATTTGGTTGCTTTTCTGAAAATACATTTTCTATTGAATATTTTTGTTTTTAACTAGGTGTTATTCAGCTTGGATACAAAATCTATTTTTTTATTTTCATTTGTACAGCTAAGAGATGCATATATTACATACTGTTTAAGGATACCCTATGAAAAAAAGGGTTGTCTTTAAAATGGATAGGTGTTCTGTCTTGAAAATTGTCACGCTGGCACCATGGACTAAGAAAACAAATGCGAACAATGTATATCCTTTTTCACTCTATCTGTCGAATAGTTGTACATCGTTGTTTCAAACCGTCAACTTCTACAACAGCAATTGAAGCTTGTACAATATGGAATAAGCAATCTCTCTTGAAAGTGGTCTTATACATGTTATTGTTGGCCTCTGGGTTCTGCTACAGCAGTTTAAGGTTTTAAAATGTTGTTATGAAAAAAGAAAATAGAGCCCCAGAAATTCAAATATATTTGCTGATTTAAATTTGGAAGAAAGGTTTCCTGTTACACAGGCATATAATTGTCCCTTGATAACATTGTTACAAATAAATGTTTTGTGTTATTAAATATGTTTAACGTGATGACGTTTTATTTGTTATTTTTCTCAAAGCGTCTTCTAGAAATACTTTTTGGATGTTTTATTATATTTTGAACCACATTGACAATGGAAATTGTCTGAACGGTAGCAAGCTATCGTGAATATTACATACCGTTGTATGCTGCTGTTGAAACAACGCATGTTCTTTTCTTGCAAATAAAGGTTTAAATATATTAATTATATTTTAAAGTAATATGCCTTGGGCTAACACAATATGATTATTTTAAATAATAAGAGTATACCAATATAATTACATATTAATTATTTTACAATATTCATAATATTAATGGTTTAAATAATACAAAATAAAAGACAATAAAACTCAACAGCTCTGTGCTATGTGCAATCCTATATAAAACAGCTAGTATAGACAGTAAAGTACCATGTGATATACAAATTATGCCCCACAATATAAAAAGAAACACATTGATGCCATACAATTATTGTACCTCAATACTGCAACGTGGAAATCCACTGCACACATTGATATAAATACTTTGTTAGAATAACTTCAAATGAGGATGTCTTAACATTACATAACAACAACCTAATAAAATAACTCACCCGAGTCCCTCCAGACTTGTCATGTTCTTCACCGCATCACTCAAATGACAGCTTGATTGGTCATCAATGGTGTTTCCCTCAAGACTTCAATAAAAAATGTGTCTACTACTTGAGCTTGAATACACATTTTTGTAAATCCGACTTTATATTGAGAAAAACGTTTGTGTAATAAGAACAGAGGACATTTCACACAACATGTAATTTATATTAACTGATTAAATCTGAAAAAGGTGATTAATAACTGAATTGAAGTGAACATCACAAAACAAACATTCAGCATAACGTAATGCATAATTATTCCTAATTAACAACTTTAATAAATTACTTAACTGAGAAAGGCAGTATTATAAATATGTATTGCCTTCAACATGCTAATCAATGACAGTTCAGTTAATTTCATTGTTGAAAACTACCTAATTGTTGTTGTTTGTATATGCACAATGCGACACAAGAACTATTGGCATTAATATTGAAACGTGTGTGAACAGTCCACCTACCTAAGCTTTGTCATGGATGTACAGTGAATGAGAGCTTGGGTTAATCCTTTTATTTCATTGGCTGGTATGTTGCAGTTATTCAACCTAATATAACAACAATGGAACGTTTCAAAGATTTGTTGAAAACATACGCACCAGGTTTCGATTTGACTTAAAATGTAGGTTGTACTCAGTGTTGCTTACCTTATCAACTGATAGTTTTGTGTTGTATATGAAAGATATATCTTTTATATTTAGTTGCTTTTGTGAGAAAACAAAATTCTAGTGAATAAATATATATACTTTTTTCATCTAGGTGTTATTCAATTTGGATGCAAAATAAATTATTTATTTTCACTTGTACTGCCGAAAAATGCTTAATCTTGTAATCTGTGTTGTTTACTTTATCAACTGATAGTTTTGCATTGTATATGAAAGTTACATAATTTAAATTTAGCTGCTTTTCTGAAGAAAATAATTCTAGTGAATAAGTATATATACTTTTTTCATCAAGGTGTTATTCAATTTGGATGCAAACTAAATTATTTATTTTCAAGTGTACTGCCGATAAATGCTTAGTTTTATTTTACTCGATATTCCAGGGAACCTTTTGAATGCAAAGAGTTTTCTTTGAAATGGATATGTTAATTGTCTTGAAAGTGATCATGCTGCCACCATGGACTATGCAAACGAATGCAAATAATGCATATTTACTGTCACTATATGGCCACGAGTTGTACATCGTTTTTTAAAACCGTCAACTTCTGTAACAGCAATTTAAGATTTCACAATTTGAAGTAAGCAATTTCTCTTGAAAGGGAACATGTTTGTACCATGGACCAAGTACATTGATATTATTGACCCCTGGTTTCTGCAACAGCAGCTTCAGGTTTTAAAATGTTGTTATGAAAAAAGAAAATTGAGCCCCAGAAATTCAATATATTTGCTGATTTAAAATTGGAAGAAAGGTTTCCTGTTACACATGCATATAATTGTCCCTTGATAACATTGTTACAAATAACTGTTTTTTTTTATTAAATATGTTTAACGTAATGACGTTTTATTTGTTATTTTTCTCAAAGCGTCTACTAGAATTACGTTTTGGATATTCTATTATATATTGAACAACACTGACAAAGGAAATTGTCTGAACGGTAGTAAGCTATCGTGAATATTACATATCGCTGTATGCTGCTGTTGAAACAAGTCACGTTATTTTCTTGCAAATAAAGGTTTAAACATATTAATTATATTTTAAAGTAATATGCCTTGGGCTAACACAATATGATTATTTTAAATAATAAGAGTATACCAATATAATTACATAGTAATTATTGTACAATATTCATAATGTTAATGGTTTAAATAATACAAAATAAAAGACAATCAAACTCAACAGCTCTGTGCGATGTGCAATCCTATATAAAACAGCTAGTCTAGACACTAAAGTATCATGTGATATACAAATTATGCCCCACGATATAAAAAGAAACACATTGATGCCATACAATTATTGTTCCTCAATACTGCAACGTGGAAATCCACTGCACACATTGATAAAAATACTTTGTTAGAATAACTTCAAATCAGGATGTCTTAACATTAAATAGCAAAAACCTAATAAAATAACTCACCCGAGTCCCTCCAGACTTGTCATGTTCTTCACCGCTTCATTCAAATGACAGCTTGATTGGTCATCAATTGTGTTTCCCTCAAGACTTCAATAAAAAAAATGTGTCAACTACTGCTGGAGGTTGAATACCTATTTTTGTAAATACAGGTTATTGTAAAAAAGACAAAGTCAACTATATTTAGCTATCTATAAATCCGACATTATATTGAGAAAAACGTTTGTGTAATAAGAACAGAGGACCTTTCACACAACATTTAATTTATATTAACTGATTAAATCTGAAAAAAGTGATTAATAACTGAATTGAAGTGAACATCACAAAACGTTCAGCATAACGTAATGCATAGTTATTCATAATTAACAACTTTAATAAATTACTTAACTGAGAAAGGCAGTATTAGAAATATTTATTGCATTCAACATGCTAATCAATGAAAGTTAAGTTAATTTCATTGTTTAAAACTACCTAATTGTTGTTGTTTGTATATGCACAATGCGACACAAGAACTATTGGCATGAACATTTAGACATGGGTGAACAGTCCACCTACTTCAGCTTTGTCATGGATGTACAGCGAATGAGAGCTTGGGTCAATGCTCTCATTCCATTGGCTGGTATGTTGCAGTTATTCAACCTAATATAAAAAAAATGGAACGTTTCAATGATTTGTTGAAAACATACACACCAAGTTTCGATTTGCCTTAAACTGTAGATTGTACTCAGTGTTGCTTACCTTATCAACTGATAGTTTTGCATTGTATATGAAAGGTATATAATTTATATTTAGTTGTTTTTCTGAAGAAAAAAAATTCTAGTGAATAAGCATATATACTTTTTTCATCAAGGTGTTATTAAGTTTGGATGCAAAATAAATAATTTATTTTTACGTGTACTGCCGAAAAATGCTTAGTTTTATTTTACACAATATTCCAGGAAACCTTGAATTCAAAGAGTTTTCTTTGAAATGTATATGTGAACTGTCTTGAAAGTGATAATGCTGCCACCATGGACCAAGCAAACGAATGCAAATAATGCATATTTACTGTCACTATATCGCCACGAGTTGTACATTATTTTTCAAAACCGTCAACCTCTGTAACAGCAATTTAAGATTTCACAATTTGAAGTAAGCAATTTATCTTGGAAGTGACCATGTTTGTACCATGGACCAAGCGAGAAATACATTGATATTGTTGACCCCTGGGTTCTGCAACAGCAGCTTAAAATTTATAATTTTACAATGAAATGTAAATAGGGTTGGGCAATTCATATATGTTTGTTGATTCAGATTAGGAAGAAAGTCGTTCAGCTACAATGGGATGAAATTGTCCCTTGATAACATTGTTAACAAGCATATTTGTTTTATTAAATATGTTTACGTGATCACATTTTATTTGTTATTTTTATCAAAACGTCAACTATGAATAGTTTTTAGATATCGTATTGTATTGTGAAATACACGGACAATGGAAACTATCTGACCAGTAACAAATTACTGTGAATATTCCATATAGCAAGTAGCCATTGCTACTTTATCTGTCAACCAGTTGTAAATTGCTGTTGAAACATCTTACGTTCTTTGATTGCAAATTCATTGCAGATTAAACATTTCAATATATTAATTAGATTTCACGTAATCGTAATAAGAGACATCAGTTCACACGATACAAACTTGTATGTAGATAGTGATAATAATAATACTAACACATGCGCTGTATAAAATGTTAAACACTATGCAGAATGTTCGCGTATGTAAATTATTTTAAGAAAAAGTATACTGATTACATGGCATTTGTATATAAAAAATAAATCTTAAATAGGAAATAAAATGCTAATATCATCAATAGTACAGAACATAAATAGGATTGATAATATGTAATAAGATAATTAAAAATGCAATATCAAAGCGGTAAAACCCATTAAGTGGAAAAAAGAAATGTCTTTAGTAACTTCTTGAATTGCGAGTGGTTGCCTTTTCCACGTATGTTGGCAGGCAGTTTATTCCACAGCGTGGGGCCAGCGCAGGCAAATGCTCGGCGGTCGAAACGTTCTAGGTTGACTCGTGACACGTCGAGAAGTAGCCCGCCGGCAGAGCGTAGGCAGCGTCTTGGTGCGTACTGGTGCAGCAGTGCGGCAATGTACTCTGGTGTGTCTTCGTAGAGTGCCTTGTGCACAAGGACGAGTATCTTATAATCAGTTTCGCTAAAGGAGCAATGTAGGCATTAAAAAGTATAGGTCCAAGAACCGACCCTTGCGGTACTCCTGTCGTAATGTTATTAACTTCCGACAAGCTACTCTTCACGCGTACTACATTTGTTCGATTATGCAGATACGATGTCAGCCAAACATGTACGTCGCCACATAATCCGTAGCCACGCAATCGTCGCAGCAGTATGGTGTGGTCGATGGTGTCGAATGCCGCAGTGAGGTCTAGCAACACCAGAAGTACACCCCGGCGACTATCTATGGCTGTGCCACGTCGTTATGGATATGCAAAAGCGCTGTCTCGGCACTATGATGTGGACGGTATGCACTTTGATATACTCCGTAAATACCTTTCTCGGCCATGAAGTGTTGTAGTTGCGCAACGAAACGCTCTTCGCCACAAACGTGATGTTAGAGATAGGGCGGTAGTTGGTGAGTACGTTGATGTCAGAGCCTCGCTTCTTTAGTATTGGTGTTATAACAGCGTGCTTCATTGATGGAGGAACCACAGAAGACGATAGAGAGGCATTGATGATACGGGCCAGGACCGGAGACAGAGAATCAATGTGACACTTCAGGAGCGATGTTGGGAGTGGGTCCAGTTCATACGACTTCACAGCAGATGCCAGCACTATCCGTTTCACGTCCGATGACAACGCCGGTTCAAAGAAATTTAAACCAGCAGTCACCTCTGTCATCATGTCATCGGCTGGCTGCTGAGACCGGTTACGACACAGCGCATCCACTTTGTATGTGAAGCTTCGCTGAAATAAGGTAGCAAGTGCCGCGTGGGATGCGTCTGACCCTTCGGGTAGGGGCCGGTCTACTCCTCGACCCAGAATTGCATTTGCGATTTCGTAGACCAGGCGCATGTTGCCGCCAGCTTTCTCGATTTCTGTTCGATAGTGTTCAGAACGTGCTTTCCTGAGTGATTTCCGGAAAGTGTTACCCCGGTCCGTATATATTTGTCGATGAACTGTTAAGCCTGATTGTCGCCAATGGCGTTCGGCCCGACGCAGAGCTCGTTTTTCTTCGGCCAGTTCACTGGTGTGCCATGGAGTCATCGGCCTCATCGTAATAGTCCGTGACACGAGAGGGGCATGATCATCAACGATAGTGCGTAGGAAATAGTCATAACGATAGAGAAGGGCTATCGGGTCCAATTCAGGAGCATTGAAATCAGCAGCCGCCAGATCAGCTGCAAACCGACTGTTGTCAATCGCTGCGTACCTCCGATAATCGACGTGGCGTTTCAGGCGCGTTGGTTTTGGCTGATGCAGTTCGCATTCAATTGCGTAGTGGTCGGTGATCATAGTTGTGGCTTAACAGCAGTGGCAATAATGTCTGACGTTTCCGACGTGATGACAAGATCGAAAATGTTGCCACGCTCGTGGGTCGATCCTTTGACATGTTGTACGAAGCCTGAAGTCCCCAGCAAATTGGCCAAGTTAGTTGCGTCAGTGCAAGTCGGATCGCCATATCTCGTGTTGAAGTCCCCACACACGACAGTCTCAGTAGGGTGGGCCGCGGCGATGAGCAACACCTTTCCAACATCATCCAGGAAGGAGCGGAAGTAGGACATTGGCGGTCGGTAGACGACGATCACGCGCATGGTACAGCCGCGGATGTTGCGCAAAATAACGCGACATGTCTCACTCGCATGGGTGTCAATATCGGCACGTGAAACGAGTTGTAGTGTCTTTCGAAAGAGAATTCCTACGCCTCCACCACGGCGAGCGCCACCACGCGGCTGGTGTACGAACGTGAAGTCCTCTCCGCACAGTTCGGACACGGCAGTCATTTCATCTTCTCCCAGCCAAGTTTCCGTCCAGGCGACGACGTCCATGTAGTCACGCACGAGCAGCGCCTTGTTGCGAATGGATCTTACATTGATCAAGGCGAATTTCGCACGAAGGTCAGGCGAGCTTCGCGCAATGAACGACCAATTCCCAGTTCCCCTCGATGTCATTTGTTTCAAGTTTGAATTATTGACACCAGTTTGTTTGCTAACAGAACTAACCTGATGACACCGTCTGCTGGCTACCCTGGTTATTGGCCTGGATAGTCTTATTATGGCTTTTGTGCCACGTCTAGTGGGTGGTCGACACAAATGTAGCCTTTCTATTGTTGCCGTCCACGGGTGACTAGACGGCTGCATGCATTTCCTTAAATTCAGCAGCAATGTTCTGGACAGCGACATGTTTGCTTCAGCAGTCAATAGCGCCGCTGCCGTGGAAAAGTGATCAGCCAATATATTTTTATTTAGTGTTTAAATTGACAACTCAATTAGCGCAGGAACCATCTATTCATTTCTGTCCAGGACTGTGCGGCTATTTTCATCAAATAAGTAACGCAATTAATGTAAAATTATTGTGTTCAGGTTATGAACAACGTAAACATAATGGATGTAGGTTATTGTGTACCTTAATTTTAATATTTTACATGTAGTGTGCACTATCTGGAAGCCAGGAGGTGCTGCAAGCTGACAAACGCAGGTATATTGCCATGCTCCAACGTTCATGTATAATTCTCGTCACATGTTCAAAGATTCATACGGACACTCTGGCCAGGCTTTTCTGGGTCGTATCAGTATTCAGCGACCGGTGATATGCGCCCTACGAAGTCTTCAGTGTGGCGGCACTGCACTCGCTGTCGACGTAACTCACTGGGCTCGACGTCAACACGAGTAGTGACTCGCGTGTACCGTCGCTCAGCTAATCGAGCGCCGACTTGGTCGGCATCAGAGACGGGAAAGTGTTCACGAAGAACATCAGATCGGCTGAGTTAGCGCTGCTCTGCAGTGTGACATCAGCAACCTCAGCATGCTTCAGTACTTTGTCTTGCAGCGGCAGCTTGGCGATGATTTAGTTACAGACGGTCACGATGTAATTGCGGACGCTGGCGAAGAACTCAGCAATTTGCACCTGACGCAGACCATTTGATTCCTTTTCAGCGAGAAATGTTCTCGCTGCCGTTCCAATCATCAGCTCAGCGTCGCTCTTCTGGTGCCAGAACATTTTGTACGGCGTCCATCTCTGTATGTCCCTGCGCATTTATGGCTATTGGCTCCACGGACCGCATCAGGCAACGACGCAGGGAATGCACTTTCGGGGCTTCACACTACAGACTGAGCAGCACTTCATCAAAGGCGCTGTTGCTATACAGCAGCAACAAACAGCAGAGGCGATTCCTCGGTGAGTTGAAGAACGTAACCGCAGCTGTCTTCCCTGACGACGATATTCTTTGGCCTAGAAAAAGGCCTTCAGCGCGTCCCACTTTTTGAGCAAGCGCTCCAGGCAGCGACCGATGCTAAGCCAGCGCGTAGAAGCATGATTCAACATCTTCTGCTGGTCAATTTCAAGCGCCGCCTGGAACTTATTGAGTCGGTGCTGCCTCAGGGAACTCTTCAGAAAGTAAAATGATATGTCTACCTAAATGGCCGACGCGGACGTATACAGACTGTATGCCCTCTTCTCGGCAGATATGTCCACTACATGTAGTATGCACGATCTATTCAACGAAACGTAGACTGCGTGTTTCGTTAAGGCAATGTGAGGCCGACAGGCATATCGTCCACCGTCCACGATCGACACGTCGACGTCGCAAAACAAAACGCACATCTCGCGTTTTGTATGCCGTCAACACGGGCCATGTCTCCGTATAGTCAACTATGTAGGTATATTGTACCTCGCGTTTCTTCTTAGGAACAGTCTCCTTTTCGGGAGTTGGTCTTTTCTCTGCCATAATAAGAGCTGTTATGTCAGGGTCCAGTGGTGCGCCTAATCGCCCGCTTAGAGTTACATTGTATCAAACGAATTTCTTAGCCGACGGATACGAAGTTATCGGCGTCTCTGGAATGACATTATTTATAAGGTAAAGGTACGTTCTTATATAGCGCGGTATCCAGTCCGTAGGACCGCTCAAAGCGCTTTACATTTCACCCCCTGGCATATCTCTTCATTCCAAGGCCATCTCAACTTCTCTGGGAATCATTCAGCCACGCTGCAATTGCAGTCTATTCGTTCACATTTCCACCACTGTCTGTATTGCCAGGTACTCATGTATACAGCTTAGTGAACTGTGGCAGCGTGGGATGATCAAACTTGCCAAAGGTTCGAAGCGACCACAGTGAGATTTGAAACCGGGTTCTCTCGAATGAGAGTCCGGCTTTCTAACCGATATGCCATCGCCCCACAAAGACGCTACCGTGGACAAGAATGAAGTACTAATAAATATTTACCTTGGTTATAGGCGCCTCTGGAATGACATAATTTTAATACTTAGTTATGATGTGTTTAATTGTATGTGCAGGTGGTCGGATAATTTTATTTTCGTAATACGACAGCCGTTCACGTAATGCCGTAATATGCGTTCAATAATGATTAAGGAAAATACGTAATGGTAGGCAACCCTGTTTTTAGGTCTTATGTTATAAGTAGATGTTTTGCCCAGCCTCTACGGCTAAAATGCTCAAACATTTAATTTTCGTCATTTTCTCAGAACATTCACATTTAAACATTCTCAGAATAATAATACAATTATATTTTTTAATGATACTGAGTTCCCATGTGTCATGATAAATCTTTTTTGCTCTGAGACAAATTCAACGCAGCAGGCCTACAACAGCTTTTTGCTCATGCTATTTTGGGCGATAAAAAGCTTGTACACTGCTAAGTTAGCAAGAATAATTTAGTCAATGTTAAATTAAATCCTAACTAAACCAGCCTAAAGTGTTCCAATGAACACAAAAAACAACCTTATTCACCGCTAACGTAGCAATCAAACTATGATTCAATTATGTAATGGCGCCGTGCAAACGGCTGGAAAAGGTCATCAGGCATTTAACATGCGACAGTTTCAGCAACTGGGGGACTTCGTCAAGTCCTGGTGTGAGACGTCCTGGGCTTAGGTTCAGGCAGATAGTTTTAGTTTTTAGTGTAAGGGATGTGCAAAAATGAAGGAACTAGAGGTGGAGTTCAAACAGCTGAGTCAGCTTGTTGTGGCAATGGTTGGATGGGAAAAGGTGGATTGTGCCAGTGGTTCCGGTGGGGGTACAGTAGATGATAAAGTAGGGGAAAACGATGACAGAGATACTAGGGAGACCTCATCTCAGCATTAGAGGAGGCTGAGACGTGGTAAGAATTAATTCAATATTACTAATGAAAACAGTTGAACAAATAAGTATACCACTTGCAAGAATGTGTCATTAAACGAAGGAGCTGTTCCTTTTGAATGGAAAGACGCAAATATTATCTAAAAAGGGTTCGAAATATAAGTCGGATAATTACAGACCAGTGAGTTTAACATCAGTTATTTGTAAATTATGATATATTATTAAAGACCATATGGTGAACTATTCTGGGATCTTTCAGGAAATAAATATATGTACTTTTCATATAGGCATATGTTCATAAAGGGCCCACGCCTTTTTAAAGTGTAAACCACAGCCTAAATAAGCTTACCGTTAAACATTTGTTTAAATCAGAAAACAATTATTTAAAAATCAGTAAACTTAATTCACAAGTGTAAGTGTTTTATGTTAATGTAAACGTTCAACACAATCTGCAATATAGGCCCCTACAATATCTCCTCCTACCCAAACTTATTTTCTTTAATAATAATTACAATTTACTTCAATGGCGCCTATATCCTCAATGAACCAGAGCTTAGAGGCGCAACAAAACATAATCATTAAGCATAATCGTGGACAGGGACGCGCAAAAGTCATTATTATTGTTACGCCAGATACCAAGTTCCCTCACTAGTATTTAAATACTACAAATTGATGATTTTTCAAGATTAACTTTGTTTACAAAGCAGAATATAATCAACATTGTGATGAATGTATTATTGCATAGCGGATAATTTAATATGTGCCTTTACTTTTGATTTTTGTGTTGTGCAACATAATTTAACTGGTTACGCCCGGCACCAAACTTTGAGACATAACTAATTAACATAATTACTTCAAAGTGAACAAGTACGTATAACAATAATTGTTATGTATTTGAATGCTTTCTCGTGGGACAGTATCGATAATACATCAAGTGAAATTCATTTAGACGAATGTTAAACATTTCACCCGAATTGGTACTAATCACCTCGCCAAAACGTGTCAACTAACGTAAGTTAGCAAGTTAATATTTTTTATACTGGCTTCCTACATTTAGGAGCAGAGTAAACATTAGTGTTATAATATTGTATAGATAATATCTAAATTTTGCTTCAAAATATCATCAGATGGTTGTTACCACAAGATATGGTAATGATTGTTATACAATGTACCAAACTATACTGTTGAACAGCTAACTGTACATTCTGACCACTTCGCTAAGAGGCAATAGCAGAAGGATTTTCAAAAGCTATTGCACGAAATACAAGTAATCTCAAGGCGTCAGTGTGGCAGTGATCTGATTTGGACAATGACTACATAAAGATTACGTTAGTGACACAGGATGAACCATATGATGAATTAAAGTAAATGTTTTCCAAGGAATATATTCCTTGCAAACGTATTTGCAAACACAAAAACTCATCAAGAATCAGTACAAAAGATCGTCAATCCCTCCTTTTACTTTACGCCCACAACAACAATAATGGTTGTTTCAATTAAGTTTTGTGCAGACGGGACTTGGTTAAACAATATCCTTGTGCCGTGCATGTTGCATTGTTTATAATATGCTTTAAACGGACTGTCCCCATCATCTTTCATCGATGTTCAATCCGTTAAATATCAATTTAAATAATTTAAATCAATACATATCCACTGTATTCACGTTTTATTGAATTCATGTATGTTTCATAACTGTCATAATCGGAGCACATTATGAAAGAAAATATTTATTAAAAAGTATGTTTTACAAATAAACAACCTCAACTTAGGGTAAACAATTAACCATTTCTTCACAGATTGTAGATTAAATACTATATAATATTCCAGATTAATAAAATTGGGAGTTTTTAATTAATTTGGTAATGTTACAAGATTGTTTAATAATTTTTTTTTTCGTTTTGAGAAAATCCTCAAAGAAATAAAATACATACACGTAAGAATGACAGTGTCACTGATAACTTTAAGAAGACTTTTGTTTAACATAAACGAATTACATCTGCTACACCACCATGAAAAAATTAAGCAAAAGTTGAATGACAGTCTAAAGTGGCATTGTATTTTTCACACAAACCCTTCACAAATCGTCTTTCAATGTCGTGTTATGTTGCCAACATGTAAGATGCGTTCATACGTGAAATAAAAAAAAAAGTAGAATAATGTACTGGTTATTAGTGAACATTCAATATCAACAAATGCTTGTTTTTGTGCGGAAATTTACGGTTTTTCACTGGCGTTTTACGTATTGTTCACAAGACATAATGCCCATTTGTAATACTGACATGTCCTCTTAATTTGACGCCACAATGGCCCTTGAATATGAAATGGTAACGTGTTGTCGTCTACGGTATCAGATTACGCAAGCCATCTAACAAACACGTGGCAGGGCGTTTTTACAGTCATTTTGATTCGCCCTATCAGGTCATATATACGTTGCTATTTCCGTTAGCATCAAAGACACAATAAACTACATTAGCGCTGATATTTGCTGGCTTAGGTACACGATTTATTTAGGTAGATATAATAGCGATATGCACTGGAATGACAGTAACCAGACCATAGGTTGCACTTTCTCGGCGAACGAATATAGCTGGTTCGAACATTTCTATGGAACAACGTCAGCATTTCGCAGAAATCAAGATATTTCCAAAATAACTGTTTTTTAAAGGATGGATTAGCGATATATATATATATATATATATATATATATATATATATATATATATATATATATATATATATATATATACACACCACAACAGGTATAATGCTATCCAAATAAAAACATATAAGTTCTCCTTCGCACATCCATGGACTATCGCAGCCAACTTGATAAGGCTATTCTGCAATTATTCCGCAAATGACAATACGTGCGGTTACATCGACAGCGCTGTGAAAATAGATGGGTAAAACCTACTAATTTAGAGTATTTATGTTGTACTGAAGGAGTCTTCCCTCTTGTTGTTGGAGCAGCGTGGGGCCAATATTAATGAAGATTTGGATTTTCCCGCTAGCTCCTTTCTACAAGGATGGCTGCGACTCGAACACGTCATCGAAGCCTTTGTTTAGTGCCTTGAACATGTTCGACATCTCCTTAGTCAAACATGAGTTGGGGTCAATGGAGACCCTAATAGAGTGCACTGTTGCGCTGGTGTTAGTGACACCCACCGTTGAGAGAGAAGATCTCTTGTGGAGAAGGCCATGCCCGCTCTGGCGTACTCGACATGTTGGAACGACTGTCAATCCGAGGTTCGAGAGCCCACAGTGTATCGGAGTTGACGTCGCAAGTTGTGTGTAGCTCCAGGTAATTTCACGGGAGAACAACAATCTTTAGGGGATTACGCAGGATGAAGGCTTGCGTACGCCTTACAGAGGGCACACTAGTTTTGCCACATTCAGTGCCGTAGTGGACAATGTCGGCATGGCCGATAATGATTTGCTTCATGTATAAGCGGAGAGATATGTCACAGCGAACAAGGACATGATTCCCTTCCAAAACATTGACATTAAGTTGCTTGACAACCAATGCATCGAGCTGGAACCTGACACGTGAGCTCTGGTGACGTTGCAATGTACTTCACCAGTAACGTCCAAAAGAGTCCATCAGCCTGACAAGCTATCTTGGACGCAGGTTTGATGGGTACAAACGAGCTGTGGACGGCCATATCATGTTGGTCGTAACACCAGTATCAAGGGTCAATGCCAAAGGATGATGTTGGTATAATGTGTACTGCACAGGTGACTATATTACATTGACTCGGTGTGAGTAGAGACCACAGTCTACGAGATATGCTGATTTGTCACTAATGACGTTCACAAGCTCTTCATCTTCACATAGATCGTCCTCATTTTCGTCTCGTCACATGCATCGTTGGTCAAAAGTCTTAACCAGCCCATTGCTTTCTTATCACTATCAGACAAGTAGCGGCATTCAATCAGGTTGTAACTGTTGGACATCCGTCCTGCAGTTTTGCGCACAACACACGACTTGTGAGAGATTGTCTGCCGCCTATTAGATGAGACAGATTTGCGGTTGTAGCCAAAGCCAACCCAACTACGCATAGCCCGAGTGGTGCGTAGCTCGTCCACAAAGAATGCAAATGCTCGAGAGATATCTGGCTTTAGTGAAGCCAAAGAACGGTTGCACAGCTCTGCGCCGTATCGCTGCTTGATGATTAGCGGAAGGCCGGGGTTGATTAGTTGCAACCAGAGATAAACAATAGTGTTCTCAAGCGAGGGCGACACTTCTTCATCGATATATATAGCAACTCCATGGTGGGTGACGTCACAACCCACGTTGAATAGATAGTCCTCAAAAAGGCAGTGAGCCGCTGGAACAGATCCTCCGCACGCTCATCTTGCTCAAGTCGAATGTTAGTTAATTCTAGGCAATGCGCTCCTGTTGACTGAAACCCAAAGTGCTGACGAATATTTTGCAAAATGTCAGCAAGGGATGTTGAGTTTTTTATCATCGAGTTCGCGAATTAGTGGGATAAAAATTCGCTGTTTGCCCCAGAATGAGTTCAAGATGTACGAATTTCTGCGCTGCGGAACGTCGTGCAAGATCGTCGGTGCTGTGTACTGTTTCCCTGGAGCGGGTAGATAGATGCAAGACCTACGTTTTTCGAACATTAATAGAGAGTTCGAACGATGCAGAAGCGGCGGCAAACCTGTCAAGTCTCGGTTGCAGGTCACCCTCAGAATGTGACACAAAGCATGTATCGTCAGCGTATAGAAAGTCCTGAACACACATTTGTCGTACCTTCGTCTTCCCTTTGAGGCGGGACACATCTTGATCGTCAATGTATCAGACGAATGTCCCGTTGATAATGATGATACTCGACACTACACACGGCAAATGTATATAGTTTCTTTTGTATCTTCAACGTGTATCCCAAAAATAATTTCATAATGAACGTATGATGGGAAATTATGTTACATGACGCTACACACGGCAAATGTGTAAACGACGCTACACACAGAAGTGTTTGGACTTTGTTCAGTTCGTCTTCACTGTTGATGTTTCTAATCTTCCCCTGTAGATCTTTGATCATGATCAGTCCATCAGATGACCAACAGTTTTGGGTTTTGTGTAGTCTTTTCAACGCTCGTGCTACATAAAATAGCCTGGATCTTGTTTTGGTAAGATCCTCGGTAATGTACACATCCGGTACATACTTCGGAGGGATTTCCTTCTTTTGATGAATGTTGTTTTCGACTTATTGTCTTTAAATTGGATGATGATTTGTCACGCATGGTTCTTGTTTGTCAGAGAGTTTCGCGGCCCTATACGGTGTAGTCTGTTGATGTTGTCTAGTGTAGTATGATGTCATCTTGGAGATTCATATCTCCAATCAAGTTTGTTATGATCTTTTCAAGATCTTCTCCATTTTTTTGCTAATTTTACCGCAGACTGCTTTATGTTTAACAAGACTAAGAAGATCCATACTTAACAAGATTTGATAAGATCACAATCCAAGGCAAAGACCCACATGGCAAGTGGACAAGTACGTCACTGGCTTATCGAGAGTCCAACAATTTTAATATAGGTGTAATCTGCCCTCCTGATATATGTATCAACTTTGTTTTTAAACATATTCACGCTGCTAGCAGTTACAAAATCTGTAGATAATTTGTTCCATTCATTGATTGACCTCTGTGAGAATGAGTACTTCCTGATATCCAATCAATACTGATCCTTTACGAATGCTACCTCATGTCCTCTAATGTTATTATCTTTCTTTAAAATATTTATATCAATATTTTCATAACCATTAAATATCTTAAACACTTCAACTTCAATTTTATGTACACTTAACCGTCTTGTCTCTAGGGTTGTTAAACCACATTCTTTCAGTATTTCTTCATAACCAAGGTCTCTTAGTTCTGGAATCATTTTAGTTGCTCTCCTCCGTATTCTTTCAAGCGTAAACATATATATATATATTATATATATATATATATATATATATATATATATATATATATATATATATATATATATATATATATATATATATATATATATATATATATATATATATATGTATATATATATATATATATATATATATACATATATATATATATATACATATATATATATATATATATATATATATATATATATATATATATATATATATATATATATATATTTATATATATATATATATATATATATATATATATATATATATATATATATTTATTTATATATATATATATATATATATTTATATATACATACTTCTTACGATATGACCTCCAAGATTGTATACATTATTTTAAATGAGGTCTAACGATTGCTTTTTGAACAGGTATAATTTGTATGTTTTCCTTATATGTTATGTCTCTCATAAATCAGTTTTGAGTGGGGCACCACAAGGATCAGTATTATAACCTTTATTATTCTAAATATATATATATATATATATATATATATATATATATGTATATGTATACATATATATATATATGTGTATATATATATATATATATATATATATATATATATATATATATATATATATAATAATATATATATACATATATATATATATATATATATATATATATATAATATATATATATATATATATATATATATATGTATATATATATATATATTAAAAAATAATACAAGTCATAATACTGATCCTTGCGGTACCCCACTCAAAACTGATTTCCAGTTTGAAATCTCTCCATCTATTACAACACTCTGTCTTGTGTTTTGTACAGTCGATCATTCCATACTCGATACATTGGGCTTTTGATTTAAGTAGTAATCATTGATGTGCCACTTTGCGCAAAGCTTTCTGAAAACCTAAGTATATAATATCTACTGTGATCCCTCGTCTAGTCCCTTAGTGATTTCTTCCAAAAAACATAACATTTATGTTAAGCATTACCTTGCTCTTAGGAATCCTTGTTGAAATGGAGTTAACATTTATGCTTAACAGGAAGTCCTCCGTATGATCTTTGATTAACATTTATAATAATTCCAAATCACTGATGTTAAACTCATTGGTCTGTAATTATCCGACTTATTTATCGAACACTTTTAAATAACGGTATGATTTTTGCTTCTTTCCGTTCAACAGGAAACACTCCCTCTTTAATAACAAGACTAGGTGATTTATTGTCCTTCATTGTCTTTATTTTCTTAGCTACATTTTCTGGAGTTACAATTAACTGCCCCAAATTATCCGATTTTGCTAACTGAAATGTAGTATCTGGAACTGGTAATGAACTAATATCCTCTCTGGTAAACTCTAAACTGGGTATCCATTTAGTATTCCGCCAATAAAAAATCTCGTTATATTCTATTTCCAGCACTGTCTTCTAATGGTCTAACCTTGTATCGTACGTTTTGTTTACTCCTCATGTATGCACAAGAGCTCTGCTGTCATTGTTTTATGTTACGTGCTAATTTTTGCTTATAGCTTATTTTAGATTGTCTAATTTCATTGTTAGCTGCATTAAGTGCCTCTTTGTAATTTTGTGTAGTTTCATCCTTTCTGGTACGCCTTCACAAAGTTTGCTTGTAAGCTATTTTTGTAATAGCTTCTTATGACAATTGTTCCTTTCTATACCGTTTTCCTTGTTTATTCAACGGAACATATGTATAATTGATACTCTCAATTTCATATTTTAGAATGTTCCAAAATTCAATCGTGTCTTATTCCTCAACATGTTGTTCCAATCTAGCTTTGATAAGTATTTTTTCATGTCTTTATTTTTACCTTTGTGGAAGTTTCTCCTTACCTTTTTATTTGAGCTTTCTGATTTTTCTTTGTGGTCAAAATGCATTTGATTTTGATCACTGTTACCCGATGGCATTTTGACATCGTCCACTGATTCATGTTGTGAAGACAAACCTAAATCTAATGCATTCTCTCCCCCGGGTTGAATCTAGCACGTGTTGAGTAAGGAAATTATCGTGAATTAAAAGTAGAAACTGTTGGTATTCTCTCTCTGTATTATCTAAAGAGTTTCACTATATGTGTCCATGGTTAAAATCTCCCATTGTGATACATTCCCCTTTACTAACTTCCTTTACAGCATTTTGTGTTATCCTCTTCGTTTATGTTTGGACTTCGGTAAACTACTCCAATATTTAATGTCGAATTTACTGTAACTTGCACCAAGCAGCTTTCTTACTAATTTTATTTCGTAAGCCTTAATATAATATTTAATATAAT
>OY759261.1:15927455-15952455 GCA_963662155.1 Lamellibrachia columna
TGACATCCATGCAACGTTGTAATCATATCGACAGTTCAACCAACGAGTTTCATCTATAAATACAACGTTTTTACCACGTCTGGTCATCGACGTGATAACGACGTAGATATATATGACGTTGGCACAACGTTGTAATCACGTCGACAACCCAACCCAACGTCTTTGCAACATCTGGTCATCAACTTTAGAATGACGTGAAAAATGTACGTTCATACAACGTTGCAATCACGTCGACAGCCCAACCAACTAGGTACATACATATAAATATGGCGTTTTACAATGTCTGATCATCAACGTTATAACGACGTGGATATATGTGACGTTGGCACAACGTTGAAATAATGTCGGCAACGCAATTATAAGGTCATCGCCATTATAAGGACTTGGACATTTGACGTTCATACAATGTTGCAATTTTTTATTTTTTCAAGTTGCGAATGTTAACTATAACATCTCTATTCTCTAAGACAACACAACACGTGCGGTGTTAGATGCCTTAACTAAAATTACACATAATAAGACCCTTTATATTTGTAATGTTAGGTAATTTAAGGCAGCTTTCACCACACATTTTGGTATTGAGTAAGTCAGCGGCATATCTACCGTATTCCAGCATGCATTGCGCGGGCCGCCATGCTGCCTTGAGTTCGAACGAACGAAATCGATGGAAGCGAAACAATCCACTAATATATGCGAGTAAGTGTCACCATCCGCTTTTATTTGTTGAACTGTTTAGTTCTATCGTTTGTACGGAACACACACGACCATAATGTTGTCTTTGTCGTGATGTATTTTGCATGCTTTCACCGATTTGAATCTGAGCACATTTTCCGATGTATAGTCTATCGCAAAACTCGGTGTCGTCGCATTCCTCTCGTTTTCGATCATACCCTGCACTTGTTCCAGTGAAATGTGGTCATGTAGTGTTATGTATAAATTGCACTCTCTTATTATATAACTATCAAAGTCATTGCCATTGGAATAAAACTGCAGTATTTATAAATTGCATCGGGAATTTACCGGACAATAGAGCAGCCATGGCCCGTGGCCATGTTGACTGACTGGGGCTTGTGCAGTGTGCTTTGTATTCATTTCATCTGACCTTCGTTGTAAATAGATGTGTCGGTTAATACCTTTATTTAATTCCTTTTAAGCGAGTGACCTGAAGAAGCAGACATGAACTGAAGCAGAGGTGGATGCAGCGCTCTCAGTGTAGCCGAAGTACGCACTCGACCAAAGTGGTGGTGAAGACTGAGGAACAACTAGACAGAATGGATTAACAGTGTTCTTGATAAATCTGAAGTCATACGTTTGCTTTCATTGGTAGTGTTTAGCGTTAGTTAGGAAACTATAATTATTGTGTGATTTAATAAAAATGAGATCGTAAGGTTAATTTGAAAATGTTTTTTCAGCCATGGGGTCCATTGAAATTTAAGTCAGCTTGCCATTAATGCCCATTACTACATTTCGGATTTTAAGGTCGGCGCAGTTTAATGGATGATATGGTGTTGTGAGCTTTCTTTGTTATCAAAATAAGTTGTAGTTCCTGCTCTAAATACACATTTATAATTGTGCCTCTTGTGTGTGATAAGAATGTGTGGAAGCCATATACATAGTAGATCCCCAAACACAACATAAAGGAGTATTTAACTTGCTTGTTGTGCATTGTTTCATTGAGCTGGTGTTTCTGAAGCCATGAATTGGTCAGATTACTGGTCTTGTCATATTGTTTCAATAATGGCTTAGCCATTGTCTGTACATTCTTTACAACTACCTGGCTGTTACCAGACAGATGTAGGGTAACATTCTATCAACTGAAATAGAACCAAACAAATCTGATTTGTTTGCACATTTGTAGTGATTGTACAGGAAATTAATAGACTAGCCTGCATTCAATGAAGCAATTCCAAAAAAGATTCCGATCGGCTCTTGAAAATACATTCCGAAATAGAGTTGACCCCCATATTTATGACAGCTGTTGTTTGCTGTTACAATTAACAATACGAAAGCACATAATAATTATGTCTGCTGCTGAATACTGGTTACTAGAGGAATTAATCTACATTGAATGTATTCCACTGGTTCAGGAATGTACACATTGCCAAATGAAACCATATTTGTTGTATCAGAACACAGTGAATATCTTTATTTTGTTAATGTTTGTTTTATTATCAAAACATAATATTTAATGACTGTTTTGAGAAAAAAATGTCAACTTGGTGATTAGTGATCTCCTTGTGCTCTTTTCAATGTCTGCATGATACTGAATACAACAAATTGGGCAAACAAGAGTGATGTAATGGTCTACATTGTATTCCATGGGTTCATTGATATACACATTGTTAAATAAAATGTCTCATGTATCGGAATAAGGTGAATATCTGTCTTTATTTTGTTCAAAACGTATTTAATGATCGTGTTAATTGACTGTTTCGACGATGAAAGTGTAACACCGGTGAGTCAGGCTCTTCTAGTACAAGATCTACGCTACAGACCCACGTGTAGACACCGACATACATAGCATTGACGAAGGGGAACTACATTTTCATAGTAACACCTGTAAACAATTTTAGTTGGTTATCAGAAAACAATAACGATCTAATGTTGACACAACGTTGAAATCCAATCAATTTTCTACATTGTTGCAACGTTGAAACCTGACGTCGATCCAACTACTTTTCAACATTGCAACAACGTTGAAACCCAACGTCGATGCTACGTTGGAACTCGACGTCGATCCAACTTTCAAATCCCAACTAGTTTTCAACATTGGTACAACGTGGAAACCCGACGTCGATACATCGTTGAAGCCTGACGTAGATACAACTTTCAAATCCAACTAGTTTTCAACATTGTTGCGACGTCGATATCCGACGTCGATACATCGTTGAAACCTGACGTAGATACAACTTTCAAATCCAACTAGCTTTCAACATTGTTACGACGTCGATACCCGACGTTGATACAACGTGGAAACCCGACGTCAATGCAACTTTCAAATCCAACTAGTTTTCAATATTGGTACAACGTGGAAACCCGACGTCGATACATCGTTGAAACCCGACGTAGATACAACTTTCAAATCCAACTAGTTTCCGACATTGCTACAACGTGGTACCTGACGTTGAAACAACGTATTTTCAACGTCATTTTGCCTGCTGGGATATTTCTTGCAGATTTTACGCTGTCGGGGGTGAATTCCACAGGGTTGGGGCGGCAACCGAGAAAGCTCGAGTTCCAGCGTTTGTCTTAACTCTGGGAACAGAAAGTAAACAAGCACTAGACGACCGAAGCTGTCTTTTTGGAATGAGCATTGCATGTAAATGTGCAGGTTGTTTGGTTGAAAGGGCTTGATATGTAATTGTACAGATCTTAAAAATAATGCGATATGTAATATCCTTGATAGCAATATTATGAAGGAGGGAATTGCAGTAATCAAGCCTGCTGCTAACAAGAGCTGTTGCAATTGTTTTAGCGACAGAAAGTGACATATACCGGCGAATACGGCGAAGATCACGGATATGATAAAAACAGCAACGACACGTTTGAGAAATATGTTGTCTAAAGTTGAAATTCTTCGCTAAGGCTGCTGGTGTGCTATTTTGACTCAGGATACATTTCGGGAAAAAAACATCAAGTTTGCCACACTGCTTTGGAGTACCAATAATGACAAATTCAGTTGTGTCTGCGTTTAACTTTAATTTGCTGTCAGTCATCCAGAGGAAGATTTCGTGGAGACAATCGCTGAGCTGATTTAGGGAGCGATTTGTATCCGAGGTAGCCAAATAAATGTAGATCTGTGTATCATTTGCGTAAAGGTGGTGATCCAAATTATGATTTTGAATAACAGAGCTGAGTGGCATAGTGTAAAGAGTGAATAGCAAAGGCCCCAGAACAGAACCCTGGGGGACACCACACGAAGTGGGGAGTGCGGCCGAGAAACAGTTTGCAATCTTTATGGTTTGGTGTCTACCAGGTATGATAAATACCAGTTCAGAGCTGTGCCAGATATGCCATACCACAATGATAAGCGTTTAATAAGTATGCTGTGATCTATGGTATCAAAGGCGGCAGACAGATCCAGCAAGTTAAGTGATTTTACTGTTCCTTTGTCATTGTATACTTTTAAGATAGCAGTTTCTGTAGAATGAAACTCTTTTTAAGCTGACTGTGACACATTAGATAAGCAAATTGAGCTGATGTGAGACCTTAGACCGCTTGCTACGACTTTCTCCAGTATTTTGGAAATAAAGCTGATATTGGAAATAGGTATTTAACTGTTTAGATTTTCTTTAGGCAGAGATGTCTTCTTAAGAAGTGGATTGACATGGGCGTGTTTGAAAACATACGGAAACAAGCCAGAACACAGTGATGCATTTATAACATATGTTATCGGTTTGAGCAGTGTATCAAGACAATATTTCAACAGTACGGTTGGTAGTGAATCAAGCTCACATGACTTATTTGGGGAAGACATAATTATTTTCTTCACTTCATCAGCTGTGACAGGTTCAAATGATACACGTAAAGAATTTACTCGTGTAGAGTCCACATTTACAGTACTTAACGTATGATTTAAAGACTGATTTTGTCCTTGAAACGACTAGAGAACGAGTCAAATAGAAACTTGATTGAAACATGCTTAGGAAGAGATGGAGCAGGCCGCCTGTGTAGAATTTGATTTATGCAGTTCCATAGCTGACGTGGACTTTCAGAGTTATTTGAGACCATATTTGTGTAATAATCCGATTTAGCTTTGGCCATTTGTCTGTTGCAGTAGTGACAATGTTTTGAATAACGCGACCTGTCCAAAGACGAGCGTGATTTGCGCCAAACGCGCTTAAGATAACGACGACGCCTTTTAGATTCTAGAATTTCGGGAGTCATCCATGGAGCGGGTGGCTTTTGTGATACAGATTTGGATCTTACAGGTGGATGTTTGTTAAGTAAATACTTGAGTACTTGATAATGCTGTCCACACAAATCGGATAGGTGTCCCTTTGGTTTTATGATTAGGTCGGATTTAAGGATGTCAGCCTTTAAAGCAGCGATGTTAATCTTATGAATATGTATGTAAAATACATTGTGTTTTGATTCTAATTTAGTTCTGGAAACGTTATCATCGACAATGACTGTGTGGTGGTCTGATAAACCATCCGAAACTGTAGGTGTTTTGATATCGTAACAAGCCAGTGGCCATGTATGTGTGTCGAAAAGGTAACATGTTGTTTCAAATCAAAGGATATCAGGATGTCATTAAAGGTAGTTGCTGTTGCTAAAGGTATGTCCAAATGAAGATTAAAATCACCAAAAATAAAAAAGTCTGAACGAATAATTGCCAAATTTCCCAGTAGATCCTGGAATTATTCAAAGAAATCGGCTGTGTGTCGTGGAGGGCGATAAATACAGACGAAATAAGCGGAGAAAGAAGACTCTGAAATTTCAGCATAAATGTATTCAAAACTAGAGTATTCATGGTTCGAATGTAAATTAACTTTGAACTGTTTTGATACCAAAAAGCCAACACCACCACCTCGTCTAACTGAACGTGGTCGATGATGGAAGGTATAACCAGAAGGAGAAATGTCAGCAATGCAGGCGACTGTATCATGTGGTCTGAGCCAGGTCTCAGTTACAGCAAGAATGTCTATTGTTTTAGACATTAATAAATCGCTAAGTGATGCTGTCTTATCCCGAATTGATCGAATGTTTATGGTAGCCAACCGAATGTTACGCCTGACAGCAGGCCCAGGATTTAGACTTACGTCGCCCGCTAACAGTAGCATTATTGCTAATTTAAATGTAGCGTGGAGCGGGGGGTTGGCAGTAACTTGCGATTAAAACAAAGGTTAAGACGTGGCAAGCTGTGTAAAAAGGACACAGAATGTTGTATTCTCGTAGGTTGGGGAAATGTTGAGATGACAGCCGACCGTTGGAGGGTAAGTGGCTTGCACAGGGCAAAATCGTCACCTCTCGAAGCCACTGAACATGATAAAAATAAAACACACACAAGAAATAGCGGCGACATTGTCTTAACGATAGTCTATTGTCCTCAAACGATGAACAATTTCTAAAATGATAGCAAAATATCGATTCTAAAAATTACGGTTTAACATCGACAATAAAATAAACTGTAAAAACCGTTCGCGCTCAGCATAGGTCAACAGCACTAAAACCGTATAGGCACCGTAGGGGTGCGTGCAGAGTGTCAAGACGTTGTGCCCGTGCAAAGAAATTAGAGAGATCTTAACCCCCAGGGCAACACTGGGTATAAAAGAACGTCTTGTTGAAATAGCCTTATTAGTATAAAGATTATAAGGGCCTACCCTTGTCATTTAGTTTGCTGAGAACCCAGCCGGTGCGAACAATATAGGGCTAGGTCCATCCTACGAACCGAAACTGTATTATCGCCCAGTATCGCTTTAACATTTGAAAGGGGTAATTTTGTTAATTATATGTTAATATTTTGATATATATATATATATATATATATATAATCATTTAACCCACTATTTGATGAAATAAGGCAACACTCGTGCATTTCTCGCAGGTGCCATTCAAACCAACTCCTTCCCATTAGGTCGTGTTTCCTGTCTGACTACATATGCCAGGAATTTGTGAAGCTCTTCTAATAATCAACTTGGACGAACGACTGCCAGTTTTTTCGAAGTTGTTTTGTTACCATCATATTTTGTAGACGTTGTTAGATGTAAAATATGTTTACATCAATTGAACAGTCACTTAGTTTTGTCCTGACAACATTACGTATTTGCATATGTACGATGACCGTCCAACACAAAAGTGCTCAAACCAGATGAGAATCAGGAATCACTGGTAGTGTTGATGTATGTAGGCATCCCATGATATCTGACTTTTAGTAGTGTCGCAGACTTCCCATGTTTTACAGTGATGACGGACAGGCATTGCTTTCATGGGCAAATAAGTATGTGTGATTTATGCCATGGGACTTGCACAGGCGATGCAGAGTCGAGAGAACAAAGTACAGTTCGCCTTCATTGAGGTAACCTGATGACAAACAAAGCGGGTGAATACTATGAGGAGAGGAAGTGGAACCCTTAAGACCGTCCTGGTCAAGGGACAAAGGTGAAGAAGAATGACCGGTCAACGATATCAACAACGATATGAGGTTGTTAGTTACGCAAGACGATATAGGAACTTAATCAAAACATCGGATGTATTTAGTCAGCAACGAGCTTCTGCATGTTGACGGGTTAGAGGTCCGTGTGCATCGTCTTGCATGAAAACACGCATAAGTCAGTAAGCAAAGTTATGCGCGCTTTTGTGCAAAGCGTTGCACATGGACCTCTCGCACGTCTACACGCGGAAGCTCCAGTGCATCTACAAGCCAGCCAGATGTCTTCGCTATGGTCACTCTCTTCCCTTCAAAAGGAATTTTTTTATTGTCCAACTCGGACCTTATACAGCACCTTTCACATTACAAGAGCTAGCCGCCGAAGCTCAGTTTCAAGCAGTGTTTTTATTAGTTGAGAGCATCGAGAGTTAGCTGCTTATGAGATAGAAGTCAGTTTAGAGAAAAGTAAAGTACTTGTCAACTGTACCAACCAGATTTTTCCCGAATGCATCATGATGAATGACCAGAATCTTGGTTCCACTTTAAACAAATTTGGCACGTCAACAAACGAAATTAAAACAAGGATCGCCATGGTCATGTCTGGTATGTCAAATAATATGTAATAACATAAACATCAGCTTCCTAATCAAGCTTGCATTCTATAGAGCAGCACTTGCAATATCCATCCTCATCTACGGATACAAGATTTGGACTCTGACAGCAAAGACAGAGAGACACGTACAGACATTTGAAATTAAATTATTCAAAATATCCCTCCGCATTTCCTACACCAAAGAAAGAAACGAATACGTGAGACAGCAAGTTGATTCCCTTGGATAAAACAAAGAGCAAAAGTGGAACGACGAAAACTCTCCTGTCTTGGCCACATCACCCGACACAACAACATTTAAAGAACCATCACGCAAGGCACCCTTGAGGGCAAGAGAACTGGCTGATGGATATGCAGGAATGGAACATGCACAGCTTACTGACCCTGCTATGCACAGTAGGTGAAAATTAAGTTGAAGAAGAAGGTTCCTTAGTCACCGATTCCAATAACGATGTGAAGTGATTATTCATGTCAGACGATATAGGAACAAAATCAAAACGTGGGATGTAAGTCAGTCAGCAACGTTATGCGCATTTTCGTACAAGGCACTGCACAATGACCTCTCGCCCGTCTACATACAGAAGCTCGTGTGCATCTATAAGCCAGCTAGATGTCTTCGTTCCGCTCATTCTTATACACTCGTGGTTCCGAGATCACGCAGCAGAGCCGGTGACTGTACATTTGTCCAAACAGCGGAGGCAGCCGTGTGAAACGCTCTGCCTTCCAGTGTTACCTGCAAATCCTTACTGGACTTATTTAAGTCAGAATACGCACATATTTACTGCTTCGTATGTGTAATTCACTGCTCAAAAAGTTTACCATAACTGTTTGATGTTTACATATATCATACGTTATTTTTGTGTGTTATGCTTTTTAGCTTGATCAGCCTAGCTAATTTTCATTCGCTTAACGATGTGTACGGTTATCTTATTTTATTTATTATAACATTCTGTTTATCCTAATTTATATTATGAATCGTGCCATGCATTGACGTTATGACACACATACACAGACCGGTTTGCACGAGGCTGTCTCCCAGCAGTGCACCGTGCGATCGGAGTGTCCTTCCGTTGTCTACGCCGTATACAGAGCATACAGTCGTTGTCGCACCCTTGTCAGATGGTTAGTCAATAAGTTACAGCTGACCTCCCGAGGTGGTGGCCGGGACAGGCCGTGGCTGGTTCTGGTGAACTTGCTATGACCGATTATTAGCATAATCACCAATGTTCATATTCGGTGCTGATTGCAAAGATTCATACATGTTGTCTACATGCGTGTTTTACATGAAGCGAAAATCATTCCTCAGATGTTTCTCCAAAGGTCAGACAAATGTCAGGTTTCATACATATCGGGAAGTTTCGATGTTATTCAGAAATAGAGAGAGAACGTTCCAAGTCACACTGGCTCATCAGTTAGACACTAGATACATTATTCCATTTATTGTACAGCTTCTATCGTGCTGTCGTACAACACCAATATCTCTGAACAACGGATGTTTGAGATATTGGTGGTGATAAAAATAAAAAATTACCAACACTTCGCCGAATTTCGTATGTGTAGAAAGATGTAGCAACTAAAACCGCTGTTGTTCCTCGTCAGCTTCATTGAGACTCGTAACGTCAGCCTACTATATGGCCCACATTGTTCAAACTATTGTGTGCAATACTCGGTCTTTGTGTTTTTATACATACTTTTATTGTACGACATGTGCGTTTGGTACAAATGTGCTATGACATGTGCTAAATAAGACAAGACGTGTATCGCAACGAAATTTCCCTTTTGATCAATTGTGTTCTTTTAATAACGTTCTCAATATACTCCTCTACAGATCCGAGTGCAGGAAACTGACAGTTTGGAACAAATGTGCGTGTTATGAAAGGTGCTAAATGAGATAACATATCATCGCAAATTTCCCTTTTAATGGAGCATTGCACTATATTATCAAAATGAGCGCATACTGCAGCCTGTATCACCAACACCTTGAGGCTAGGTGAAGGAAAGGAAGATGATAAAAAGGTACGCACGATACGGTCCTGTTACATTTTAAAGTGGTTATTTTGTTTTTGATAACCTAAGGGTATAATATATGGGACAGAGGCATATTGTTCAGTCACCTTTAGGCAGACAATGCAATATATTCAATTATATTTTCACGCGAACACACGTGTCACAGGATCCCTTGAAAGAAGACCACCTGCACAGGTGCAAGTTATGTAAGCTGCTGATTAAAAACAATTTTAGGTGGGCTCTGCTGTCTAATTAATGTTAGACCATATTGTGAATACGTTAATAGTCACACAAAAGTTCTTACTTCAGCTGGACGGACGTGTTCGCTGCCAACCCAACTGTCAGTTGCTTGACTGTGTCAGCGCTTAGACGACAGCCGCTCAAACTGAAAGTAAAATATCAACAATGTTAATATGTTGGTGCACCATTATGGCACAACACTCGTCAAGGAAACAAAAAAAATGGTATTGCACTCATTTGTGTAACTATTTAGTAGTTAATTGTATTTTATTCTTTGGAGATCTACACACCGGTAGTTTGTCACAAATAACATACTGCTTCAAGCTATCAGGATACATAAAAACACGTCATTGCAACAACCAACCATGTCCCTTAATTTGAAACATTAGTTATGAGCACGCATATTATGAGCCTGCTGTACATCTATGTTAAACAATAGCCTATTATTTATTGAATGTATCTTCGCATTAAAAACCATGTGTACTCAATTGATAATTTCATAAGAGGAAACAAGTACTAAGACAAACACCATGTACACAATCTGGAACAGGTAAAAGCGTCAAACATTAAGTGCAACTTTTCTGTGGCATAAACTACCACAGGGTTACTCAATGACAATACAATAACCCCCAGTTGAATGACTGCTCCAATTTATGTGAAAGAGAGGAGGATGGGATGGGAAAAACACTGAAAAACAATCTTATTCTAGAATCACTCCAAGAATTAGTAAAGAATAATAATTTACAATAACAATTCTAGCTGAGATTGTGTCGAGCAAAACACTTTGACCAAATTAATATGAGAACGAGTGAAGCCGGATCTAAGCCACACGGATCTTTATATAGTGATTTGTTTCACTCTGCGCATGGGAGTAATTAGGCTAATTAAGCAATTATTCAGACCATACTCTAGTAACCACTGTTCGCATAATTACACTACTGCACTGCAGCTTTATAAAAAACATGTTTACGAAGCTAAACTACACCTTGCCACAGTCATATCCTAATATCGCATACGCGCATATATCGTATTCTTCATTCTACACAATTACCTTTATGCACCCATTACACACACCATTTTAGTCAAGTGTGTGCTTTTTAGTAAATACCATATATTTGTTATACATTTAAATGTTTACATAAACTTTTACTAGCTACCACAAAAGCTCGAGACCTTCCAAAACAGGTGTCTACGGAAGATTTTAGGGGCACTTTTTGGCCCAACATCGTCACAAAAGAAGAGCTGCTCCGCAAAAGGAACGCAACGCCCCTGGCCACACAGATCAAGAGGCGAAGATGGAGATGGCTTGGGCACGTGTGCCGGTAGGAGGAGACGTGGTCGCCCGAAAGAAACATATATATGAACAGGGAATAAAGGAGATGAAAGAGTGCGTCCTGACATGGGACACCATAACCAGACGAGCTGCACACCGACATCAGTGGCGCTCTCTTGTTCGAAGTATTATATATATATATATATATATATATATATATATATATATATATATATATATATATATATATATATATATATATATATATATATACCAGTCACATTTGGCAGAAAATGCAGTGTATTCAAAATAGATTTTGACACACAAACATACATTGCACGGGACCCTATTAACAGAAGATCACCTGCACGGGAGCAAGTAATGGAAATTACTTACTAAATCATGTTTATGTGGGAACTCCTGTCTAATTCATGTTAGACTAGTACTGTGAATATGTCAAAAGTCACACGGAAATTCTTACTTCAGGTTCCGTATGGATGTGTTAGCTGTCAACCCAACACACAGTTCCTTGGCCGAGTCAGCATCTAGATCGCATTCGCTCAAACTGAAAGTAAAAGAACAACAATGTAGATATGCTGGTACACCATAATGACGCTACAACATTCAAGGAAACATAAAAATAGCAATGCACTAATATGTGTAACTATTCATTAGTTAATTGTATTTTATTCTTTGGAGATATACACACCAGTAGTGTGCTACAAACAACATACTGAAGGATGCCCCTCATGTTGTCATATTTGAGACAGTTGTGTATATTTATACATATTTTATTTGTTACATATCATTTTATTGCACGAAATGTTTGTTTGGTACACATATCAGATGCATTGGAAAGAAATCCGTTTTAAGGGGCGTGGCTCCATATCATTAAAAAGATTGCCATGATTTCCGAAATACATTTCTTTGCGCATACTTCCAGTTCTGATTTACACGTTTTAGTGTTTTAAATAGGAATACTTTGGGCATGGGGAAGTATGTTTTTGGACACTGGGAAACAAATAAGATACACTGTCATGCGAACAGACGATTGCATAATTTGCATAGAACATGTAATAAATAAGATAAATTATAGACACCAACGAAATTAGCCTTTTATGGAGGCGAGGCATCAAACTATCAAAATGACCACCATGAATTCCAAGAAACTAATAATTTTTTATATATACTTCCTTTTCTATTTGACAGGTTTGAGTGGCTTAGAATGATACCTTATATAATTCCAATTTTAATACAATATATCAATTGTAATATGTTACTGATTTTCAAACATTAAAAGGTGAGGGTAAGGTTGATTTGCATATTAAAACAGTTACACATTACATTTGGCATATCTTGTTTTGAGGTTTGAAATGCTATACTATATAAAGCATGTTTCTAAATAAATCTAAATAATATGCAATATGATTGTAGGAGTACCATATCTGCATAATATTCAAGATTGTCCCCTGTTGTTTAAAAAAATATAACAAGTTCAATTATTAGTTGTTATATTTGTTTAAACAACAGGGGACACTCTTAAATATTATGTTCAATTATTAGTTAACCATAAAGAAACACCATTCAAAAAATTATATATATATATATATATATATAATATATATATATATATATATATATATATATATATATATATATATATATATATATATATATATATATATATATATATATATATATATATATATATATATATATATATATATATATATATATATATATATATTGTTACAAATACATAACAAATTCACAAAACAAAACCCATTGAAATAATACATTATACCATTGATGTGACAATGTTTTGTAGTTTGTCCAGCTTTTTGGAAACTCACAATGTATTTACAAATTTGTACCGGTTGAGCGAAACACACTTCATGTGTTCAATTAAAAATTGTTCCAAAATGTTGTCTGTGGTGTGTAATTTAGTCAGTCATTTATATAGCAAATTGTTGCTTAACCAGATTGCTAATTATGTTCCAGTCTTTACCATCTCCTATATATCAGCCACATAATTCAATCAATGTCACTTTGTCACTCGTCACAATGTCACTCGTTTGTTTGCACAGCCTCCTTGATACGCACGCAAGCACGCACGCACACACACTCACACACACACACACACACACACACACACACACACACACACACACACAGCTCAGTGCAGCTGAGTTTGTTGTCCAGGTGACTAGGTAACAGTAGTACCACATTAGTGTCCACCTTTCGAATGGTAACTTTTATTATCATTGAACTACACTGTCAACTACATATATCGTTATCCTGCTGTCCGCCTCAGGGGAGCATGGCCCTAGTAGGTTGGAGTCCTTGCACAAAAACGCACACCAGCTCCTTCCCACGAGGTCGAGTTTCCTTTCCAACATGACATGCCAGGAATTGTATTTGATTCAAATTGCACGAATGATTGCCAGCTTCTCCGTCTACATTGCCAGTTCTCCTGCTTTCTCGGGTGGTTGCTTCAGGTTGTTTTTGATACAGCTGTTCCATACTGTGTACAACCTATTGACATTATGTAGATATTGTCGGATGTAAAATATGACTACATAAATTGAATAGTCAGTTAGCTTGGTCCTGACAACTTTATGTGTTAGCATATGTAGAGACCGTCATAATCAGGAACCCTTTGTAATGTTATTGTATATAGGCATCCCACAAGATCTGACTTTGACCTATGTCGCAGACTTCTCATGTTTGACAATGATGGTGACTCGTCTTGTTTTCATGTGCGAAGAACTATGTATGATTCCCGCGGCATGACTAGCACAGCATGTACAGTCGAGAGAACAAAGCACATTTCGCCTTCATTGAGGCTACCTGATGCTGGTTGCTACATTGGCCCTCCTCTGTGGTGTCAGTAATAATGCAACGCTGTTCTTAGGCATTGCTTGTCAGCTCAAGTGCCTTCTGCACAAATGCGCCTATAACGCTTGCACAATTATATGTACCATAAGTAGTATGTGGGGGCATCTGAAGCCCCAAAAATGTGCAGATTTGGGGCTCATTCTGATTGGTTGAAATTTGAAATGGAGCGTTCTGATTGGTCGTGCGCTTATTGCCGCTAGGGGCGCCAGCGTATAATCCCCTATTATCGCTCAAATGTGCAGATTGATGGCCACTTTCTGATTGGTCGAGAGCAGTTTCACAAATAGGGGGCGCCACGGGGGTAATTGTGTCGATGGATCTGATTGGTCGAGAGCCGTCACGTGACCTATGACGTCACAGCTCATTTGCATAAATTAGCATAAATTAAAAAAAATCGCACTCCTTTGCGGTCATACTGTCACCAGCGGCGCCACAGGGACTCATTCTGATTGGTCGAGAGCCGTCACGTGACCTATGACGCTATATATTTGCATAAATTAGCATATATTGCACCCTTTTGTGGTGAAACTGTCACCAGGGGGCGCTACGGGTCAATAGTGTCGACGGTTTGTGACCTAGTTTCGTCTGTTCTGATTGGTCGAGAGCCTTTTGTGGTGAAACCGTCACAACGAGGCGCTACCGGTCAAATGTTTCGACGGTTTGTGACCTAGTTTCGACTGTTTTGATTGGTCGAGAGCCGTCACGTGACCTATGACGTCACAGCTCATTTGCATACATTTGCACAAATTACACCGTTTTGTAGTAAAACCGTCACCGGGGGCGCCACGAGGTAATCCCCTATTATCGCCCCTGAGGCACTGTTTGGCGGTAATGTTGTCGCCAGAGGGCGCTACGGATCAAGTGTATCGACGGTTCTGATTCGTCGATAGCCGTCACAAGTGTGAATACAATTGCCAGTTGGGGTTAGGGTTAGTAACCCTAATTATATCGTCTGTAGTGAACCCTAATACGAACCCTGTAGGGTTAGTAACCCTAATGAAAGGTCAAAGGTCACCGACATTTTGTACTTATTCAACTGCCAGTTGGGGTTAGGGTTAGTAACCCTAATTCGGTCGTCTGTAGTGAACCCTAATACGTGACGTATGTCGTTTCGCGCGGACACCTACGTATCGTCTATAATGATACTAGTCTGCAAGAACACCGCGAGGTCAAAAGGTCAAAAGGTCAAGGTCAACAAAACAAACACCGTGCTTTCTGGAACGTTCGAACGACGTCATGGAATTTTCCACGCTCATGAAAAGAAACACCATCCCGCATTTTCACCCTGCTAGCAGACTGAAATCTAGCGGACGAAAGTTCGTGCATGTAGCGGGAAAAACGTAACCGTGCATGTAAGCTATGCGACGCATATTGCCTCGTTGCATTATATCTAGAACCTTTCGACGTATTTCGTTTCGCGTCGACATCTACGTACCGCCTATTTCACAACGTGTCTGCAAAAAACACCGCGAGGTCAAAAGGTCAATGTCAACAAAACAAACACCGCCGCTTTCTGGAACGTTCGAACGAAGTCACGCCTTTTCACCCAGCTAGCAGACTGAAATCTAGCGGACAAAAGTTCGTGCATGCAGCGGGAAAAACACGGGTAAAACCCACAAAAAGGACATCGTCAGCAAACTTTCAGGGTAAACTGTAGGAGGTAAGGGTAAATTGTAGGAATTATGGGTAAACTGTAGGAGTTATGGGTAACCTGTAGGAATTATGGGTAAACTGTAGGAGTTATGGGTAACCTGTAGGAATTATGGGTAAACTGTAGGAGTTATGGGTAACCTGTAGGAATTATGGGTAAACTGTAGGAGTTATGGGTAAACTGTAGGAGGTATGGGTAAACTGTAGGAAGGCTTATGCGCTCCCACTCGTCTTGTCTTTTTTCACACTGGTCAGTCGTTGTTGGTGGACTTTGGCTTGTACGCTTCCACTCGTCTTGTCTTTTTCACACTGGTCAGTCGCTGTTGGTGGAATTTGGCTTGTGTACTTCCACCCGTCTTGTCTGTTTTTTGACACTGGTCAGTCACTGTTGGTGGACTTTGGCTTGTGTACTTCCACCCGTCTTGTCTGTTTTTTGACACTGGTCAGCTGCTGTTGGTGAACTTTGACTTGTGCGCTCCCACTCGTCTTGCCTTTTTCACACTGGTCAGTCACTGTTGGTGGACTTTGGCTTGTGCGCTTCCACTAGTCTTGTCTTTTTGACACTGGTAAGTCGCTGTTGGCGGACTTTGACTTGTGTGCTCCCAATCGTCTTGTCTTTTTTCACACTGGTCAGTCGCTGTTGGTGGACTTTGGCTTGTACGCTTCCACTCGTCTTGTCTTTTTCACACTGGTCAGTCGCTGTTGGTGGACTTTGGCTTGTGTACTTCCACCCGTCTTGTCTGTTTTGACACTGGTCAGTCGCTGTTGGTGGAGTTTGGCGTGTGCGCTCCCACTCGTCTTTTTTTTTTTCTTTTTGACATTGGACAGTCGCTGTTGGTGGACTTTGGCATGTGCTCTCCCACTCGTCTTGTCTTGTTGACATTGGTCAGTCGCTGTTGGCGGACTTTGACTTGTGTGCTCCCACTCGTCTTGTCTTTTTTTCACACTGGTCAGTCACTGTTGGTGGACTTTGGCTTGTGCGCTTCCACTCGTCTTGTCTTTTTGACACTGGTCAGTCGCTGTTGGTGGACTTTGGCTTGTGAACTTCCACCCGTCTTGTCTGTTTTTTGATATTGGTCAGTCGCTGTTGGCGGACTTTGACTTGTGTACTTCCACTCGTCTTGTCTTTTTTGACATTGGTCAGTCGCTGTTGGTGGACTTTGACTTGTGTGCTCCCACTCGTCTTGTCTTTTTTCACACTGGTCAGTCACTGTTGGTGGACTTTGGCTTGTGCGCTTCCACTCATCTTGTCTTTTTGACACTGGTCAGTCGCTGTTGGTGGACTTTGGCTTGTGTACTTCCACCCGTCTTGTCTGTTTTTTGACACTGGTCAGTCGCTGTTAGCGGACTTTGACTTGTGTACTTCCACCCGTCTTGTCTTTTTTGACATTGGTTAGGCGTTGTTGGCGTACTTTGACTTGTGTGCTCCCATTCGTCTTGTCTTTTTTGACATTGGTCAGTCGCTGTTGGTGGACTTTGGCATGTGCTCTCCCACTCGTCTTGTCTTTTTGACATTGGTCAGTCGCTTTTGGCGGACTTTGACTTGTGTGCTCCCACTCGTCTTGTCTTTTTTCACACTGGTCAGTCACTGTTGGTGGACTTTGGCTTGTGCGCTTCCACTCGTCTTGTCTTTTTGACACTGGTAAGTCGCTGTTGGTGGACTTTGGCTTGTGTACTTCCACCCGTCTTGTCTGTTTTTTGACACTGGTCAGTCACTGTTGGTGGACTTTGGCTTGTGTACTTCCACCCGTCTTGTCTGTTTTTTGACACTGGTCAGCTGCTGTTGGTGAACTTTGACTTGTGCGCTCCCACTCGTCTTGCCTTTTTCACACTGGTCAGTCACTGTTGGTGGACTTTGGCTTGTGCGCTTCCACTAGTCTTGTCTTTTTCGACATTGGTCCGTCGCTGTTGGCGGACTTTGGCTTGTGCGCTCCCACTCGTCTTGTCTTTTTCGCACTGAGCAGTCACTGTTGGTGGACTTTGGCTTGTGCACTTCCACTCGTCTTGTCTTTTTGACACTGGTCAGTCGCTGTTGGTGGACTTTTGCTTGTGTTCTCCCACCCGTCTTGTCTTTTTTGACATTGGTCAGGTGCTGTTGGTGGACTTTGACTTGTGCGCTCCCACTCGTCTTGTCTTTTTCGCACTGGGAAGTCACTGTTGGTGGACTTTGGCTTGTGCACTTCCACTCGTCTTGTCTTTTTGACACTGGTCAGTCGCTGTTGGTGGACTTTGGCTTGTGCGCTTCCACTCGTCTTGTCTTTTTGACATTGGTCAGTCGCCGTTGGTAGACTTTGACTTGTGCGCTCCCACTCGTCTTGTCTTTTTGACATTGGTCAGGTACTGTTGGTGGACTTTAGCTTGTGCGCTCCCACTTGTCTTGTCTTTTTGACATGGTACGCATGGAGACATTTGACACCATGTAACATGCATGGATACATTGACCGCTGTGTGATATGTATGGAGACATTGACCCCCATGTGGTATGCATGGAGATATTTACCACTGTGTGATATGGAGACATTGACCGCCATGTGACCTGTATGGAGACATTTGACACCATGTGGAATGCATGGAGTCATTGACTGCCATATGACATGCGTGGAGACATTGACTACTATGTGACGTGCATGGAGACATTGACCGTCATGTGACATGCATGGAGACATTGACTACCATATGACATACATGGAGACATTGTCTACCATTTGACGTGCATGGAGGTTGGGGTTACACCTTTTTGCAGGCTATCTAGGGTTATACAACCGACAACAGGTTGGGGGTTACACCTTTTTGCAGGCTATCTAGGGTTATACAACCGACAACAGGTTCGGGTTAGGCTTTTTCCGTACCGCCGCCGCCAAGGAGCACGGGCGGCAGTAGTGGCGGCGGCGGTACGGAAAAAGCCTAACCCGAACCTGTTGTCGGTTGTATAACCCTAGATAGCCTGCAAAAAGGTGTAACCCCCAACCTGTTGTCGGTTGTATAACCCTAGATAGCCTGCAAAAAGGTGTAACCCCAAACTTTTTTCGGTTGTATAACCCTAGACACACTGCATCCAGACAGTGCTGTTTGCACAACCCTACCAGCTCCGTGGCGGCAGCGGTACGGAAAAAGATGTAACCCCAACCTATTGTCGGTTGTATAACACTAGATAGCCTGCAAAAAGGGGTAAACCCAACCTGTTGTCGGTTGTATAACCCTAAACGACCGGTTTGAACCGGTTCTGACGCACAACACGTGCACAGTGCTCCGTGGCGGCGGCGGTAGGGAAAAAGGTGTAACCCCAACCTGTTGTCGGTTGTATAACCCCAACCTGTTGTCGGCTGTATAACCCTAGGTGTAACCCCAACCTGTTATCGGTTGTATAACCCTAGATAGCCTGCATTGAGACAGTGGTAAATGTCTCCATACATATCACACAGTGGTCAATGTCTCCATGCATATCACATGACAACCGCCCGTGTTCCGGAGGTGTAACACAACCTGTTGTCAGTTGTATAACCCTAGATAGCCTGCATCGAGACAGTTCTGTTTGCCAACCCTATCATCACGTAGTTGTTGGCTCGTAGATAGCCTGCGTTGAAACGTTGTGTATGACAATGTCTTGTTTTCTTCAAGTTGTGTGTGACAATGTCTTGTTTTCTTCAAGTTGCGTATGGCAGTGTCTTGTTTTCTTCAAGTTGTGTTCATTGTCTCCACGCATATCACACAGTTGTAAATGTCTCCACACATATCACATGGTGGTGAATGTCTCCATGCATGTCACATGGCAGTCGATGTCTCCATGCATGTCACATGGCGGTCAATGTCTCCATGCATACCATATGGCGGTCAATGTCTGCATACATATCACACAGTGGTAAATGTCTCCATGCATGTCACATGACGGTCAATGTATCCACGCATATCACATGATGTCAAATGTCTCCATACATATCACACAGGGGTAAATGTCTCCACACATATCACATGGTGGTAAACGTCTCCATACATATCACACAGCTGTAAATGTATCCATGCATGTCACATGGTGGTCAATGTCTCCATGCAAGTCACATGGTAGTCAATGTCTCCATGCATATCAAATGGTATCAAATGTCTCCATGCATATCATATGGTGGTCAATGTCACCATGCATGTCACATGGCGGTCAATGTCTCCATGCATATCACATGGTGTAAAATGTCTCCATACATATCACACAGTGGTAAATGTCTCCATGCATGTCACATGAGGGTCAATGTCTACACGCATATCACATGGTGTCAAATGTCTCCATACATATCACACAGGGATAAAGTCTCCACACATATCACATGGTGGTAAACGTCTCCATACATACCACATAGTGGTAAATGTCTACATACATGTCACATAGCAGTCAATGTCTCCATGCATGTCACATTGTGGTCAATGTCTCCACGCATATCACACATTGGTAAATGTCTCCATGCATGTCACATGGTGTCAAATGTCTCCATACATATCACACAGCGGTAAATGCCCCTATGCATGTCACATGTCGGTCAATGTCTCCATGCACGTCACATGGTAGTCAATGTCTCCATGTATGTCATATGGAAGTCAATGTCTCCATGCATGTCACATGGCGGTCAATGTCTCCATGCACGTCACATGGTAGACAATGTCTCCATGTATGTAATATGGCAGTCAATGTCTCCATGCATGTCACATGGCGGTCAATGTCTCCATGCACATCACATAGTAGTCAATGTCTCCACGCATGTCATATGGCAGTCAATGTCTCCATGCATTCCACATGGTGTCAAATGTCTCCATACATGTCACAGGGCGGTCAATGTCTCCATATCACACAGTGGTAAATATCTCCATGCATACCACATGGTGGTCAATGTCTCCATACATATCACACAGCGGTCAATGTATCCATGCATGTCACATGGTGTCAAATGTATCCATGCATACCATGTCAAAAAGACAAGACAAGTGGGAGCGCACAAGCTAAAGTCCACCAACAGTACCTGACCAATGTCAAAAAGACAAGACGAGTGGGAGCGCACAAGTCAAAGTCTACCAACAGCGACTGACCAATGGCAAAAAGACAAGACGATTGGAAGCGCACAAGCCAAAATCCACCAACAGCGACTGACCAGTGTCAAAAAGACAAGACGAGTGGAAGTGCACAAGCCAAAGTCCACCAACAGTGACTGCCCAGTGCGAAAAAGACAAGACGAGTGGGAGCGCACAAGCCAAAGTCCACCAACAGCGACTGACCAATGTCAAAAAAAAGACAAGACGAGTGGGAGCGCACACGCCAAAGTCCACCAACAGCGACTGACCAGTGTCAAAACAGACAAGACGGGTGGAAGTACACAAGCCAAAGTTCACCAACAGCGACTGACCAGTGTGAAAAAGACAAGACGAGTGGAAGCGTACAAGCCAAAGTCCACCAACAGCGACTGACCAGTGTGAAAAAAGACAAGACGAGTGGGAGCACACAAGTCAAAGTACGCCAACAACGCCTGACCAATGTCAAAAAAGACAAGACGATTGGAAGTACACAAGTCAAAGTCCACCAACAGCGACTGACCAATGTCAAAAAAAAGACAAGACGAGTGGGAGCGCACACGCCAAAGTCCACCAACAGCGACTGACCAGTGTCAAAACAGACAAGACGGGTGGAAGTACACAAGCCAAAGTTCACCAACAGCGACTGACCAGTGTGAAAAAGACAAGACGAGTGGAAGCGTACAAGCCAAAGTCCACCAACAGCGACTGACCAGTGTGAAAAAAGACAAGACGAGTGGGAGCACACAAGTCAAAGTCCGGCAACAGCGACTGACCAATGTCAAAAAAAAAAGACAAGACGAGTGGGAGCGCACACGCCAAAGTCCACCAACAGCGACTGACCAGTGTCAAAAAAGACAAGACGGGTGGAAGTACACAAGCCAAAGTCCACCAACAGCGACTGACCAGTGTGAAAAAGACAAGACGAGTGGAAGCGTACAAGCCAAAGTCCACCAACAGCGACTGACCAGTGTGAAAAAAGACAAGACGAGTGGGAGCACACAAGTCAAAGTCCGCCAACAGCGACTGACCAATGTCAAAAAAGACAAGACGAGTGGGAACGCACACGCCAAAAGTCCACCAACAGCGACTGACCAGTGTCAAAAAAGACAAGATGGGTGGAAGTACACAAGTCAAAGTCCACCAACAGCGACTTGCCAGTGTGAAAAAGACAAGACGAGTGGAAGCGTACAAGCCAAAGTCCACCAACAGCGACTGACCATTGTGAAAAAAGACAAGACGAGTGGGAGCGCACAAGTCAAAGTCCACCAACAGCGACTGACCAGTGTCAAAAAAGACAAGACGAGTGAGAGCGCACAAGTCAAAGTCCACCAACAGCGACTGACCAGTGTCAAAAAAGACAAGACGGGTGGAAGTACACAAGCCAAATTCCACCAACGGCGACTGACCATTGTAAAAAAGCCAAGACGAGTGGAAGCGTACAAGCCAAAGTCCACCAACAGCGACTGACCAGTGTGAAAAAAGACAAGACGAGTGGGAGCGCACAAGCCTTCCTACAGTTTACCCATACCTCCTACAGTTTACCCATAATTCCTATAGGTTACCCATAACTCCTACAGTTTACCCTGAAAGTTTGCTGACGATGTACTTTTTCTGGGTTTTTCCCGTGTTTTTCCCGCTGCATGCACGAACTTTCGTTCGCTAGATTTCAGTCTGCTAGCTGGGTGAAAAGGCGTGACTTTGTTCGAACGTTCCAGAAAGCGGCGGTGTTTGTTTTGTTGACCTTGACCTTTTTGACCTCGCGGTGTTTATTGCAGATTCGTTGTGAAATAGGCGGTACGTAGATGTCGACGCGAAACGAAATACGTCGAAAGGTTCTAGATATAATGCAACGAGGCAATATGCGTCGCATAGCTTACATGCACGGTTACGTTTTTCCCGCTGCTTGCACGAACTTTCGTCAGCTAGGTTTCAGTCTGCTAGCAGGGTGAAAATGCGGGATGGTGTTTCTTTTCGTGAGCGTGGAAAATTCCATGACGTCGTTCGAACGTTCCAGAAAAGAAGAAAAAAACTACATGAAACCGGTTCAAACCGATTCATACCGGTTCTGTACCCAGACACGTCTCGGAAAGCGCGTCATAATCGTCAGTATTAAACCGAAGACGACAGAATTAGGGTTACTAACCCTAACCCTAACTGACAATTGCATAAGTACAACAGATCGGCGATCTTTGACCTTTGACCTTTCATTAGGGTTAATAACCCTACAGGGTCCGTATTAGGGTTCAATACAGACGTCGGAATTAGGGTTACTAACCCTAATCCTAACTGACAATCGTATCAGCACAAAAAATCGGTGACATTTGACCTTCGACCTTGCCCCGCAGCGCCGTCTGGTAATCGTATCAGCGCAAAACAATGCCCCAAAACAAGATGGCAGCCTCCATAGGGAGGTCACGTGATATGCAAACGAGGAACTGTGACGTTGTAGCAGCGCCTCCTGGTGACAGTATCATCGCAAAACAACATGGCAGTAAAACAAGATGGCGGCTTGTATAGAGAAGTCACGTGATATACAAATGAGGAACTGTGACGTAATAAGTCACGTGACTGCTGTCGACCAATCAGAACAGCCGAAACTAGGTCACAAACCGTCGATACAATTGACTGGTAACGCCCCCTGGTGACGGTTTCACCACAAAAGGCTCTCGACCAATCAGAACAGTCGAAACTAGGTCACAAACCGTCGACACAATTGACCGGTAGCGCCCCCTGGTGACGGTTTCACCACAAAAGGGTGCAATATATGCTAATTTATGCAAATATAGGCGTCATAGGTCGGCTCTGGTGACGGTTTCACTACAAAACGTTGTAATTTATGCAAATTTATGCAAATTTATGCAAATGAGCTGTGACGTCATAAATCACTTGACGGCTCTCGACCAATCAGATCCATCGACACCATTACCTTTGACCTTTCAAAGGTAATGTGGTGGTGAAACTGCTCTCGACCAATCAGAAGCTTACCCAAATGTTACCATTGAGCGATAATAGGGGATTATACGGATTATACGGATTATAAGTGCACGACCAATCAGAACGCTCCATTTCAAATTTCAACCAATCAGAAGCTTACCCAAAACTTACCATTTTTGAGGATTGAGAATTGCACACATACTACTACCATATACAGGACCTTAACTTATCAGCTGTTAATCACTAACTTTGTGTTAAGGGTGATACTACCATCCCCATCGTGTATCAATGAGATGGCCAGCTCATGGACATCTTTCCTGAACTCTGCCAGCAAAACTGTTTATGTTTTCTTTCTGCTGTCACTGTGTTCATCTAATATTCAACTAATTTACTATTCCAATTTCAACACTTGAGCAGAGCAACTGGATTGTCGGTCAATCACACGACCACTCCATCTCTGTTTATGACATCATTGAACTGTTCGTGATTTTGCTACAGGGCCATTAACGAGAGGGTAAATCTTGATTTCAGCACCATAAAGTAACCTTGAGCGAACTGATGGTAAGCTCTCGGATGTGTGTGTACTTCTTCTGGAGCATATCTCTGATTTGGACGGGCATCCACCTTGAGCAGTGTGCATGGTCAATGATAAAGAAACACGATGTCACCTTTCCTGGCGTCTCTATACATAGTAGGAAGTTGCGTTCTCTCAGAGATCTCACAAACGACCAGGAGTTCGAGTTAGATTAGCATACTCCAATAATTGAACTGTGGGTCAGCGTCTGATTGTTTTGTGCACCATCCACAGAACACAAGCAGGGCATCATAAACAAGATGCATGTCAATACATTGTTGGTACGCAGCTCTCTGTTATACATTGATACTAGCGGCTGTTGATTGGTGCGTCCATCCTTGCCTTGTTACATGGCCGTTCTCCAGCATGGATTGTATCCTACCTGACGTTGTGATATTTGCTTCCACCAAATTATTTAACCAACCACTACTTTCAAACCAGTCACCTATTGAACGTGTACTGAATAGAGATTGTGTGATGTCCCTTTGCAGGCCGTTTGTCATATATCCAATTGTTATTGTTCTAAGTCACACACAACTCATTTGTATCAATACAAAATTGCACCCATTTTACATATATGTAAATAAGTCAATAGTCCAATCACATATTTTTTTCTTAGTCAATTTTTCATGTCACAAAACCGCAATCTAGCATTTTCACTCAATAGTG
>OY759261.1:15954955-15979955 GCA_963662155.1 Lamellibrachia columna
CACGACTGATGTCCAACTCTCCGTAGGACAGGATGTAGTGTGATACCTCGTGCCACAGCCGTGGTTCTCCGTACTCGTGCAACAGTCGCAAGACGTCAAGTACCCGCTCGTTGACCGGTTTATCTGTTCCGAAATAACCATGTATAAATGAAAGACATGATGACAAACACTTCGTTGTAATATTTATCGTTAATATGTTCTCACTAAAAGCTGAAATATAATCTCTTATTTGCATATTATTTGTGAAGCGACATGTCGCTTGTGATCTCAATTATTTAGCTTTTATGGTATGTATTCAGGCTAATATATGTGAAACAGCAAATACATGAATATATATATATATATATATATATATATATATATATATATATATATATATATATATAAATATAATATATATAAATATCATATATATACATATATATATATATATATATATATATATATATATATATATATATATATATATATATATATATATATATATATGATATTGCTTTTGGAGTTGTGTTATGATCTCCTCTCTATTGTCCTCATGTTATACAATAAAAATGTACTTTACCAGTTTGTGCTTGTTTTTTGAGCTGTCTTATCCTCTCTTCTCGTTCTGAAACGTAGTTTTCATGACTGTTATTGTCACGCCCACGTCATCGCCAGTATCATATCACTATTGTGCCGCTTAGTGGTACAACCCCTCAAGTGCCATTTGGTATTAAGCGAGAAAACAGGTTTAATTATTATATATTGCAGTATACAATTCCACTTAGTAAGTAGTAAGTAGATACATATGTTGACCGAATAATTATGTAACTACTGGTCGATTTCGATTTTTTTAAATGGACTTTACAATTTGTTTCATTAAGTAGCACAATCATCATCATCACCACCAATATGGCTGTCGTGATTGCGTCAACCAGAGTTATTCACGTGTGGTTGCTAGAACATGTCGCCACATGGCGACTAGTAAAGCATAATATCACTATGCAATGTTGTTTGCTTATATCACTATGCACGTGTTGTCAATTGTGATGAGACGAATAATATTACGTTTGTTCTTTATATAGGAAGTTTCCCCAAGAGAGACAAATATATAGACGGTTTTGGATCATATATGTGTTTGTGTAGAATTGTTGGAGTAGAGGTAGTCATTCAGTTTTGCATTGATGAGTACCTCACTATATGGCAGAACCCTGACGTAGATATTCACACAAATGACACACCGATTACTTTTTTCTTGGAATTTGCAGAAGGCACTACTAACTTTGACCTTATCGTTTGCACTGCAATAAATACAATGGGATGGTTCCCATGTGTAATGTTAATTGTCGCAATAATTGAGTTAATAAATGTAAGAATGTGTGCACTCTTGATTTTTTTAGACATCATCTAAGTTGCATATTCTCCCTGATGTGTGAAACATTTATTTCTCCTCTCTTTCCGTTTGTCCATAATGTTTTCAATCCACATTATTTAGGTCACCTGTTTCATAACTAAGTTATTTCCATGTTGGAACCAGATTAGTTGCTCTCCACTGTATGTTTGCTATGATTATGTGTGTGCGTGTGTAAAATATAGACGTGTATAGTGCTTGGAACAGTCCCAATGACATCGCGTTATGTAAGAACGCACCTTTAAGTTCTGAAAATATGCATATAAATAATTAGCACATTTTTTGTATATTTCAAAAGTTTCACCAAATCAACCCCAACACGATGTCCCATCCACAATTTAATTAAATCTGCTGTGTTTTCGAAATAATCATTATACACTGTTTATCCCCATCAGTATAACCACTTAATTTTATCGATCACAATATTCAGTACATTGATCAATGCCACCCCTCTTCCGCTCGCTTTAGCTTAAGGAAAATGTCTTTGATTTGACGATGTGACAATTTTTTTTCTGAAAATCAAAGTAGAAAGTGATCGCTTTTACCTAATTAGTGATTGTTTCAAGAAGGCAAGAAACGTGTTACAACCGGTAACGTAATAATCGACCGGTAATGTATTAAAAAGATTATTATGATGACGATTATGATCAAGATGATAAATGGTAATGATGATGATGAATAGGAGGATAAATATGAAGATAATTAAGGGTTTATCTTGGTGATGATGATTATGGGGATAGTAATTATTACGATGATGAGGGCAACTACGCCATCCTTATCAGACTCATTGTCCTGCTCCTCCACCTCCTCCTCAACATTCTCATATTCACCCTTATCATGGCTAGCCATGCTGACACCAACTCGACGTTCACTAAATATGATTCTCAGAACGATTCAGCAGCTTGTTTTCTGGGAGGACATGTGGACTGCCGTTTATGTATTCTCCTAGATAGCATACACCAATAGTAATAATTGATATGGCCAAACGATGGGTTCGAATTAGTCAGGATAACAGGGAAGACGAAAAGGAAGGGATAATTTAGAAAAAAATAAACGTTCATCTTAAATGTAAGGTATCATTAAATGTTTTGTTTAAATTTTAAACAAAATAACAAGCTGATCGTCTCAAACAAATTAAGTTGTCACATCGTAACATTAAGAGGTCTTCCAAGAAAATGAAGAGAACATTTAAAAAATGGAAGGCGTTATTACATCATCTCAACAAACTAAGATAACACAGTATATAAGTAAGGGTCATATCAAAATACAATTATAACAAGTCATCAAAATGCAAACTTAAGATTTTTCTCAAAACAAACAACTACGAGATCATATCATAAAGAAAACGGTAAGGTTTGATTGACATAAAACAATAATGAGCTGATCGTTACGATAACTTAATGGATCTTCTCAAAACAGTCATGTAATAAAATAAATTAATCTTCTGGAAAAGAAAAGTATAATTTCAAAAAGTGTAATGGATCATTAAAACCGATGTAGCTGATTGTCTTAAAAATATGGGTTCTTCTCATATACACTAATGGGGCTTCTCGAAAAAGTTAAGCGAAAGTGGTCTTTAATAATATACTAGCTGAACGTCTCAATGAATTAAGGGATCATATTAAAACATTAAAAGGTCACCTCATACATTAAAAGGATCATGCAAAAACGTAAATATTCATAAAAAAAACTAGATCATTGTCTCAATAAATTAAGAGATCATCTTTGAAACATTAATGGTCATCTCATAAAATAAAGCGGTTTTCTCAAACAAGCTAAGGAATAATTTAAAAAAAGAAGTGTATATTATAAAGAACTGGCTGTTCGTCTTTCAGGGATAATCTCAAAACATTAAGGGCTATTCCTATAAAATAAAAGGGTCTTGTAAAAGAAGTTAAGTTGTCATTTCAAAATAAATGTAAATGTTCATTAAAAAACTAACTGTTCGTATCAATAAATTAAAATATAACCTTAAACCATTAAAGGCCCATGTCATAAAAGGGGCCTACCCAAAAAGGTTAATGGATATGTTCAAAAGTAGACGTGTTGATTAAAAATAACTGGTTGATTGTCTCAACACATTAAGGAATCATCTCAAAATATTAAGTGGTAATCTCATCAAATAAAGGGGTTTCTTTAAAAATGTAAGGGGTCATTTCAAAAATGTAAATAATCATTAAAAAGAACAAGCGTCATATGACGGAAGTGTGGAAAACTAATTATAGTGATAAGCAAAAACTTATTCGTAGGTTTATCGACAACAATGGGGCGGCCCATGAAATACGGTTGCTGTGTGTTCAACCAGCTTATCCTAATAAACCACTGGTGTTATATTGTTCATTGTAGTTGCAAATGGTTAGTTTGTATTAATTTGTTTAGGTGCACAACCCTCTTATTACATTTTTAGATGATTCTTTAATGTTTTGATAACATTGTACGTTTATATTTTGCTATAACTCATTTTTATATTGAGATAACCTAGTAATTATATCAGATGATTCGTTCACATTTTCAGATGATGAACTAGTTACTTCGTTTAATTTATTTTATATAACCCCCAACATTCTAGATGTGACCCCATAATTTGTAAGGTGACCCCTTAAGTCTGTGTTTGCTATGAATCCTTACATGTTTACATGTCCCTTAATTATATGAAGTGACCGCTTCATTTCACAACATGCCACTTTATTTATTTGAAACCATCAGCTAGATAAATGCCTAAAATTTAATGGTCCCTGCTTTTTAATGATCCTTTACTTGGTCTGGGAAGACCCCGTTATTTTATAAAATGATCCCTTAATTTATTCAGACAATTACCTGATTCATTTGTAATAACTAGTTAGTTACACTTTTTAATATGATCCCTTAACTTTTTTGAGAAGACAACCTTAATTTTTCAGAAGGTCCCTTAATTTGCCGAGATGATCAGCTAGTTAACTTGTTATAAACTCTAACATATTTTGTGACGATCCTTTAACGTTTTAGAGAAGACTAATTCATTTTATGGTATGTACTCTTACTTTATTTAACTTTTTTTGAGACGACCACTTGATTTTATGAGATGACACCATAATGTTTTGATATGCTCAGCTAACCCATTATTAAATTACCCCTTAATTACTCCTTTTTAAATGATCCTTTACATTTTTATTGATAAAATCCCTTAGTCATATTTTAACAACTTTAGGGGCCTGTGGCGATTTAGATGTGCAACGTTGTTATGTAATACATTGCGGCAGTTTGGCAGGTAATATAAAAATGACAGCAAGAGTTTCTATGCTTATGTATGGAGTACACAGAAAGTTCGAGATCAGGTCGGACCACTGGAAAACAACAGGGGAAACATAATTTCAGACGGGTTTCAAATGACAGAGGTCCTGTATGAATATTTCAGTTCAGTGTTTACCACAGACGATATCAGCTCATTGACTAAATTTGAGGGCAATCAATCAGAACATTTATGGCAGTTATTTGTAACTCTCGAAATTATAGCAAAGACAATTAAGAAGATGAAAGATAATAAATCACCTGGAGTTGATGGGATACAACCAACAATATTTCACTAGAAGAAGGACTTGTTCCTTCAGAATGGAAAGAGGCAAACATTACGCCGATATTTAAGAAGGGATCGAGGAAAAAACCAGACACTTACAGACCAGTGAGTTTAACATTAGTTGTATGTAAATTACTCGATACATTAATTAGAAACCACATTGTGAAATTCCTTGTAAAACATAAATTAATAAATACATCTCAACATGGATTCCTAAAAGCAAGGTCATGTCTAACCAATCTCATGTTGTTTTGAAGAAATTACAAAGTGGGTAGATGACGGGTCACCAGTGTATGTTGTCTACTTAGATTTTCAGAAAGCTTTCGATAAAGTGCCACATCAAAGATTGTTACTTAGACTAAAAGCCCATGGTATATACTTTACCGGTCGATTATTACATTACCGGTCGATTTATTACATTACCTGCCGAATATTAAATTACTGGTCGATTATTATGTTACCGGTCGATGTATTCCATTACCGGTCGATGATTGCATTACTGGTTGTAACAAACGAGTTAATGTTAGAAACTGACTGTTGAAATTGACTGATTTAATCACCATCGCCTTCACCGATCTAACAAAGGCATTTTGCTTAGCAGAAAATTATTGTTTGCACTTTTCCAGAATAGTGTATGTCCCTCACAGATGCTGTGTATAATTACTTAATTTCATGAAGACATGCATGACACAATGCAGAATGATGGACCATCATCAAATCCCTTAATAATTCGCAATGTTGAGAAACAGGGTTGCGTCCCTGCAAGAACCTTGTTTAGGATATTCTTTTCCATGCTGCTTTCCCGTCCATTCGGCGCATCCTCTTACGATGCGTACCTATGTACAAGGACTGGTAGCAATATGTTCAACCAAGGTACGGCAGGTCCTGATTAGGGAGATGCTCTTCGGTCGGGTGTTGCACGCTGACATCACACTTTGAAGGTGTGGCAGAACAGCATGCTTACCGAAAACACTAAGTTTCGAGTATACCAGGCTTGTGCCATAAGATCCCTCCTGTACGGTAGCAAAGCGTGGACAACTGATGCCAAGCAGGAGTTTCATATCCGATGGTTTCATATCCGATGTCTGAGAACCATACTTGGGATCACCTGGCAGGAGCACACACCAAACAAGGATGTTCTCGAGCATGCATTTTGCCCACTCTAACTCACTGACATATGCGCTGTATTGGCAATGTGTGCCGCACGGAGGATGGATGTAATCCAAAGGACGTGCCCTATTGCTTCACTGTGGTGCTAGGCACGGGAATTTGCATCTACTATCGGAGACGGTCGATGTAATTTTCTGGCTTAGCATAAGTATCGGGAAAAAAACAATGAAATTTAACTCGCTGCTTTTGTGCATCAATAATACGCAACTATGTTTTATTTGCATTTAACTTTAATTTGCTCAATCGTCTTTGGACTATGTCATGGAGACAATCGTTGCGTTGGCTTAAGGAGCAATTTGTATATGGGGTAGCCAAGGAAATATAACTATGTGTATCATCAAGACCTCGCGACCAGCCAGCCGCGAGGTCACCAGGGCTGGATGTGCCAGAAGACATTCCAATCCCAAATCAACATTGGTTACATGGACGGACATTGAGGAGGATATGTCCATTGTCAGACCCATTGTCATAATTGCTGAAGTGATACAGTAGATGCTAAAACCGATAAGAGAATCAGCCGTTTAGGAGCATCAATATGTATGGGACGGAATCAGTCCTTATTCCTTCTGTGTTGAAATATGTCGCTTAACAGAATCACGTCCGCTGCATAGTAAAAACAAACAAAATCCATTGAAGGGCGAAATAACGGGTTCCTGGAAAACTGGCTTTGTCAGAAGTATGACATGAAAACTCATATGCAGAACGATGTGATGCTAATTCAAAGTAAGATTAACATTTTAAATTAGGTTGAAATCGTAAGGTAAGGTAGGTAAAAGGTAAAAAGTGGTTTCCGCAGCAAATGCTTTGTGAGCCACTTCACTGACTAATCAAATAAAAGCTTCCCTGCAAACCGCGATAAACGACATACTACTTTTACTGCAGACTGCTTTATCTTTAACAATATTAAGAAAATCCATATTTAACAATATTTTATTAGATTACAATCCAAGGCAAAGGCCCATATGGCCAGTGGACAAGGAAGCCACTGGCTTATCGAGAGTCCAACATTTAAAATATATGTGTAATCCGCCCTCCTGAGATATGTGTCAATCTTGCTTTTACACATATTCACGCTAGATAATTTGATCCATTAATTGATTGTACTCTGTGAGAACGAGTACTTCTTGATACTTACTTCAATATTAAGAATTTCGTTAGATTTCAGTGTTGTCTACTGTGAAATCGTGGAAAGCTTATTAATGTATATACACACACATCTATATATAAAGCTTATTCATATATATATATATATATATATATATATAAACTTATTCATATATATATATATATATATATATATATATATATATAAATATATATATATATATATATATATATATATATATATATATATATATATATATATATATATATATATACATATATATATATATATATATATATATATATATATATATATATATATAATTAAAATGTATATTATTATATATATGTTAAGAATAGTAGAGGTCCTTAAATGTTCCCTTGAGGGATCCATGTAGTCATTGTTTATGCTGCTAATTGGGTGTTGCTAAATTCAACATATTGCTGTATGTTGTATATGTAGCTTCTAAACCATTTTAATGATATATGAGTTATGCCATATTGTTCAAGCTTACTGATAAGGATTGCATGGTCAATAGTGTGAAATGCTTTTGTATATATATATATATATATATATATATATATATATATATATATATATATATATATATATATATATATATATATATATATATATATATATATATATATATATATCACTATACGTAGTCTATTTTCACCAGATCTAAATAAACTCGATATATCAGTTCAGTTAATGCTAATTCAGTTGATTATTCAGCTCTAAATCGATATTGGTTTGCATGCAGAAGCGTAGTTATTTTTAAAATGCTGATATATTTTAGTATAATCTGGGTTTTTTTTAAACACTTTCGATATTGAAAGCAACAATGATATAGATCTATAATTGTTTAAATCATGTTTATCGTCCTTCAAAATAGGAATAATCTTTGCAAAATTAATTTTATTAGGAAATGTACCAGTTGTCAGTTTGATTATGTAAGTAAGGGGCTGAGCAAAGGCGTCTACAGAAGCTTTCACAACATTTGCGAAATACATTCATATCAAGCAGTTTTCTTTTGCATTAAATATTTGTTTTGGTTTTGGTTTGTTCTTCCTCAATCAGTGTAAATGTTAACACACTCTATATTTTCTTCTTGTTTTTGTAGGATCTGAATTCAAGTTTCCCTTCAATATATAATTTGTTGGTGAGTTTGGGGCTAACATTTATATAAAACAGTTATTAAATTTCTTTGCAATGTCTTTTTTATCTTGTATCATTGACATTGGAATGAGCTGGACATTTGTTTTGTATTTTCGATTTGCTCATTATATCGGCAATAACTTCCCATTGTTTTCATTGTCTTTTCTACATTTATTAAATTTTAAATTGTAATAGTCTGGTTTGGCTGTTAAGTCCCGCTTGTTTTGCAGCATATGCGTTTTTGTCAGGATTCTACTGACAGCACTATTAAGTTCATCTCTCTTTTTTAACTTCTGTAATGAGACCTTTTACATTATCGTGTTTATATTTATTGAATAAAAAATGGTGGAAAGTGCCTCTTAATTACGCCCTCCAATTTGGTAAAAAAAAAAGTATGCTGTTACAGCGTGGTCAAAAACGTGGGCTCAGTTTATATGTTAAAGTTTACCAAGGAATCAATTTAGTTTGTTCCCTGTAAATGATCTTGTGGAACGTGTTTCTATTTGATTAAATGTTTTATTAATATAAACATTTAGGGCAGTATATATGGACATACGAGCAGATATTTGTTTAGCTAGTATACCACTTTCTTATATTGTGAGTGGGTTTGGAGATTTACAATACATGATGTCTACGAGTGTTTCGTTTTGCATTTCGTATTGACATTATCGGCGTTAAAGTTATTATAGGAATAACATCCTATTCAGCTAACGAATCATACAATTCTTGAAATGTATTATCGAGTTCAGCTTTAATATATCGATTTTGAAAAAACACAACATTTTTAGACGGTCAACTTATGTTCCGAATCACGGGACTGAATTCTTGCAAAATGACTCAATTGAGGCATGGCTATGATAATTTGAAGTTGGTATGTAGATGTTAAAGATCGTGTTTTTGTCTTAATCATCAATGATGTTCATAGACAACCCTTCCCATGTTGAGTAAGTAGTATGCAGTTTGTAATCAATTAAAGAGATATTGTTTGATACATAAATCACTAGCCGTCCTTTCCTTAAACGTTGATCAGAGTATGCTTGGGTTAACATAGCATAACTTTTTTATTTCAGTTGTTTTGTAGAGACTGCAAACAGTTACAAACAAATGTACAGTTGGTGTGTTGCTACATCAAGAGGACAGTGGAGAATAAAAATTCTAAGTTACAAAATGTATTTTCCTTCCATCTCTACAACAGTGTAACCATTTTTTAAATAACATAATCTAAAAGTTGTGACCCTGACGTGATGTATACGTGTATACATTATATACAATTGTCGGAGACACCGAGGTGAGACAACGGAAAAAAAACAATTTAGTTCATCCACATGTTAGCTCGATCTCGACACGGCTGATCGCACTCGGGCAAACCAGTTTTGACAATCGCGTTACGCCTGAACGCACGCTCCTGCGTTGTCTGGCGGGTCACGCTAGACGGCACACAATACAACAAGATAAGCTATCGGGATGGCTGAGCTTCTGCAGACGGATCTATCGCGGAGCGATTAATCGGCTAAGATACGCAAAATAAATATTGCTTCACTCGTGAAGGGGGAGGGCAGTGTTCGGGAAACAGTACAGAACTTTTGCAAGAACATGGTTGGAGCTCTCGACAAATTCCGCGAACTCGATTCTCAACTCTTGCCGTTGTTGGAAGCTGCAGAAGTGAGCGATGAACCTGTGAGTGAGGACATTGAGATGTATGAGACCTACATTACTAGGGCAGAAAGTGTTATTTTCGAAGCAAACCGCTAGCTTGAAACTCAACCTGCTCCTCCACCTGCTGAGCCGCCAGCAGTCGCCATGTCGAGCGATTCAAAGGGGTACAAGATCTGTTTTCGCTCAATGACATACGAACATTGACGGATGTGGTTTCAGCAGCTGGAGTACTTCTTCACTGTGCAAGATATCACGTCGCAAATCAAAAAGGTTAGCTGCACTTACTACCATGCTGTCGGAAGAAGAGGCTTTGTGATCCGAGATCTGGCGATGATGGGGGGGGGAGGAGAACGTCCGGCAAACGTTTTCGACGCGGTAAGTTCATTGAACGCTATGAACTAACCGTCCATCAGAGACTGACGTGTGCAATGGCCATGGACAAGAAACCGTCTCACTGGATGGCTCGATTCCGGCAAGTCGGCGGTAGCTGGGACCGAGAAGATATTGAACACTTGGCTCTTCCCCGCCGCCTTCCGCCATCGCTGTGTACAAGCCTTGAGGTTCCTCCACCGCAACTATCTACGTAAGAGCTCCTGCGAAAGGCCGACTCGTTGTATGTTACGCTACCCCCCCCCCGCAGGACGATAGCCACCATTACAGAAGTGTCTGCCGAGCTAGCATCTGCCCGCGGTACTGTTCGAATCTAAAAAGGGTCGACAAACTGTGTCGGGAAACGCCATGGTCAGTCGTATCTGGCTCACCTAAAGAACAAACAAAACGACTCATCTTCACGGCTGGTTATTTGGAAGACTACGGTTCAGCGGTTTCCGTTCTGCTGCCAACACCGAATGAAAAATGCCATCCCAGACGTACTGAACACATCTTGTCTTCTGCAAACGGGCAACGCCTCCGCACATTTGGTCAACGCAGGGTTACTTTTAGACTCATGAACAGAATATGATGCTCTCGTGACATGATTGTGGCAGACGTGGTCCATTCCATTTTGGGAATGGATTTTTTTCCAAGATGGTGGAGGAAAACGCATCTTGATTGACCCATTTAAACGGGCTCGCTGAATGTTCAAACCAGATGTTATTGACTGTGCTGGCTGCAGGACCTTTGGACAACAAAGAAAGTGCTGGTTCATGTTGATAAAGTCTAACCTTCACTAGAATCGAAAGTACACGGGTCCCTTTCGGGATATGCGCCGTTGGGGCAACTGTTTTCGAATACATTTCGAACACAGAAAAGCCAATGTGTCGGTGGATATATTAAGTCCGTTTTATGATAACGAGACGGGCACCAATTGTCACACAGGTAACTTTGCAGACACGACGGACAATCGTAACATGACAAATTGGGAGAAAACTATAAAAAAAACCGAGGCTGAAGTGTTGGATAGTCGGTCTAGGCTGATAAGCATAGTGCATCAACCAAACCGATTGGGGTTCGGGTTTGTAAATTGATTATCAAGAACGTTAAGTTGGTAACTAGGGCGGGATCAACTGTAAATACTGCAAGCAGTGACAAACAAATGTACAATTGATGTGTCGTTACAATAAGAGGAAAGTGGAGAATAATGATTGCAAATGACAACGTGTCCTGGCCTTTCAACTCTACAATAATGTCTCCAATTTGTAAATAACAGAAGCTACAATACTACATATGAGTTATTTCCTATTATTGCTTCCTGTATGCATATTACATTTATAAATACATCTGATTCACCCAAAGTGTTTACTGGAATATTTAGTTCTTCAAATTTAGAGTTTAATTAGTATACATTTAGGCTTAGAAATGTTAATTTATTTCTATGTTTAGCCACAGAGCCCTGCAGGTCTTCAACGTTGTATTATTTGGACATGACTCTAACAGAGGTTTCATCTGAACTAAATCTAATGTGTCTGAGAAATCATTTTGCCCATTGCCACCTTTGAATCTGAGAAAGTTAGTAGGTATCATTGAGTTGAGTTGTTTACTTACCTTCCGTTTCAGTCAATCGGGAATCGAGGTCCTGAACTTGGCCTGAAACAAAGATGATTTTGTATCAGTGTCAATCAAATGTACATGAACATGATATAGTGGTTTCATCTGTTTTAAAAATAATAATACATTTCGCTACAACCTGACTGTTAACAAACTGATGCAATTGCATCACATATTTTCTATGATGTTTTATTGCAAGGTGTTGTTACCATGGTAGATACAGCCCATAACTATGATGATTTTTGTACTGGTAAATTGTTCAAAAAGGGTATTGATACGTCATTAAATCAACGGCTATTGCATATGAGTCTTCGTTGTTACTAAACAAAATACCATATTGTCAAAATACATGCTGTTATAGTTATTTCAAAACAAATAATGCATTCCATTGGGATGGGACGGCCATTCTTAAATCCTGTATTACCTAGATATTGGCATGATGTGATTAGTTCGCAACTATTCACACAGATGCCAACTAGAAAATTAGCACCAGTAATGTCTCTGAACTAGGTTATGATTGGGTAATTTCTTCAGAAAGTAATGTAAGTCATACCACTTTTACTCATGTACTCCCACAAAAGTTACAAAATGGACAGTAGTTTCCAGCGATATTACAAGTAGTGAACATACATGCATCTGGTGGTGCATCTGATGTTGATGGTAGTGTATCTGATTGGTCCTGAAACACAAATGTAGGGAATAATAGCTGTCCAGACTGAAGCCTTCAAACTGTTTGGAGACATACTGTTACGCAATATTTGACAGTAATTGACTGTTTTAGTCATTCCAATAGTCCGCTTCAGGTATCCAAGCTGACTTCCAACAACACCAAAACCAAGAAAAAGTATTGCTTGAATCACATACAAATACAAATTGCTTTAAGGGAAGAGGAATGTCAATATGTAATGTCCTTAATTTTACTAAGATAATTATTGTTAGCTAGAAGTAGACACATCACTTTGTACAAAGCAAAAAAATTTAGAATTCCGCATTGCACTGTTGGACATATTTATGTAATCATGCCGCAAAGGCTTGTCACACAATAAAACAAACTATCAATTATATATGGAGTATAAGTACAATTACTTAGGTTCATCTATGACACTTTGTCTAGCACCAGTTGGCAATGTTAAATATATGTATATGCATATTGCCTACTTCAGGAAATGAGAGATCAAACCAAAGCTAATTCATTCAAAGCTAATGAGTTGTTCTCACACTTTTCCTCAAGTCAGTATCGCCTCCATATCGTTACGAGTTTCCAACATACATATAAATCATGAGGGCAGCACCAAATGTTGAAAGTATATAACAATCAATTGCAAGAAAAAACAATTAATACTGTTGATTGTGCGTGTGTGTGCGCACGCACGCGCGCGTGCGTATGTGTGGTATTGTGGTACACCATTAAAATTGTCAAGCGAGTATGCTGTATTGTGGTACACCATTAGTATTGTTAAGTGTATGCGCGCGCATGCACGCGTATGTGTGTGCGTGGTAGTGCTGGTTTTTCAACACAATATGAGAAATGCACTAATTAATACTCTGAATATCAGATTATTTAAATATATATTATTTTTTTCATTTACTATGTAATACCTTTGTCCGTTGTCTAGCACAGGGAAAGTGAGACAACAGCTTCTTCTTCTCAGGAAATTCCATGACAACTGTGTACGTCTCAAACACCAAACGAGGAAAGTTTGTGTTGAAGTAGGAGAAGGTATCAGTTCCCAATTCATATCTGACCGTCTCAGGCCTGCAGCAACAAACAGGTTTATGTAGCACATTGATATAATAGGTAATTAATGATATGGTCACACTGTTTATGTATTGTTCAATGATGTTGATAACATTACATTATTTATGTGCATTCTGTCATTTAATGCAACAGTGTGGTCAAAGACAATAGTAGCAGTAAGCAAATAGAAAACAAATGTACAAGTAAAACTATAATTTCTAATGTATTTTAATTAATCGAAATTGCACAGCATTTATCAGCATGGTGAGAGTTCAGTAACTTGTGTGTGGACTATGTTTACTGCCAAAGTGTTTTAGCCAAACAACAAATATTCAATAATGAGAGGTGAAGTCAAATGTAAGCTATTTATGTAACATGTGTCATATTTAATTTGAACATATCCTGTTGTTAGAAAGGGTAAGAACGAACGGCATATAGTATTGCACTGTGTATTCTTGCTGCTAGCTTTATTGAGCTTTCACGTAGCAATGGGATACACCAGGATAGAGCAGAACACACAATTGTTAGCCGTAGTTTCAAGTAAGCTAATTAATTTTGCAAATATTTCTGGATAAATGGTAAATGTAATGTGAGTACATGGAAAATGGAATCAAACATAACGTTTTGAAAATGAAGACATAACTGCCATAAAAAATTATGATTTACATGATGGTATTTTCGTCAGAGAATAACAACAAAAGCAACTTACTGATCGCTATAGTGATTTCGGATATTTCTCATGGTGCGAATGAGCTTGCAAATGGATGTTGTATAGTCTGATGTGTAGCGTTTCTTTAAGAGTTTGCCTTCAGCTCTATACAGGGGCACAACACTGAGACTTTCCTGTAAGAAATGTACAACAATTGTTCTCAAGCTTTATTGCTAACACAATGAAAATGTTAATAAACCAACTTGAAATTGTAAATTACTGAAATGATCAATACAATCTGACGACAATCACATAAAAATCACATAATACAAAAATCAATATAATAATTGTACGACAGTTCATTAATGGTATAATATATAGGCACTTATATTAGAGGTTTACTGTAAATTATTTACAGTTCGTAAATTAAATTGGTGTATAAAAATACACACACAGGTATATATATATATATTTATATATATATATATATATATATATATGTGTGTGTGTGTGTATTTTGATATAAAAATACACACACATGTAGGTATATATATATATATATATATATATATATATATATATATATATATATATATATATATATATATATATATATATATATATATATATATATATGTGTATTTTGATACACCAAAGAACATAGATAGCAAGTATATTATTGTAAAAATCAGTTAAAGCCGAAATAATTCAGCCTAAAGTGTTGTTTAACATTGAAAACAGCCTTATTCATGGCAATCTAACTAAAACTAAATATATGTTAGGTAAGGTAAATACAAAGATATGAGAAAATACTTAGTAAAGCTATATTGGAATAACATGCTGATGAATAAGACCGCAACTGAATGTTGGAACATTCTAAAATATGAGATTGAGAGTATGATGGATCAATGTGTTCTCTTGAAAAACAATGAAAGCGGTCTAGAAAGACTTAAACGGTTACTTCAGTTAAGTGTTTACCAAATATGATATTAGCTTATTACCAGTTCTCGATGCTAAATTTCAAGAGGCTAATTCAGACTATTTAGGGCAGTTAAATGTAACTCCAGAATTGGTAACTAAGAAAATAAAGGCAATGAAGTAAATCACCCGGAGTGGGTGGAGTTACTCATGGAAACTGTAGAACAAATTGCAATATGTCATTAAAACAGGATGTCGTTCCTGGTGAATGAAAAGAAGAAAACAGCATATCATTATTTAAAAAAGGTTCGATAAATAAGTCAGATAATTACAAACCAGAGTGAGTTTAACATCAGCAATTTATACATTATTAGAAAGATTAGTTAAAAACCATATGGAAGACTTCCTTGAATAAATTATTAAATTAATCTCAACATGGGTTCCTAAATGCGAGGTTTATGTTATGGGTTTTGTAAGAAATCACTCAGTGGATAGACAAAGGATCACAAGTAGATATGATCTACTTAGATTTTCATAAAGCTTTTGACAAAATGTCAAACCAGAGATAAATATTTAATTTAAAAGCCATGGTTTCGGGGATGGCATAATTAACTCGATAGAACAATGGCTGACTGAAAATGTATTGTAGTAGAAGGAGAAGTTTCAAACTGGAAATAAGTTTTGAGGGGGTACCAAAAGGGTCAGTATTAAATCCTTTATTAATCTTTATATATATATATATATATATATATATATATATATATATATATATATATATATATATATATATATATATATATATATATATATATATATCAATAACTTGGACGATAATATAAACCCAATGTACTGAAATTTGCGGTTAAGACAAAAGTGCTTAGAAATATTAACAATGATGTTGTGAAAAAACATTTACAAAATGATCTAGAAAAATTAATTAAATGGTCTGAAAAATGCCAGATGTTATTAAATTTTGGGAAACGTAAATGCCTACATAAAGGACACGGCATTTTGGATGTAAACTATTACGGGAAATACTGTTCTAGATTCAATTGTAAAAGGAAGACGTAGAAGTAAAAATAAGTGCTGATACGAAAGTTTCAGAGCAGTGTGGTATTGCAACTTCAAAGGATAATCAAATTATTGGTTTGATTAAGACAAATATTACAAGGAAAAAAAAGCTAAGTTTACATTTGTATAAAGCAATAGTTAGACCACATTTAGACTGTATACAAGTATGGAGACCATATGGTAAAGAGGATAGAGATATGCTTGAATAAGAGTGCAACTAGAATGATTCCAGAACTGAGAGACCTAAGTTATGAAGAACGCCTGATATAATGTGGCTTAACAAACCTAGAGACAAGGAGGTTAATAGGATACCAAATTGACGTGTTTGTGTATGTGTTTGTAATATGTGTTCTCGCTCAAAGATAGATAGTAGAACTAGTTGACATGAGGTAACATTAGTAAATGATCAGTGTAGGTTGGATATCAGGAAGTACTCTTTCTCACAGAGGACAGTAAAAGAACTGAACAAATTATCGACATATTGTATAACTGCTAGCAGTGTGAATATGTTTAAAAACAAGGTTGACACATATCTCAGGAGGGCGTGTTACACATTGATGAAAAATGTTGGACTCAATATAAGTCACTGGCTTCTTTTCCACTTACCATCTGGGTTTTTGCCATATATGGCAATCTTGCTAAATTTAAGTGAATGAAGTGCTCACAAATATAGACATATTGGTTCTTACCCAATTTCTTGCATTTGGAAACACACGAATCTTCGTATTCTCCAGTTCCTTAGCAAAGCGACTGCTTTTGTATAGCTCTGTATGACTAAAATAAATAAAACATAGAAAGTAATGCATCTCTTTGATGGAATCAATTATTCCGTCAAGACATAAAACTAATATTTGACTTGCATTTACATTTCAACAACTCAAACCTCAAGCTTTTGCTCGCCATTCTCAGACTTTGAGTTTTTACCCCATCAATAAGATGTATTGTCTTTTTTCTGATACCGTGAAAGAATGGCCGGACATCATTTCGTTGCAATGAAAATCTAAGTAGATAATATCCACGTAGTGATTTCTTCCAAAACAAAGACAACATATTAGTTAAGCACAATCTTGCATTTAGGAATCAATGTTGATAATAATGTAAGCCTAACAAGGAAGTTATTTATGGTCTTTAATTGGCCTTTCTAATAATTGACAAATCACCTTTGTTAAACTCACTGATCTTGAATTATCTGCCTAATTTTGCGGACCATTTTTAAATAGTGATTTGATATTTGTCTCTTTCCATTCAAAAGGAATAATTCTTATATTGAACACTCTTGCAAGTGGTAACACTAATTTGTTCAACTGTTTACATTGTAAGTTTGTGCAGAATTCCATCCATTATATGTGATTTATTATTATTAATTGCCTTTATTTTCTTAGCTACCATTTCTGGAGTTACAATTAACTGTCCTAGGTAGTCCGAATTAGCTCCTGAAATTGAACATCTGGAACTGGTAATGATTAAATATCCTGTCTGGTAAATAGTTCATATATTCCGCCATTAAAAACCTTGTGCCGTTATATTTCCAACACAGTATTCTAGTGATTCACCCTTTTTTCGTACGTTTTATTTATTCCTGATATATGCATGCAAACCCTTGTTGCATTTTGTTTTATATAATACATGCTAAGTTTTTCCTCGTTGTAATGTGTGTAGTCTTCTTCCTTTCTGATTTGCCTATAAACTCTCCTCGCAGTTTATTGTACATTATTTTCTAATATAATATTTTGACAAGTGATAAATAATTACCGTATTCGACCAAATAAGTGTAGAGTACGCCTGACAAAACAATTGGGCCATGAACAAAGTCAAGGAATCTGTTCTTATAAGCGTACACCAGTCTATAATGTAGTCGTTTAACACTAGTGGTATCATTTGTTGACTAGTGTAGAACTGACAATGATAATGGGATACTTTTGTTATTTCAAACTAGTAAAATTACAATGATTATGGATCCTGCTAATTAAAAAGGGGTGTACGCTAATTTGGGCATGTACGGTTAATAGGTCGAATACGGTAAGATACGTTTCTTTGTTGTTGTTAGTGATAAAACAGATGTAAACAGTTAAGTTGCTCACTGTTTTTTAACGTTGCAAGCTGTGTTATATATGCAGAGTATTTTGGAAGGTTCCCAGGTGTAGTTCATCTTGCTCAAAGCGAATCACCAGGGGATTGCTATATTGACGTATGCTAAGTGAACATTCAATCCAGCTGGCCTCCCTATCACCTCTCTCCAGCACAAACAAGACTTTGATGATGTAAGTAATCCAGAACTGTACCAGCTGGCCAGGATTAAAAAAAAATCCATACAGGCTACGCACAAGTCTAGAATTTGTGTGCGTAAATAATCACTCACAACAGAACCAATAGTTTCATGATAGGTGTTCACATGCATAGTGTACTGTCTGATATCGGTACTGTCACGCCAGGGGCAATCATCAGGATGATCTGACTCCATCCAGTTCTGGATTTCCGTCACCACAATCTGCTTAATAGCTTAGCCTGTCAACATTTGTAGACGCACTGCTCGTTTGTATTGTTTGTTTTACAAGACTTTACTAACACAATCCTCGATAATTACACCGGACCCAACCGCTACATAAAACAATCCTGCATATGCTAACATATTCACTATGCCAAGCATGATGATACAATTGGTATGAACATTATCTATTATGTGCACACTTCTTCCGTACTAGTTGGGATGTGTCTACGTTATTTCAGTATACGTTGCGAACAGAGCTTGATCAACGTCATCACAATGTTCTCAGGCTGAAGTGGGGACATTATTTCCAAAGCTTTGTTGCCAATTTCTTAGACAGAAAACAATACTGCATTTATAGTGGTCAAATATCCCACAGCATGTTCCACCACCTCAAGAAGGTATGATGATGTTGAAAACCGAGCACGTGCTGCTTCTCTGACAAACAAAAACAAGTCAACACCCAAAGAGAGTTGCTACGATGTGGTATTGAATATGAATCTTCAAGAGTTCCACACGAATGAGCTGCTTTGATTTTAGGCAGAACTTCTCTTTTTCCAATGATGTACGCTGGAAACAATGCAGATGACACCGACGGGACAATGATGACATTGACTCGATGTGATGTTCCTCATCCACTGAGAGATTCCCCATTGCATGTCTGTTTTGTCGAAGGCAAAATTAGAAGTGGAATAATACTCATTCGAAGGAAGTGGAACATCTTCGTTGTTAGCACTGCACAACGTTGTGTGTTTCTTCCAGGGTGAATCAAAACACCAATTACCGGGTTGATTTAATGTTGTGATCAGTTCAACATTGCATCTTGAATCAATATTCGCACAAAATGTCATGTAAATTAGCCAAGCCGTTTTGATGTATCTCCATGGACTGTATGGCAATACTCCTGTACTTTGAAATGCCTGTATTTTGTATTTCGTATTGCGATGTTTTATTTTGTTCGTATTATATTTTACGTGTCAATATTTCTGCAAACATTAATACAGAATCTGGTCGGTATACTAGTTCAGACATCTAAAATGACTTTGCGTGCTTTTCTGAGGTGAATATGTTTCTGAGGTGAATAAGTTGATGGCGCAATTCCGCGCTGCCGCTAGTCGCTGCTGGATCCGCCACAACAAATGACTTGGGGTGACGAGCCTGCCTGAATCACCCTTGAGATGGACAATGCCTGCCCACAAACCGACTAAAATAATTGATCATCGATAGGCCAAACCAATGCTAATGAAAATCAGTCAAATTCTAAACAACAACGCGACATCTGTTTTCGGGCTGAAGATAAGTTAATTGTTTTAAATGCTTGACTAGTAGTCAGTAAATATATGTAAACCAACTAACAAAACTGTTTTTCTGAAGCTGACTTTTGACATTTGGATTTACTCTTATGATATCATGAACAAACTGCAAACCTTTGAAATCCGAGAATTTGATATACATATAAGGTAATGTACGCACACCCGCGCACGCACGTACACATAGGCACGCACACAAATCTATGTAGTGCCATTGATTGATGGCACAAAGTGTCTATCAGGCCCACCATATACATTCATAATTGATTTGTTCCTTAACTTATTATTTGAGTGAATTAGATTATTTGTAATTTACTTTGTATACATATTCTAGAGGCCCAACGAGGGAATTATCAGCCAAATTGTTATCTCCATCTGGGAGATAGCAAAGGCAATTTGGCATTACTTTGACAAGGACAACTCAGAGGGGAGGTGGTTGGACAATTATGTATTAAACTTAAATTGAGTCTTGACAAAATATCAATTGTCACACATCCAACTCATATGTGTTTATGAAAATGATAGAAATGTAATACTCTAATTAGAGTATACATGCGTTGTTTCTAAGTAAACAACATATGTTGTTGATATGACTTACCTCTTCTCTACCTCGTCTTCATCAGCAACACCAGCAATGAATTCATATCGGTCCATGTCACTCCAGAAGTACAGATGCCTACAACGTATCCGAGCATCATATGTCACCTCTGAAAGCACCTGGCACAGTATAGCTGGACACAATTAACATAAATTAATTAATCAATCCATCAATCAATCATTTATTCCAACACAGTTACAATGCTATAAATAACAATAAATTACCAAAAAATGTGCAACAAATGTCAATTGGTGAAGAATACACAAGGGTGAGTTGGAAAAAAAACCAGAAGTGCAATGCTTATCTGAAGTTCACTTCGTGGCGTGTTAAGTCGTTAACTCAAATGATGCGTAATTATATACAGGTGTACAATACACGTCGCTAATGGCAACGTTTTGAAGGTTAGGATTCTGCGACTTGTCAATCTTAGTCATTAATTTATAAATAGTCTTTCTTGAGACGCCTTTAAAAAATTTGACATTAGCCAGAGCAAACATGTCGCTAGCAGAACATCCCATAGGCACCCTGCTCAGAATTCACCTTTTGAATGACATTCAAACGGCATTGATGTGGGTAACGCTGCCGTTTCTATTTTTATTATACGGTAGGCCGACCTAAGCACGTGATCAATTCCTCCAATAGGGTACATTTCGCAGTCGGCCTGACCTCTCTTTCAATTTTCCGAGAGAGAGAGAGAGAGAGAGAGAGAGAGAGAGAGAGAGAGAGAGAGAGAGAGAGAGAGAGAGAGAACTGGTGTACCAAATAACATGCAATAACTGTGGTGGTGAGTACATTGGGGAGAGAGGAAGACTATTTAAAATACGACTGGAGGAACACAGAAAGGACGTAGACAACACGAAAATTGGGAAATACACAAGGAGCGATTGATGTATATCATCAATAAATCCGCCCTTACATACCACGCGACAACTGAAACCATATCATAGACTGGTAGGGAGTGAGAAGTGTACACTAGAACCCAACCGAAGAATCCAGCCTATCAAGAAAGCCATCTGGATCAGGAAAACCAGAACAACCATCAACAGAGACGAGGGCAATTACGAACTCATCACGTGTACGATGACGTCATTCAGATTCATCGGTACTGATGGAGTCGACGTGATAAGTTGACGAAAGCCTCGACAAAGTAAATTAATCACACCTTGGCTATGTAAAATTAAAGTTATCTGATCCCTAGCACATCAGTCGACCACTGTGGAACCTCATGACGCTGTGTATGGAATAGTGCACAGGTAAGTCTACTCAGAAATATCAACCATACACCTGTTCATTTCAAGTAAATCAATGACTACTGGCTCGCGGACTGAAATTTGTCATAACACATGTTTTATATCTTACCTGGCACCATACACATGGGTTTAGAAAGTTATGGATATGTGTCTTTTTGATGAGCCACTAATGGGACTAATGCATATATTTCTCTCTCCCACGCGACACTTGACCAGCACAGTCGTGATGATTTCATTTGTATGGTACCCGCTTTAATAAAGCTGTGATTTTTAACAATACGACTTCTACCTGGAGTCTCCGCCAGATACCTAAAAGATCCAACACATGGGTAAATGTGTAATCTGCCGTGGACTCTGGTGCTGTTGAACTCTAGCAGTAAACCCATTATCAGCGCTATGCTCGTAATTGAGGTCTTCTGATTTTAATTCAGATTCGGTGTCAATGCCCTCACCTTCGTAGTTGTTCTGCTGGTGGTCGTGTCTTTGGGTCATCAGCTAGCATGCACTTGATGAGATCATAAGCCTCAAAGTCATGTTCAATAGATGACAAGTCAGGCTGGCCATTCACAACCCTGGTTTGTAACTCATGGTCAAGTGGTGCATAGGGATGTTTCCCTCGTGTCATGATGTAGTGGCAGACCATGCCTGCCACCTGTAAATCATATGGTGTAAAACGATTTATCAAGTGAACATTGTACATTAACATATTAAAGACATAAGACATTTCCACTTGTAGAAACTGTACTGACATTCTCCATCATCTGTTGGTTAGTCAGCTGACAACAAGAGACAGAACGAAGTTACAGTGAGTGGTTTTCCGATCTTCAAAAATCGCTGCGATTGAATGTCGTCCCCTTGACCGTATACATCTCTTACACATGGAAAGAAAGACTGAGGTAATTTTAATTGATCCTGGTCACCCCTGCAGCCAGTCTCTGTAACAGCAAAATCGGGTAAACGATATATATATATATGTGAAAGCCGGAACGAAAAGATTTTCAGAGTATGTTGTCCCAGGTGCAATCGGATTTTAAAACAACGTGTGATGATTTTTTTTTCTCAATCATCCTTATAGATGATTCTCAGTTTGTTTTATGTCTCTTAAACTGTTTTGCTATATTTTATTCGGTGGAATGCTTATTTCATTAAAAAAAATTATTTCTCTGCATTTATTTTTTATTCTTTTTTTTGTAATTATTGTATTTGTATATTTCTAATTTGCTGTGATATGACTAAATATATTTTCCTTTCTTGGAATGAATAAAATATGAATATGACTATTTAATGTAGCATAAACAACAACAAAGGATACATTATGTTTTACTACATATAGCCGTTAGCAGGATAGCTTCGTAGAATCAGTTATAATGAAGCAGTGAGTCAGTGTTATACGTGAACAATGAATGTGACGGTACTTGACTAATGACTCTCACGCACAAGCTGAGTGATACAGTAAAGTATATGCAAATTGCAAGGGCTGAATCGGCTTCATTTAATCTCAATCTCGATTTATTTAACATGAAACTTTTTTCGGTCTACACAAATCTCGAAATTGTTATTTGTCACTTGTTGTTCATTGCTAATTGATATAATTCTTCCTAGATTGTTTGCGATTTTATCCCATCTTTCTCCATTCAACATAAGGTGGACCAGTCAGTCAAATGTGGGCTATACAATTAATTGTTTTTAAGTAACCCTATGGTAAATTGTTCCACACGTTTTATTGCAATTTAATGTGATAGGTTACTGTAATGTACTCAATGCTCTGACGCTTTTCCCTGTTCCAGATGTGTTTTAGTGCTTTATGAAATGTTTAGGTTTTAAGGCCTTGACAACAAAATTGGGGTGTACGTTAAATATATCGAATACGACATGCTTGCATATATTTATGCACGTGCTCATGTACGCACACACAAGGTAAATACATTTGTGCATGCGTACATTCATACATGTGCATATTTATCCTTTTTAGCCATGTCGTGTAACTACGAGAATGAGGGGAACGAGAACATACATGAAATAAATAAAACTATATACCTTTTCACTAATACCAAACTTACTGTAATTCCAGGTTTCCAATTACAACGCAATGTTGATGCCACGGAACATAAATACATAACGGCTTCATAATAATTGTATAGATAATTGAAATATCTTTCTATAGATACCGAATTCCATCTAGTTTGATATAATTTGTAACATAATATACGGAAATATATATCCACATGAAGTTTTTTCAAATCAGTAGTCATACTTCCAGACACTCCCTGTTGAGTATACAGCTATTGCCAACTTGATTTCAAATTGCTGTTATTGAAAATGTTCTATTGTGGGGGAATGTATGCATTACCCGGCCCGCGGACTAATCAAGTAGTTGTGTGGGCGGAAATACCGCTACATATATCATGCTAATTGTATAATCCAGTCAGTGGTGATATAGTTTGTACTTGTACTCAGAGGCAATTAAACGACTTTGTTATCAATGTGTGTGTTAGTCTGAGGAAATACGTCTATGAATTGTTGATACTACTACACACCATGGAGGATGCCATGTTCGCTGAGATTATTTATGTGGTTCTGATGGTGAGCGCTTGCATAATTACTGTCACATTGATTAATTAATTGCCGTACTCGACATAATAAGCGTATAGTACGCTTGCAAACAAATGTCAAGGTATCTGTTCGTACCAGTGTACACCAAAATGTTTACTCTCTAGACAATATGGAAACTGTTTAACACTAGTGGTGTAATTTGGTGACTAGTGTAGAACAACTGAAAATGGTGCCAACTGTTTAACCCCAGATGGCGACATTTTTCAGTTGTTCCACATTAGTAAAATTACAATAATTATGGATCCTTCCGATAAAAAGGGGATGCACGCTAAATAGGGCATGCACGTTATTGTATTATTAACATCCGAAGGATATCTTTTAAAACCATACCAGACATAGCAATACTA
>OY759261.1:15984955-16052455 GCA_963662155.1 Lamellibrachia columna
GATAATGAGCAGAAAATCGACACACACACACACACACACACACACACACACACACACACACACACACACACACACACACACACAAACCCATAGAAGTCACATGTCAAGGCAGCATTCAGGGCCAAAAATTACTGTGAGTATTTGTGCCAGGCGGACCAAGAGATGGAAACCAGAATAACGTTGAACATACCCGCACCATACGTGCGCAACCTGTCTGAGAAACTGACCACCATCATCCGACAATACTGAGTGGGGACATACCACAAACCTTACAATACCATAAGACCGTAGTGGTACACACCAGATACAAAACCCCAAAACCTAAATGTGCGGGTGATATATGAGGTAGTTTTCCGAATGTCAACAAACTGACGTGGGCGAAACTCAAAGAAAACACAAACATCAAGGCCCACATCGTGGTTATAGGGGAACATCAGGTAATTACATATTGGCCAGTGATGCGACCAAGATAGACAGAGAAGACAACTCCTTGTGGAGAAAGATAAGCGAGGCTATGAAAATTAGGGAGAGGCACCCAGAAATAAGCCAACCGATATATTGGCAACAATGTTCCTGCGATTTTCATGAAACTGCTATTATGTGACAATCAACATCTTGGTAACATGACACTGGAAAACTGTGCAGAAGGGACCGTGAAGGTAACGAAAGTTATGTAGAGCACAACCAATATACTGACAAGTAATTAACTTATTTTTAAATAAACAAACATATTTTTTTTAGTTTTCTCATCAACATCGACCTGTGTTCAGTACTTTCATGAGACAAACACAATACTTATCTAGGTAACATATTATCAATGAGGTTGAATTGTCAGCATATGACTAAATTGGTTGTATTCCCAAAAGGTAACTAATGGTGTGATCATGCACTGTACACACAGGCAAGGCAAACTGATATTTTGATATGAACTTCAGGAAGTAAACACACATGAGACCAACATATAAGTATATGTGCAACATCTTATGTGCATGTGTTCAAGGCCACACAGTAGTGAACACAGGTGAGACCAACCTTTAAGTCCCTGTGCAACATATTATGTGTATGCATGTGTTCAAGCCCACACAGTAAGTCTCCAATGAGATGAACAGATTTCATCTTCCAGTTTTCCTCAGTTTCGTGTTTCACCTCTTTCAAGTTGAACCATTTCTCAATGGTGTAATCACAAAGCTCTAACGCAATGTAACTGTAGTCATTGTCCTTGACTAGCATCTGTAGACAGCATAGAACATGATCAATATACTAGTTGCATATGTGACGCCCAGGGCCATGTAATTCTTGTCATGACAGCACAACTTAATATCATGCTGGGAAGATAGATTGTGATGATTCGTGAATTTTGCAGAATACCTGAAATACATGAGAACAGTTAACCAAAAACATAAATGACACATATATTTTAAATAATATCTTATGCAAATGTTTATTGCTGAAACATTGGTGATAAAATGTAACTCAGAAGTAATGATTTGAAAAAATAGTCTGAATTGGGCTTGAAATGTCTTATAAAAATTGAAATGAAAACTGCACATAGTAAATGATCATGTATAAATTTTAAAATACTATTTGTTATTACGCGAGTTATATCATATAATTAATATAGGGTATCATTGCAACTGTAGCATTTCAAGAAAGATGTAGAGCTTTAAATGTTGCAATGCACTTTATAAAACGCAACAAATTACTTAATTTAAGATAACATATTCGACCTAATAAGCATACAATATGCTAGAAAAAAACTGGGCCATGGAATAATTTCAAGGACATTGTTCTTATCAGTGTACACGAACATTTGATTATCTAGACAATAAGGTAACTGTTTAACACTAGTTATGTAACTGGTGCCTAATGTAACAACTGATAAGTGGTGCCAATTTTAAGGGCAATAATTAGGGCATGTACGCTTATTAGGTCGAATACGGTACTCACATTTACAATTATTTGTTGTCCACAACTGTGCATGTCATGGATCGTTGTTCAACTTCAAGAACATTACAAAGAAATCATATGAATTAAGATCATAACATGACAATTGCCTGATTCATTCAAAATAAATATAATGCAAATTTACCATGTATTCCACAATGTTGGGATGTTTCAAACCAATAAGAGCGGTCACTTCTTTCTCAACACGTTTGTCAAGGCGTTTGTCGTGCGGGTGATTTGCTACTCTTTTAACAGCAGCTTCACGTCCATCATTTGTGATGAAGCCGATGTATACCACTGTTCCATCGCTCCTAAAATATTGCATATGTATGTGTGTGTGTATATATATATATATATATATATATATATATATATATATATATATATATATATATACATACATGTATGTGTGCTAATTAAATGTATGAGCTTTATGAACCTTTATGTGCTATCTTTTAACTTTAATTGTCCAACTGTTTGTCATAGATGTCTGACTTGGTTGTAGCAAAAAGTGCTGGCTCACTATTATTCTTGCAAGTGCTGGCTCACTATCATCTTTGCAAGCCTAACGAATTCTTACTTGTAATCTTCACAAAGCTGGTGACACATAGGGGCGTTTTCTTGTAACCATTTACCAAAATGCACTTTCTCTCATTGTATTCAAGCAATTCATTGTGTAATATTAATTCAATGTGATGGTAATGCAGTGGCTATAGTAAAGAACATACAGGCAACATTTCATGAAGATACATTTTGACCCATTTCTTAGTCCCACTTCAGTTTGTGTTAGTATTAAAACATGCACTGCAATATTATAAAGCATGTTATCCAGCAACAACCACTGGTGTTAATTTGTTCACCAATCAGTTAACTAATTTTGACAAATTGCGTAGACATGGGATGAGTAAGCACGGCATAAACAACAAGTTGAATGTTCTCACCAAAAATACACCCAATAAAATAATAATAATAATAATAATGAATTCACACTTATCACAATGGTATTTAAGAAATATATCAGACATACATGTCCAAACCAAAAAGTCAAATGTGTCTAAGTATCAAGGTTTACAATATCTGGCAATCATAAACATGTGTGTTTCATTTAAAACATATCCTTTCTAGAACGCCAACATCCCAGTGCGAAAGAGTAATAAACCATTGGTTTACACACATTAATTTATAATCTTACACTACCAGAGTCGGTATGTTTTCAGATTTATTGCATTATTTATGTTTAAACATGGTTCTAACTTGTATTACTAATTTATTTGTGTTAAATGTAATGTTGTCTCCTGAACAACATAAAAGAGCATACATATGTACATGTAACTATCTTAATATTCCTGCATTGGTTTTGACTATAACATAGTAGACTGGTATAATCATAACGTATGCACAAGGAATATTTTATGCAAGTATAACTTAAATACAATATATTTTGTCAACGGCCCTCACGGGCTATAGCTGATATGAAGAAGATGATACAAGATATGAAGAAGATGATACAATAGTTCATGCTATATTATACAAAAAAACAATTAAACAATGTTGTTCTACCATCAATATATATTGTACTTCCATTGAATACTGTGTATAAAACCCTACACAGAGTGATTCGTCAGTTGTCAATATGTTGGTGACTAATAATATGGGGCGCGTAACACATTGTCTAGAACATCGGGCTCTCAATCGAGAGAAAACTGGTTGGAATCCTCTTGCTGACGTTTCGAAGCTATGGCAATTTCGTTCATTCCACGTTGCCACAGTTCAAATGATTACCTGGCTATAGACAGATATGATTATCGGAACGAATAGTCTTCGCACAGTAATTGCAGCGTGGCTGATTGCTTCCCAGCAAAGTCGAAATGGCGTTGGTATGAACATGTCTGCCAGGGTGTGAAGTGTAAAGTGCGTTGAGCGGTCCCAACGACTAGATACCGCGCTATATAAGAACGTACCTTGACCTTTTCAATTGGCAACCCAAATATATAAAAAATACGAATTTTTTCAACCACAACTATATGGATTACTTACTCAACGTTTCGATTACCATCGGCAGCTTTCCTATGGAATTCCACACTCGTCAGATATATTGGCAAGGAGGCCGCACCATACGTATTTGGCTTGTTTTTGCATGGATTATTTAAATATATAAGCTAGAGGAATATCGAAATATAAGCAATTTTTTTAAACATTTACATTTAATAGATCTGGACCACTAGCTTTGCCCGGTTTCAGATTTGTTAACTTAGTCCTTGCTTCGGTGGGTAACATTTCTGAGTTGTGCAATGTACATTTTACATTGGTATATAAAGTTGATAGAAAGTGCAGTAACTCAGGCTCATCTGTAATAAAAGTTGTGAAATAAGTGTATACTATGTTTGCTTTAGTTTGATAATATGAGGAGTGTTTTCCTTTTCCTTAATATCACCCATTGTTGACGATGATTTGGTAGAGTGTCTAATGTAGTTCCATAATCTTTTATCATTATCGTTTTTTTTTTCAACCGACTTTTCTTCACGTTTTGCATCCTTTAAGACAGTCTGTAGCTTTTCTTAATGTAGAACATAGAATATGTGGTCGGCTGAAAGACCACTTTTGTTTGTCACTACTTGTTTAGCACCTTTTTTGTTGGCTTTTTGCATAGATTTGTATCTTACCCATGGATGCTTTTGCCTTTATCCCTGCTCTATATGTTTGAATGGGCATGCTTCTCCACCATTTGAGTATAATAGTGCTTGACATTTTCCCACATTTCAGTCACATATTTATTATTGTATTCGTTTTTCCAATCTATTTTTTTTTCTGTTATTGCCTCATGATTAGCTTCTGAGTATCAGTAAACATTTTTGGATTGTGTTGTTATTTTAACACCTGGACATTTGTTTAGTGCCTTTATACTTCTATGAGCAATCAGAGCAAAGCTTTCCTCTATCTCCAGTTTGTCTATACAACTGGGGTCTGAAATGCATACAAGGTCGATTATGTTATTACTTGTGATTGGTTTATCAACCATCTGAACCAAAACGTTGTCATTTAGAGTATCAATGAAACTTTTCTCTAGTTGGCTATTTCCTCCTCTTCCCCTTTGGCCCAATCCAACTTTCTAAAATTAAAATCGCCAAGAAGGAGGCATTTCGAATGCTCTATTATATTTATTGAATTATTTATGCTTTGTAACATGTGTGCCTCATCTTTTTCTGGCCCATAGCATACTCCAACTTACCACTTTATATTATGGTGTGAGGATATAATAAACAATAATATATCTGCATCTATGTTGTCAGATATGAATAGCATTGGATTTGAATTATATTTTATTAATAATAGTACTCCTCCCCGTCTTCCACTGTGTATGTGCCTGGTGTGTAGTACTCCTCCCCTTCTTCCACTGTGTATGCGCCTGGTGTGTAGTACTCCTCCCCTTCTTCCACTGTGTATGCGCCTGGTGTGTTGTACTCCTCCCCTTCTTCCACTGTGTATGTGCCTGGTGTGTAGTACTCCTCCCCGTCCTCCACTGTGTATGCGCCTGGTGTGTAGTACTCCTCCCCGTCTTCCACTGTGCATGTGCCTGGTGTGTAGTACTCCTCCCTGTCTTCCACTGTGTATGTGCCTGGTGTGTAGTACTCCTCCCCTTCTTCCACTGTGTATGTGCCTGGTGTGTAGTACTCCTCCCTGTCTTCCAGTGTGTATGTGCCTGGTGTGTAGTACTCCTCCCCTGTCTTCCACTGTGTATGTGTCTGGTGTGTAGTACTCCTCCCCTGTCTTCCACTGTGTATGTGTCTGGTGTGTAGTACTCCTCCCTGTCTTCCACTGTGTATGTGTCTGGTGTGTAGTACTCCTCCCCTGTCTTCCACTGTGTATGTGTCTGGTGTGTAGTACTCCTCCCTGTCTTCCACTGTGTATGTGTCTGGTGTGTAGTACTCCTCCCCTGTCTTTCACTGTGTATGTGCCTGGTGTGTAGTACTCCTCCCTGTCTTCCACTGTGTATGTGCCTGGTGTGTAGTACTCCTCCCTGTCTTCCACTGTGTATGTGCCTGGTGTGTAGTACTCCTCCCCGTCTTCCACTGTGTATGTGCCTGGTGTGTAGTACTCATCCCCTTCTTCCACTGTGTATGTGTCTGGTGTGTAATACTCCTCCCCTGTCTTCCACTGTGTATGTGCCTGGTGTGTAGTACTCCTCCCCGTCTTCCACTGTGTATGCGCCTAGTGTATAGTACTCCTACCAGTCTTTCTGTGTATGCGCCTGGTGTGTAAATATGTATTCTTCGGTCTTTTATAAAGCATGTGTAATGCGCTGGTGAAATTTCTGATTCGGCAATGTCTGAAAATAACCATGTTTCAGTAATGGCTATAATATTTGGATCTTCCTCCGATATAAGAAAGTCCAGTTTAGTAAATTTGCTTCTTAGGCATTGTGCATTAAAATATAGAGTATATGTTTGTGGCAAGGTACCCTTTCCTTTTTTTAAGAATAGCGTTGTGTACATATTTACAAGTGCCTTCTTTTTTGAAGCTGGTTTTTGGTTTACTAGGTTTTGTTTGGTGGGATGCTTACGATCTGATCAGCTCTGATGCTGAACCTGTTGTTTGTGTTTTGCTTGTTTCTTTTAACTAAGCCTTCAAAGCGATGTCGGCTTCCCTTTCTACTTTGGTTTGGTATGGGACGATGAAGACTGTTTGGGATTGTACGTTTCTGTTTTGACCTATCTCACTTTTTCTCATTTTTGGTTCCTTCTTTTCTACCAAATATCATTGTCCTTTTTATTTCGATCTGGTGACATCCTATGTCTTGCCCCTGTTTCGTAATGGCAGTAGCCGTGGATGGTTTCGAAACCCGTCGTAAGGTGACATACTATATTTCATTGTTTGTGTAAAAAAAACGTGACATTCTAAGGTCTCACATGGGCAGGTCCTTTTAACGTGCACAAATCAACGTTATCGCCACAGACAGCGTGTGTGGGAAAATTGGCAATCTTCATGATATATATATATATATATATATATTATTGGAATATATATATATATATATATATATATATATATATATATATATATATAATGTGGTTTGCCCGTTTATGTACGTATACATTAGTCATTATGTGATATATGACACACCCCTTACGCCTATGTTGTTACTTCTCAGCTAACCCTTTATTGTTAAAACACATACAAGCTCACACACGCACACACGCACACACACACGCACACACACACGCACACACACAATTTACATTGTAATATTACACGCACTGATTTGATAACCTAAGTGCGTTGTACACATAAAACGTACCTATAAAACGTGGAATTTGTCTCAAAGTTGGTGCCCTGGTAATAATAATATTAATAATTAATTAACTTCTATGGCGCCTATATCCTCAGGAACTTGAACTCAGAGGCGCAACAAAACAGAATCATTAAGCATAATCGTGAACAGGGACATGCAAAAGTCAGCATCAGAACGAGGGACAACCGAACATTTATGGTTGATATGCAATTTGGAATAGATGTCTTGATTTTTTTTCGGAAAATAGCAATATTTTCAGATATTTTTAAAGTGATAGGGAGTTCATTCCAGACCCTAGGGGAAGCGACAGAGAAAGCAAGTTTACCCAAGTTAAGTTTTATTTTAGGTACAATAAGTTGTTGTGAAATTGATGATCTTAGCTGCCTAGGGATAATTGAAAGATGCAGGAGACTAACCAAGTAGGGTGGTTGTTGTGTAGATACAGCACGATATGTAAGAGTGGACAGCTTAAAATTAATTCGATAAGAAACTGGAAGCCTGTGTAACTGTTTAAGTAGTGGTAGTGACGGTGAAAACCGAAGCGTCCTGAGAGCCACACGTGCCAGACAATTTTGTAATCGTTGGAGTTTAGCCAAGTCTCTTTTAGCAACGTTATTTAGTATTGAATTACAATAGTCAAGGCGGCTTCTAAGTAATGCCGCTGATATTGTTTTAGCAGTATATATAGATATGTGACGCCGAATTCGACCGATATCACGAATATGATAGAAACAGGATTTACACACTTGAGAAATATGCTGGCGAAAGTTGAAGTCACTGTCAAAGACAACACCTACATTGCGAACAGTATCTGATGGGAATGTATCACTGCCAAGCAGTTTAACTGGAAAATGGTTGATGACTCTATTTGGTTGTTGTTTAGTGTCAATAATAATAAGGTCTGTATTATCTGGATTAAGCTTTAGCTTACTTGATTCCATCCACAATAACATATCAATAAGACAATCACTTAAAGTCGAAACAAGTTCTTGTGTATTTGATTGTGAAAGTGATATGTAAACTTGTGTGTCATCAGCATAAAGGTGATGACTGAGATTATGATTAGTAATGACTTAGCTGAGCGATGTAGTATATATTGTTCCTGTCTGCTTGGTAATGTGTCTAGTTGCCCCCCGCCATCCACCAAAATGTTGGAAGGTTGGCCTAAACATTGGTGGGAGGTGGGATGTGCTAAAGATAGTAAACGTATAACATGATAGTTAAGTATTCATGTTTCTTGAAGTGTATAATTATAATGTTGGTTTTATTCAGTGTCCTTTTGTTTTTTGTTCGTCGCAAGGCTTTCCAACTGTAGTTGACATACCAATATTCACTTCACTAAATGTAGGGCATTGTATTATATAAACTACATATGATGATGTTCTGCAGCAATTGCAGTTCGTACTCTGTTCTGTAACAAAGGCCTGCAATACGAGCGGTATATTCGAATATACGTCGGTGGGTATGCCCCAGTTACCCTTCTGTCATAAACAGTTTATTAGTTATGACATATACCTTTGGGGTGCAAACATGACCCATCTACTCCTACTACACCAAGTATGTAATTACATGACATAACTCCTTTCGCGCAGCAGATGCAGTGTGCATGAATACTTCAATATAAATTGAAATGGCGTTTCTGTTTTGCTCTATGTCAGTCAAATTTGGCCCCTCCTAGTCTGTTATGGAATTGTTCCTGTCTGCATGGTCTGCTTCGCTTTACCCACTGAGATGCAGAAATAACCGGTTGCTTATTGAAATTGGAGTTTCATTTTTAGAAGTTATGTTTCTGTGCATTCTTCCAGTTTTCTGCAATCATGAAATTTCCGATCGAAAAAGGTAAATTATGTTTCAAGCCATCGATACCAGGAATTCCGTCCGTTTTCCATGAATGAGAAAAATCAATGTCCCTAAGTTCCTGTGTTACTTGCGTATATATCAAGATGTTCGTACCTGTGTCATTGAAAAACTCTGTGCAACCAGATAAAGAAAAGGTCCGTGCCAACCGAGACATATTTGGCATTTGATTGTCTTTAAAGCCCGAGATGTCAACAAGTCATTGTATTAGAGCAAATATCCGTATCACATAAATTGGCATAATCGCATGGCAATTTGCGAATATGAAGAGCGAGCTACTAGCTGAGTTGGAAACAAAGAATGATGTGTTCCTGATACCTCCCCCAATCGAAGACCCAATAGTTATGAAGATGAAGTGGGCAGGTCTGGAGGTGCAAAGACATTACAATAGTTGGTCCACACTTATCTTGATATAATTTCAGCATTTCTAACAGTATATGGTTTGACATCCAGAGGGTTAATTAAGAGTTACTAGACCAGATGGTCATGGTTGGAACTGCAACTAGAATATAATAATTCTACATGAATGTCTAAACACCTTGACCTAGCTGATCTGGCAGAATTGACAGGATGCAAGTGTCAAAACTCTGCATGGCCATACGCATGCATGCCAGTGTCAGACGTTTGCATAGCCATATGTACGCATGCAAGTGCTATGGCAAGCCACACACAAATGCCTGCCCATGCACAGGAGGGGAAATGTGCAGAAATATATACTGACTACCATCCATCAGAAGTCATCCATCAGAAGTCATCCATCAGAAGTAACTCAGATGATGATTAATTATTCTAGATCACCGCTTCTCTCCTTCAGGCATGACCTTTCAAAATGTAGATGATCTTTATATAATGCCATAGAACGCAATTAGCATTTAATATTTCTTAATATACCTCTTAACAGCCACACCACCAACATTGTTCTATGCCACCAGATTGGTTGAATACCCAGAAAAGTATATATCATCATCATCTGGTCGAAAGACTCCTCTGTATTTGTCACACCAGCATCCGATTTTAGGACTTCGATGTAGCTAAAAGCGGGCCGTCCCCTTGAAGCGCGTCCGTGCGTCGGCTCCCAGGGTATTAGTTTTGAAAATGGTGTCCCCACTTGCCTTATGTTGTGTCCAGCATCCTGCGCTCCTGATTCTTGTATGTTACCCCCATCATTGTTCCATACAGCTCTTTATTTGTCACGTGCTCTTTATTTGTCCAGTGAGCATTCGACACCATTAGCTGTAGTCTAGTGTAGCAGCCAACTGCAGAGATTGTGTGTGTGTGTGTGTCCAGGCTTCCGATCCCTACAGGACTACTGATTCCATAGTTACCACGAAGAGTTCCTTGAGGTTCCTTGAGATATTTGATTTCCATATTTTCTTAGTCTTGTTTTCGGAAACCCTCGCAATGCCGTTTCTTATTCGCATGTCCTCCTCAGTAGAATCTACACATGAACCTAGGTATTTGACGTCATTCACCTCATTCAGCTTTGTGCCATGTAAAAGTTTTAGCTCTAACTCTTCTTCTATGTTGTAGGCCATGAACTTGGTCTTCTTGGCATTAATGCCCATACCGACTTTTAAACATTCAGTATGTATCAGGGCGACTTATATTCATGTGTACACGTTAGCCACACTTTCCTTAGATAAGATGTATATATATATATATCATCAAGGTATCAGGCATATAAGCTTTATCTAGGACACATAACAAGTTATTGGAACATACCAGTGGTGCTATGTTATGCTATTTATTTCTATCATAAAAGCGACACGCAATTTTGGTGTATCCCGAAAATAGCTGATGCACACACACACACACACACTGCGGAGTTGTTACCTACATCAATGTTACTTACATCAATAATCATAGTTTGAGTAGCATCAGGTGATATTTATATCGACAGTTTAGCCTTCAAAAAAAGATCGTAGGTTGTTTAGATGCCAGATATTGACAAATACAGGTTTTCAGTGGCGGCCATTTTGAAAATACACTACGGTGCCATATATGCATACGGGAAACGGAAACAATAGATTTTTTAGTTAGTATATTCCAAAGTTTTTAAAATTAGATAGGTATATAAATGTACAAAAATACTGAACGAAACTTTAAACATGGAACTGAATCGGACAATGACTTGGCTATTGTTTTTTTCTGGTGGTAAGGAAACGATTTTTTTAAACGCCATAAATTTCAACACTGCTTACTCTCCTGCAAAACCAATATATGCAGCTAGCAATAACATTATCCAACTAGTGGCTCATTCAAGCTCAATACTGTCGAATTATATTAAAGACGTACATATCTTACGTGCTAGTCGGTGTTTATTATTACATAAGCAGTACAAAAACTATTATCATAACAAAAGGTTAACAACAATTATTAAAAAATATAGTTTGAGAGAAACACTTTAATTGTTTATCATGGCACGCAAAATGTTTACATTTGAGTTGCCTGACAAACCCGTTTGCTAGAGGTAGCCATTGTTACTGTAGAAGAATGCTTACCCTGTAGCAACAAAATACTCCTTTGATGTGCACATGCAGATAGTACCTCTGATTTCCTGTACCAACTTATCTGGGTGCTGTAGACACAAATCTTGCAGCTTCTGTAGTTTGTTCTTCCATCGATTGCTTTTACTCACCCATTTGCATGGCAAAGGCTACAAGAAATGTGTAATGTTAACTTAGAAACAAATTACATTTGCTATATATTTAGTTGACCAAATGCATGAATAAATTCATAGTTCACCTGTTTCATTGTTTTTTTAGGTGTTTGATACATTTAATTCACAGTCATCACCAATAGTTGCATTGTGCACGGAGAAAAGCCTACTGTACAGTAGCCACAATATAAATACTTAGTAAATATTTGATGCAGATAATATTTAATTATAAGGGTGAAGCATAAAGGGTATATGTACAGAAAGAAGAGTAAGTTTAATAAAAACAATTATAAGGGTGAATTATAAATGGTATATATACAGAGAAGAGAAAGAAGAGTAAATTACATACAACATCCGCGTGGGATGCACCAAAAGGAAACATTTCAGCTGCAAGGTACAGTGATATGTCATGTTCTATTTCTATCTAGATCAAACTAAACAAGCATAGGAGAAGACAGTGCTAGGTGAATACAACACAGTTTAAGGGTGATGTATGAAGGGTATGTGTAGAGAAAGAAGAGTAAGTTGAGCCACTGGGTTAGTTGAGCCAGCCATGTTTCCCAAGAAACTACAGCACCGTCAGTTACATGGCACCACCCAGTAATTGACCATGCTATTAGAACACGACTGACATACAATAGATGCCATTTGTAAGAAAATGCGGGTTAGAAGTATACGTTTTTTTATGTTTTTCATAACTGTAGGTGAATATGATTAATGTCTGCTGGTGTGTAAACTATCAACGCGCGTGACTAGACTTTATTGCATGCACATTAATGAGAAGTTAATTACAAAAGCTTAATTGTCGGGTGGATTGATATGAAACTAAAATTAGCGGAATTCTACATATCTTAGCTATGAATTGTGGGTAAAATTAACATATTGTTTTGTTTCGAAAGTTTCGAAGATAATCGCGTTTGAAGTCGAGCACTGGTGGGCTTTAAAAAATTGCCGTTTCTCGTAGAACATATTTTAGGGATGAATATTCGGATGAAAGTGCTTCTGAGATGGATGTGGAGGTAAGATTTATATGTGGCTCGATCTTTGACTGAGTGAGCGATACATTGAAGATGGCGTTTGTTGGTTTTCTTCGTCCAATAATAACCTGGTCACTGTCTTATTCAGCTTGTCGACTGTTTCAACACTGATATTGTGCGTTTTGTGGCATTTATTCGGCTTAGATTACGTGCTTAGTTGTGCATATTGTTATATAATGAATTATATTCTATGTTTAAACATAGTCGCACTACTAGCATTATCACAATCATTTGCAGTTTGTTCCATTCATTTATCACCCTCTGTGAGAAAGAATACTTTATCATGTCCAACCTGCACTGCTCCTAAATGTTTCTCATAAGTCCTTTTCTTGTGTGGTTCTACCTAGTACAGCATCTCCCATTTTATATTCTTCGTCCATGTTTTCATGTCCTATGTGTATATATTTACACTTCCCAAAATTGAATAACATTTGCCATTTTTCTGACCATTTAACAAATTTATCTAGATCATCCTGTAAACTGTGTTTATCTGTACCATTAGTAACTTTTCTGAATAATGTTGTGTCATCTGCAAATTTGAATACTTTTCTAGATATGTCTTCTTCCAAATAATTTATATATATATATATATATATATATATATATATATATATACACATACATATATATATACATATATATATATATATATATATATATATATATATATATATATATATACATACATATATATATATATATATATATATATATATATATATATATATATATATATACATACATACATACATATATATATATATATATATATATATATATATATATATATATATATATATATATATATATATACATATGCATATGCATATACATATACATATACACATACACATACACATAAACACACACACACATATACATATACATATACATATACATATACATATACATATACATATATACATATACATATATATATATATATATATATGTATATATATATTAAAAACAGTATAGGGCCTAATACTGATCCATGTGATACCCCATTCAAAATCGATTTCAAGTTTGAAATCTCACCATCTACTATTAATCTATGTCTTTGATCTTTGATGTGGCACTTTATCGAAAGCTTTGTGAAAATCTAAGTAGACAACATCCACTGGTGACCCGTCATCTACGCACTTTGTAATTTCTTCAAAAAACGTAAGATATTGGTTAGACATGACCTATAAGAGCTGTATGATGAAGATGAGGGTGTAAACATCGACATATCCAGGATGCAGTAAAAACCACATGCGAAGAGATAATTGTCCGAAAGAAACCCCAACAGAAAGAAGAAACAGTAGAAACAATGATAAAAATACAGACCATAAGAGACAGGAAAGTCAACAGCAGCCGCACAAAGGTAGTAGCTCAGAAAGAGGGGCGTGCACAAGAGGCAGAAAAAAAAGGCAGCAACTATGAGGGACATGAAGCAACTTTACGATACAACAAGGAAGTTAGCTGGAAAGTTTAAGAAACCAGAGCGGCCAATCAGAGACAAAAATGGGAGCGTCCTGATGGCGGCAGACAAACAGCTTAACAGATGGGCAGAGCATTTTGAAGAGCTGCTCAACAGACCAGCACCGAATAATCAACCATACAGCTGAGACATATCTCCCAATAGACTGTAATAAACCCACTAGAGAAGAGATAAAAAAGGCAGTCGCACGTACGAAATATGGGAAAGTAGCAGGCCTGATGGTATCCCTACAGAAACATTAAAGGCATATATAAATACTTCATTAGAAATGCTGCACAGTCTTTTTGAGGAGATCTGGGAAAATTTCCAGCAGAATGGAAAGAAGGTTATCTTATCAAGATACCCAAGAATATAGACCTGAGTCGCTGTGATAACTACAGAGAAATCACTTTGTTTTCATTACCTGGGAAGATTCTAAACAGAATAATCCTAGAGAGAATGAAATGCAAAGTGGGCCAAACTTTGCGTGAACAGCAAGTAGGTTTCAGGCAGGACAGATCGTGTATTAGGGTCCCTCAGTACTGAAATCATTTTAGTTGTTCTCCTCTGTATTCATTATAATGTATCTATATCTTTCCTACGATATGGTCTCCAAGCTTGCATACATTATTATAAATGAGGTCTAAATATTGCTTTATACAAATATATCATTACCTTTTTTATATATTATATTTCTCCTAATCAACCCAAACATTTGATTAATCTTTGAAGCTGCAGTACCACACCGTTCTGAAACTTTCATACCAGCACTTATTGTTATTCCCAAGTCATTTTCTTTTACAGTAGTACCTAGAACAGTATATCCCATATTATAGTTTATGACAAAGTTCCCGTGGTCTGTATGTATGTCATCCGCAAATTCCAGTACGTTGCTTGTGATATTACCGTCACTGATATATTAAGAATAATAAAGGGCCTAAAACTGATCCCCGTGGTCTGTATGTATGTCATCCGCAAATTCCAGTACGTTGCTTGTGATATTATCGTCACTGATATATTAAGAATAATAAAGGGCCTAAAACTGATCCCCACAAAATTTATTTCCAGTTTGAAACCTCTCCATCTATTAAAACACGTTGTCTTCTTTCAGTCATTGTTCTATCCAATCAATCCCCAATACCATGCGCTTTTAATTTGAGTAGTAATATTTTATGTGGCGCTTTATGAAAAGCTTTGTGAAAATCTAAGTAGATAATATCTACTGTTAATCTACAGTGCGTCCTTCCATACATACATGAATCCCTACATCCCTGCATCCATACATGCATGCATACATACATACATACATACATACATACATACATACATACATACATACATACATACATACATACATACATACATACAGACAGACATACAGACATACATGCATGCATGCATGCATGCATGCATGCATATATACAAACATACATACATACGAACACACACACACACACACACACACACACACACACACACACACACACACACGCACGCACGCACACACACACACACACACACACACACACACTCACACACACACACACACACACACACACACACACACACACACACTCACACACACATATATATATATATATATATATATATATATATATATATATATATATATATATACAACACTTACAAATACAGTGCTGATTAAAAGAGGTGCATGCTAATTATGGCATGTATGCTTAACAGGTCGAATACAGTAAATATATATATATATATATATATATATATATATATATATATATATATATATATATATATTTACTGTATTCGACCTGTTAAGCATACATGCCATAATTAGCATGCACCTCTTTTAATCAGCACTGTATTTGTAAGTGTTGAACAACTGAAAATTGTTGCATCTGATGCTAAGCAGTTGACACCACTTCTCAGTTGTTCTACACAATTCACCAAATAACAGCATTCGCATTAAGCTATTATCTTATATCTAGAAAATAATAAAATACGCTCATAAGAACAGATTCCTTGACATTTTTCAATGGTCCAATTTGATTAAATATATTGTACGCTTAACAGTAAAATACAGTATGTATATAAATTTGGGTGGCTATTTTTGTATCAGAAAACATACAACTGTGTTAGCATTTCACAGCGATTCGTTCAGAGGAAATGACACAAGGCTAAATGGTACAATTTTAACACAGTCTTTTTCTAATCAAACCTCACACCTTTAGCCAATAACCCAGGTTGTTTTAATATGTGTTTTGGGACACTAATATATATATATATATATATATATATATATATATATATAGATATATATATTATATATATACATATATATATATATATATATATATATATATATATATATATATATATATATATATATATATATATGTATATATATATATATATATATATATATATATATATATATATATATATATATATATATATATATATATATATATATATATATATATATATATATATATATACATATATATATATATATATATGTATATATATATATATATATATGTATATATATATATATATATATATATATATATATATATATATGATATATATATATATATATATATATATATATATGTGTGTGTGTGTATATATATATATATGTATATATATATATATATATTCGATAATATATCTGGGTTTCAGAATACATAATTTGAATTTATTAATAAATAATCATTTAGGGTTTGCAACTTTAAATAGTTAACTTTCAATTGAAAGTATTTTAAAACACGACGTTTTTCACGTATTTGCGAGAATGACCCCAGGACAGACATTGCGTATTAATCGATATAAGCAATGGTTCGAGCGTCTAATGTTGTATATATAATATTTACGTAGCTCTGTTTAATACAACCCCTGCTGAATTGCTGATGACAACATTACAAATTGAAAGTCTCCCGAGGTTAATTAGAAATAATGGGATTGATCCATAAATGCCCAGAATCCCACGAACATTCCCCACCAAGCGAGGCGTGACGATACATACGTCAAGACGGTGTGCAGATGGTGTATGAAAGGCAACCCTATTCGGTCGGCTAAAAGTCAAAGTCTGACCGTCAGGTGAAACACGCTAAACATACCGCCACACTTGGTACAGTTTCCCTTTGACGCGAGTCACACGAAACAATACTCAATTCGAATACCTTGGGTCAAGGGCGAAAGGCAACAGTGCATCTGATACAGGCGTGAAACAGTGTAAAAAATAAACTGAAATATTTGGTAGAATTAAATGTAGCCATCGCAACGTGTGCAGACCCTCGCTACGCGAAATTTGCACCTTTTGTAAAAAATTCAAAATTGTTTCTTTCAGAGATGTTCTAATTTATAAAATGTCATAGCCAGTGAATTGTTCGACGTACATTCACTTCTGAATTCACATCATTACGAGTTAGTTTTTGTTCCGAAATTCCCATAAGAGAGTGAGCAACTGAATACAATCACTATGGTATTGTCCGAAGTGATTATGTTAAGATGAGTCCACTGCCGTTGTTGTTTCTCAGCAGTTAACACAAATAGTGGTGCTGCCACACATATCCCGTTATATTAGATTATGCCTTATAACACAATCGCATTGCTCTGGACTCAAATGGTTTTGTTACGTGGAGTCCACTGCTGTAGTAGTGTCTTACCATTTAATATGAAGGGTGTTCCTGCCTTACATGTCCCGTTATCTTTGACTATGTTACGTAACAAGTACCTGGTTATTTGTGGCCCGGCCTTTCACCACACATTTCGACATACTGCGCTCAAGTCAATGCACAGTGGTGACAGTGACGTCCAGAGTCTCAATCTGAAACACCACATAGTAGTTGTATCACAATATTGCAACGCATTGAACATATGCATGATGTTCAGGAAAGTTAATTAATTTAGTTAATTATTTTATTATTTTGTTGTGACTGTTGTGCATAATGTAGCAAATTTGTTGTGGTACATGTATATATATTGATTGCTGAGCTCATCATCTTTCATTTGACATATTACACACTACGATAAAAAATAGTTTATCTTGTTCAGTTAATTAACTAATCTTAATTAACCAATGGTGTGAGTCAAGTACATGGACAATGTACTTAAGTTCAAGTACAAGTACTTTAATTTTTGCCCAAGTTCAAATCCAAATACTCGTCTAAAAATAGAGGCAAGTAAAAGTACAAGTACTTTGTTAACAAGTCAAGTACAAGTGCAAAGTATTTTAAATACAGTACATCGAAGGCTACATTTATGTATCATAGTGGTGATGATCAAAGCGATGAAAACAAAAAAGCAGCAGTATTATGCATTTATTCATTATTTAAATCAAGGCATACAATACTGGCATTTTGCATCAAATCATGAAATTTTCATTTATTTCTGGTTGCTGGTTAGTCTACCAGTGACTAAACAGTATCACCCCCTACATCATATGAAGGGTTAGAGGTTGGAAGATATGCCCAAATTGCGACAAAGGGGATGAATGACAATTTGAACAGTGTTGTTGTACTTGTTTGCAATAATGACCACATGATACCAATTTACGTGCTCATGCATCACTTCAGTTTGTCGTCATTTGGTGCACAAAGGCAGTGTTGCAATTTGCAATCTGCTTATATTAGAAGTTTGCAATTTATATTTTCTGATCTTAGGCTACTGGTTGTTGTTGAGAGGGTTAGAACATGCCAATACAACAGGCTCAAAATCCCCCTTTTACCCAGACTGCTGGCACCAGATTATACTGGTGTAGGAGGCAGTCTGACTTGAGTCACCTTACTTCTACAGAGGAAGCCTCAGTTGGTAGTTCTTAGCAGTTAGCACTCTCAGCCAGTGCCCAGTTGTATGTTCTCCTGAGAGCAACAAAGGCATTTGATGGCTAACTGGTGGGTCACCTGATGAATGGCCCTTTATGGACATAACTGGTAGTTTAATTAAACAAAGAGAGTATGGCCTGAACTGGTAGCCTACAACTGTTTGCTTAACGTGATGTTTCTGACTGGGATTACATCTGTCCCGCCATCGTATTCTGTTATCAAGCCACTAACCAAAACGCAAGTTAATCTGATTCAAACACAATTAAACAAATGATCTGAAACGATCTTCCCCAAAGCCAGTTACGGAACTTCCCGAACAACTGAATTAGGAGGATGGGTGTCTTCAAAGGTCCAATAATATATTAATGATTTTTTCATCACGGTGGAAATAGGAAGTGTGCAACAACAAGGTAGACGGATGAGTGGAGAGAGATTGACAGGCGGTAAGATGGTTGAGGATAACGAGAGGAGAGAAAAGTAGAAGTTTGTAAAACGGAAGAAGAAAGAGGAGGCATTGTATGCAACAAAAAGAGAGGTACACGGGTGAGTCGAGAAGGATTGCTAGGTAGTGAGACAGTAGAGGTTGATGACAGAAGTGAAAGGGGGCAGAGTGTGCAGCAAGAAAATGGAAAATGAGTGAACCGAGCTTCGCAGATGTAGTGTCACAAGGGAAGGCGAGGAAAGACTGGATATTCATGGGGGATTATATAATTAGGAAAGTAGATAAAGTTATAAACAGAGGAGAGGACATCACGGTATGCGAGCAACGAGCAACCACGGGCAACAATAGAGGATGTAGCAGAGAAGGTAGGAGAGATCATTGGGTGGTGACACAGGAAATTATGTTCCTGTGCATATGTGAACGAACAATGCTGAGAAGGAGGGAACGTCGGCCATCGTTGGTAAGAATAAGAGGTTGATCAAGACACTTAAAGTGGCACGGATTGGACAAATTGTGTTGTCGGGGATATTACCAGTAATGGGAGGCAGGGTTCAGGAGAATAGCAACTGTATGTGGATGGCGATCAACATACAAATAGAGAAGTTATGTATGGAGGAGGGAGTAGGCTTCGTAGACATGTGGTTAAACTGTGTAGGAATCATAACAGATGGGCTTCATCTGACTGGGGAGGGTGCTGCAATTCTTGGGTGTGAGTTTGTCAGGGTTGTTGAGGAGGACACAGGTACCATAAATTATTTTAACTAGATGCTCAGAGGGCACTGACAGAGAAACCTTAAACTAAATGTCAGGTGCATAGTCAATAAAAAAACGAGTTAGACATTATCAGTGTATGAAATTAGCAAACAAATTAACGTGCCCAGATTTTTTTTTAACTGGCCCATTTTTATTTTGAACCTGCCCAGATGGGTTTGAAATCGCCCCAAAATTGTAAAAATTATAATAATACGTAATAACGCAAAGTTTTTGCATAACACTAAGACAAACATTATGATCGTTCATTTTTTTAAAACTAGCAGATCAATAAATAAAGTAATACATTTAATAAACATTTCGATGTGAATTTAATTTGTGAAGCAGTTACTATTCAATGTAACATTGTGTTTGATGGCCTCTTCCCTGGGACCTGGAGCTGGGACTACCACAACCAAGAATCTATGCCGTTCTCAATTATCTCCAAATCGAAGACTCCAAAGTTCACTTTCACAGCCAAATATCACATTAATCAATTAATCATATTATCTGGACACAGGGTGACACATGTACCATTATTTTGTTATAACAAATTTATCAAGAACTCATCATTAATAATAGGAGTAATTTATCCAAAAGTAGGACAAGAGGAAGATGTAAAACTAACAAAGATTACAAGGGAGGTGAGTATGGGAGAATGTGTTATAATGGGTGATTTAAAAATGGTCATATGCAACGGAAGTCATTAGAGAGTGATGGGTGAGACGACTATCAGTTTCTACATCTAACACAGGATTCTTTCCTTACTCAACACGTCTTGGAACCAGCCAAACGTGGGAATGTGTTAGATTAAATTGTTTTCCTTCTTAAAATGAATTAGTTGACAATTTCAAAGTACACGAACCTTTGGGTTCCAGTGATCATAACCAAATCCGTTTTAATATAAAAGTAAAAACAGGGAATACACATAACAAAACAATAGAAGAGGAACTTCAACAAAGGCAAGTATAAAGTAATGAGAACATATCTAACAAATATAAATAAATTGGAATGTTTAAAAAATGAGATAGAGGGCATTACTGGGAGATTTGTTCCATTAAGAAAACAGAGGAATAGGCCCAGGAAGAAACACTTGTCAAAAGAGGCTATTAGAAAAATTGCTCACAAACAGATGCTATGGCGGTATATCACCACACTTGAAATATATATATAACTACTAGTCATTAAACCTAGCTACAACTAAAACTCGAAAACCCAAAATAACGTTTGAAAGTTATTACCACAGAAAATATCAGCTCACTTAAATTATAGCAAACAAAATTAAGAAGATGAAAGATAATAAATCACATGGGGTTGATGGATACCACCAAAATTGCTTAAGGAAATTGTAGAGGAAATTAGTACACCACTTACAAAAGTACATCCTTCATAATGGAAAGAAGCAAACATTATGTCGTTATTTAAGAAGGGATCGAGGATCAAGTCAGAAAATTACAGACCAGTGAGTTTAACATCAGTTGTATACAAATTATTCGAAACATTAATCAGAGACCACATTGTAGAATTCCTTGTAAAACATAAACTGATAAATACATTTCAACATGGGTTCCTAAGCGCAAGGTCATATCTAACCAATCTCTTATGTTTCTTGGAAGAAATTGCAAAGTGGGTAGACGATGGTTCGCCAGTGGATGCATAGATTTTCAGAAAGCTTTCAATAAAGTGTCATTTCAAAGATTGTCTCCTAAACTAATAGCCCATGGTATAGGTATTGTCGTAATCAACTGGATAGAAAAGTGGCTTACACACAGAATACGAGAATAATATTAGATGATGAGATTTTAAACTGGAAATCTGTTTTGAGAGGGGTACCACAGATATCAGTATTAGCACCTATACTATTTTTAATTTACATAAATGATTTGGAGGATGATATATCTAGCAAAGTACTGAACTTTGTAGATGAAACAAACGTATTCAGAAAGGTTACAACTGATACAGATAAACACAGTTTACAGGATGATCTAGAGAAAGTTGTTAAATGATCAGAACAATGGCAATTGTTATTCAATTTTGGGAGGTGTAAACGCATACCCAATTGAGACCCTAGAAATGAAAGAATTAGAATGTATTTTAACAACACTAGAGACCGGGAGACTAAGCGTAAACCAAATAGAAGTGTTTAAAATAGTGAAAGGTTATGAGGATATTGATAGGAATATGTTCTTCAAACTTAAAGAAGGCAGTAGAACAAGAGTACACAAAGCTGCATTAGTTAAGGAACAGTGTAGGATGGACATGAGAAAGTACTCATTCTCACAGAGGATGATAAATTAAACAAATAAACTGTGACATGATTGTGTTAATGTTAGTAGTATGAATATATTTAAAAATAGAATTGACATATATATATATATATGATAAGACAGGCTATACATAGTTTAGATGATACAATTGTTGATAGGCCAATGGCTTCTTTGTCCTCGTGCCATATGAAACCTGTTGTTTGGGTGACAATTTCGTTAAAAAAAATCTTGTCAAATCTTGAATATTAAAGGCAGTAATAACTACTAATGTCATAGTTCATCATTTGCGATACTGTAACTGTTTGATAATATTACGATGATGGGAACAAGACGACAGTTGTTTTCATTGCTGTTGTTCGTAATGTTACGAGGAACTGTTAGCATAGCAGTTCGATATATAAGAAGTGTTTTTATATTAGCTTTAGTTGTATATGTTCGATATTGAGATATGGTTCCATACTGGTGTTGAAGCAGGTGTTCCTTTGATTAATTAATTTTGTTCTACTAATTAATTAAGATTGGTCGAATCTAATAGTTTTTGACATATTGATTCCAATATTTCTTTCACATTTTGAAACCCCTTTCCGACTGATGTGTGCACCCAAAAATGCCAAATCAAATGTACAACAAGCAACATTCCAACATTATATTGCAAAATCAGCAGGCATGCAATTTGACATATTTCGTAGTAGACTAGAGGCGCCGCCTGTTAAATGCGTAGCCAACTCCATTTGCGCATTGTCCCTTTTTGGAAATTTGCAGATTATTTATTAAGATCAAGAAAATCAATATCAAGAAGAACGCAGCGTAGTATTTGGAAACAAAATGGCACCCATGTATCACGTGACCCGACTTTTCGGGACGCTTCAAGTCGATCCTCTCTCGCAACTAATGTCCATGACAATAGTTGCCTTGAACGTTTGATATTGTTCACCATGTAACGAGTCAGCATACGATATGGCTAACAAGGCATGTTGAGTTATCGTGCCAATGTAGTACAAGCATAGTTACGCATAATACGAGGTTTTGAACAACCGACCGACGCCGGCGGCGACGTAGCGAAGAAGCGAATTCCCGTGACGAGAATAAAGGGTCATACCACAGTTGATTTTCCCACTGATGGCCAGGTTAACGTTTTGCATGATTATAAGAAAACGTGACCTTAACAAATTGTAAAACTTCTGTACCTGTCGCTGTCATCATCCCACTGACATGTTGATAAGTTTTGTTAAAAAAATAGAAATGTCTAGCTTATGCAAAATGCCTGTATTCATGCTAAATACTGTATTTGTGTTCATAAAAATGTACTTGTACCGAAATTCCGTGTTGTTTTTTCACTGGTAATGTATGCCAATACATATTCAGCATGGGTTAAGTAAATAGTTTGGTAGGCCTATCACTATTTAGCACGTCGGAATTTGCTCTCAGATCGCCATTGAACAGCACGGCCAGTACTACCCGATACAGTGGGCATACGCAACTACGTCATAATGTCCTCCAATGGAACACAAACTCTCATTTTCGTTAAGATATTAGGGTATGTTGGGACATGTTTTTAATTTTTTCATCAATTTAATCTGATATTCAAACATATATACTATTTTTAATGAACGGATATGTATCACGTTTTGTGCAGCACTTAAACTATTAATAGCCGCATACAAAAGGATAATTATACCCCGGTCCACGCGGTGCCTACAACGATATATTAAATGTGATATTTAACTAACTAAGCATGTCATTTGTATGTCGGGAAGCGTTTTGTATTGTTTTAAATGACTAGTCGCCTATGGCCTACAACTCAAACTGGCAACGTCATGATGCAGACGAAACGATTCGAACCGGGTTCTCTCGGTAGAGACTCCGATGTTCTAACAACAATGCCACGGCTCCCCACAACTGTACCAGCAAGTTATGGATTGTCAATATGAAAATCGCCTAACAGGCATATCTCGAGTCAGTTGTGTTGTAGTAAAGAGTCTGATGAAAAACATTTAACAACCCCGTGATACGCATGGACGCCCGCGATCCTTTGTGACTGAACGAAGAGAAACTTGTCTCATTGCTCGGCTCTACTGAGCCACGGTCCAGTTCTTAAGCTCGCGTCACCACCTCAACCAACGATTCCGTAGTTCTAGTTGACAAACAGTTTCTTGGCTGGACGACCCGACTTCAAGCCACTTGCAAGGCACGAGACAGGGCCCGCGATGACGCAGGCTTTCACTGAGACACTTTCGGTCGAGAGTGTTAGCTGCTTTACCCATTCTCTTTGAAAAACCGTATGAAACGTTGTCCTACAAAACATAAAAGTAGCAACATAAATAAATAGTAACATTTTATAAGTCGCTTCAGCTTGTCTGAACCCGACCACTGGTCGGTTTGGAAACCCTAATATCAAGGGGAATCCAGGAGCCGAAGGGGTTTGAATGTAGTGAAGTGGGTGTTCAATAGACCCTCATTTCGCCACTGTAAGTGGCTCTCTCGTGGGAATGTTGTCGACCGGGACATCTCTCAGGGAGTGAAGTACGTGACATCACTCAGTGCAGGGAGACCGATACATCACCCAGGGCAGGGAAAACGGGACATAATTTAAGGCAAGGAGAACGGGACATAATTCATGGCAGGGAGACCGGGACATCTATCAGGGCAAAGAGACCGGGACATCATTAAAGGCAGGGATACCGGGACATCACTCAGGGCAGGGAGACCGGGGCATCATTCAGGGCAGGGAAACCGAGATATCATTCAAGGAGGGAAAACCGAAACATCATTCATGGTAGAGAGACTGATACATCATTCAGGGCAGGGTGACCGTTATATCAAATTGAAGACAATGATATATGTACACCTGTTCAAAATGGTGAGTTGGACACACTATTATTAAAATAAATAACACAATGTTGTAGTTTTGCAGCAGACAATGTGTCAGGAGAGTGCGCAGCAAGCCTTGTGTCTTAGCAATAGAGAACGTTTGGTATGTATACTAAGCTTTGTGTCTCAGCAAGAAGGACCGTCTAAGGGGTATGTGTACCAAGCTTTGTGTCTCAGCAAGAAGGACCGTCTAACGGATATGTATACCAAGCTTTGTGTCTCAGCAAAAGGAACGTCTAACGGGTATGTATACCAAGCTCTGTGTCTCAGCAAAAGGACCGTCTAACGGGTATGTATACCAAGCTTTGTGTATCAGCAAAAGGACCGTCTAACGGGTATGTATACCAAGCTTTGTGTCTCAGCAAAAGGACCGTCTAACGGGTATGTATACCAAGCTCTGTGTCTCAGCAAAAGGACCGTCTAACGGGTATGTATACCAAGCTCTGTGTCTCAGCAAAAGGACCGTCTAACGGGTATGTATACCAAGCTTTGTGTCTCAGCAAAAGGAACGTATAACGGGTATGTATACCAAGCTTTGTGTCTCAGCAAAAGGAACGTCTAACGGGTATGTATACAAAGCTTTGTGTCTCAGCAAAAGGACCGTCTAACGGATATGTATACCAAGCTCTGTGTCTCAGCAAAAGGACCGTCTAACGGGTATGTATACCAAGCTTTGTGTCTCAGCAAAAGAACCGTCTAACGGATATGTATACCAAGCTTTGTGTCTCAGAAAAAGGAAAGTCTAACGGGTATGTATACCAAGCTCTGTGTCTCAGCAAAAGGACCGTCTAACGGGTATGTATACCAAGCTTTGTGTCTCAGCAAGAAGGACCGTCTAACGGGTATGTATACCAAGCTTTGTGTCTCAGCAAAAGGAATGTATAACGGGTATGTATACCAAGCTCTGTGTCTCAGCAAAAGGACCGTCTAACGGGTATGTATACCAAGCTCTGTGTCTCAGCAAAAGGACCGTCTAACGGGTATGTGTACCAAGCTTTGTGGCTCAGCAAGAAGGACCGTCTAACGGTTATGTATACCAAGCTTTGTGTCACAGCAAAAGGAAAGTATAACGGGTATGTATACCAAGCTTTGTGTCTCAGCAAAAGGAATGTCTAACGGGTATGTATACCAAGCTCTGTGTCTCAGCAAAAGGACCGTCTAACGGGTATGTGTACCAAGCTTTGTGGCTCAGCAAGAAGGACCGTCTAACGGTTATGTATACCAAGCTTTGTGTCACAGCAAAAGGAAAGTCTAACGGGTATGTATACCAAGCTTTGTGTCTTAGCAAAAAGGACCGTCTAACGGGTATGCATGCCAAGTTTTGTGTCTCACCAAGAAGGCCCGTCTAACAGGTATGTATACCAAGCTTTGTGTCTCAGCAAGAGATACCGTCTAACATGTATATACTCCAAGCTTTGTGTATCAGCAAGAGATACCGTCTAACAGTTGTGCGTCTCAGCAAGAGAGACCGTCTAACATGTATATACTCCAAGCTTTGTGTATCAGCAAGAAGGACCATCTAACGGGTATGTGTACCAAGCTTTGTGTCTTAGCAAGATACACCTTCTAATGGGTACGTATGCCAAGCGTCAAAAGAAACCTAACACTAATATAACGTTGGAAAACTGTGTTGTATCGATATGGAAAGACTGACATTTTATTTACACACATCTGATAAGTAGATCAGCAGTAAGAACAGCGACTACTGCGCATGACAGCCATAAACATAACAAGGCGTTTTGCAGAGTCACACTTCAATAACGTGTGTGGCCACCGTTGTCTATCATCTATCATCATGTATATCATCATCCAAACGATGCGTTGTTTGCAAGTTTGCAAAGCAAGGGACACATATATGCGTATCATGTTTTGCACCAGGCGTCGTACCGTCTGCTGGGGGATTACGTCCCACTCGTCTAGCAGTGCCTGGATGAGTTCGTGTCTGTTAATTGGTCTCTGACCCCACACGCGCCTTTGAAGTTCGATGGGGCTCAGATCAGGTGAATAAGGCACCAAAGATGCTGCAGCCACCACACTAATCTGTTTCGACAATGGACAACCCTGTGGACCGGACCCCTGTGTGATCTCCTTCCATACATGTAACTATAGTGAAGCCTCCTTCCAACAGTTCAGCTCTTGATTTGCTGGTTGTTACAACCAGGTGTTACAGTAGTTGTGTGGCTTGCGGTACAAAACCTGTCCTGCAGATGCATCGATCTTGCCGATATGTCGTGTCTGGCGGTTGCCCGGGACCATTTGCTGATTGCATGTCGTTGTACCAGCTGGCCATTCTTGATATTGTTTGACGATGAGCCACCTCGCGATACGTGAGTCCACATGCCAACATGCACAGTGCGCGGTTGCGTTCATAACTTGATAGGCGCGGCATTTTTATTCTTAAATAAAGTTTTAGGTTGGCTTTTTATTGGTTTTATCAAGGCTACAAATACCACTCCTAAAAACCTCCCTACATTATCTGGCTAATTGATTATCACCAAAATAGTTTATTAACACATAGCTATCAGAAGACTGGTCACGCATGAATGAATAACTGTTTGCCAAAAAACATCCAAATATTGCTATCACAGAAATATGCGTTAAATAAAAGTGGTCAGTGTCTTTACACGCTGCGTATACATGGTTTGTTTAACAGCGAAATAACCCGCACAACAGTTGTACATCTGAAATGCATCCTATGGATGTACCTGAAATGCAAGATGGGTAATTAGTTTTTGGGCTATGAAAAATACTTTCCTGTTGTATAGCAATATACTGTCTTGCTTTTATCAAGAAACTAATTGTAAAGCAATGTATTCTTATACCAAGACATGATCGTGCTTTATAAACAAATCTAGCAATTTTTTTTAAGAATCGACAAGATGTAACATGTTGGATAACTAGATTCTTGATATACCAAACAGCTATCACGTGATAGTTTCTTATTATAGCAATAACGTGTCGCGTGATCCAAGTATGTGGCGGCAAATTGCTGGAGAAAACACATAATAAATTACTGTATTTGTGTCTTGAACATTAACTGTACCGAACCTCTGTGTTGTTGCTGCACTGCCAATGTATGTTAGTAAACATTCTTATTTCCATTATTCAGCGGGTACCTCCTGCTCCTAAATGAAGGAGAGCAATATACAACAAACTATTATCTTCTTAACGGACCTTAGTGTAAACGTTTTGGCGACAGGTGATTAGCTTGGTACCGAGCGTTCTGGTGAAATGTTGAACATTCATCTAAATGGGGTCCTCCTGATTTGTTTTTGATAACATCCTACAGAAAGCATTCATATACACAATAAGTATTGTTATTTACGTATTTGTAAATTAATTAAAGTAAATATATAAATATATAAAGTAATTATTTTGATTAATCATGTCCCAATTCATGACAAAGTTTGGTACCGGCGTAACCAGTTAAAGAAAGTTTGACAAACTGCTAATATTATATATTTCCTTTCAAACAATATACGCCTCTGAGCGTAGTTCAGTTTAATTCTTGCCTCGACGAATCAACGACTGTATATTTCGTTGACGAGCGTCCATGGCTTCCCTCCTGCTACTGGGAAGTAGGACATATTGTAGTAGGGATGATCAGTCGTCGTTCTCTCCCTCTCTCTCTCTCTCTCTCTCTCTCTCTCTCTCTCTCTCTCCTCTCTTTCTCTCTCTTTCTCTCTCTCTCTATATATCTCTTTCCCTATCTCTCTCTCTCTCTCACCTCGCGTCTCTTGGTTTAAGATATGATTCGACCGTTGACTATACCGTACTATGCCGTACTATACCATTCCGCTGACTATACCGTACTATATCGTACCGTTGACTGTACCATAATAATTAGTTGCATTTGTTACCCGTGCAAAAAGATAAGTGTACGTTCATATATAATGCGGTATCCAATCCGTACGACCGCTTAAAGCGCTTTACATTTCACCCACTGACAGACCTGACTATTCCAAAGCCACCTTGACTTCCCTGGTAAGCTTCAGTCATGCAGTACTTACTTCACATAACCACCAATGGCTTTAGCCATGTACTAATTTATGCAACGTGGAGTGAACGAAATTGTCTCAGTTTTGAAAAGGCAGCAAAAGCTTCCGAACCCGGGTTCTCTCCACTGAGTGTCGGATGTTCTAACCACTTCGTCCCAACGCCCCATGTATGCCGCACTCTATGCCAAGGCGCAGCAGATTCTACTCAGTTGGGTACGTTTTACGTAATACGGCAGCACAGGGAATGAAAATAGAGAGGGACATACGCCATCTCTGCCTCACCGATATATATATATATATATTAGAGTGATGATTGGCCAGTTAGAGTGATTGATTGGTCAGCTAGAATGGTTGATTGCTTAGTTAGAGTGATCGACTGGTCAGTTAGACTGATTGGCTGGTCATTTAGATTGAATGACTGGATGGGTAAAGTGGTTCACTGGTCAGTCAGAATGATCCACTGATCAGTTAAAATAATTGACTGGATTTTAAGACATTTGACAGTCACCAAGACTGGACAGACCTGGACAGAGGAAGGCAGGTACCAAGGCGAGACGACATATTTTTGTACACCTGTTATGTTTAGGCGCAGTGAATGTCTCTCACATGTAAAATGTTAATCTGCCTTTATACACAAACTGAACGGCGTCTTGTGTCGACATATATGAATGTATCCACGCACTACACCAATACATAACAAAATACGCACCTAACAGAGCCACAGTTGAATGTCGGCCATTGTGTCTGCCACTCTACCAACGCATGTCATCGTTAATCTACCAACACGTATCACTGCCAATCTAACAACATGTATCACAATATACGAGAAAATGTGAGCTTTTTTGTTGTTTGCAAGCATTCAACAACGCTGCAATGTATACACGAACAGGATTTGTTCCAACATTTCCGTCGATTTTCGTCGCCACGCAGTGTGCACTGGGTCGACACCTGCGTTAACAACCTGCCACCTGTCCAGTCCTTTGTTTCTTTAGAGCCAGAGAACAGCGTGCGTCTCCTACTGTGTGATACCAATATAACCATATCAGTAGCTACGTTGGCTGTCGTACTGTTGGTTTTGTGTCAGAGCTGCATTACAAAAGGCTCTAGTGTGAACAGGTCATCCTTCTCATGCAGTGTGTCACCCATGCGATGGCGGCATGTCAACTTGCCGGCTTGAACAATTGATATGCGCGGGCGAGTAAAGATAACAACTGTTAAACTCGGGGTAACGGGAATCACGTGATAACTGCTTGGTACGTGTATGTCGCTTTCACGATACGCCTGAATGCACTTAGCGTCGGAGTTTGCGTTCGTGCGCTTCGATTCGCCTCAACGACGTACGCAGCACCTTAACGTCGTCTGTCGGTCGGACAAATTTAAGGAGGGACCTTTAAGTGGGTGTTCAACAGACCCACCATTCCACCACTGTAAGTTACTCTCTCGTGGCAACGTGTTTGATTCGGGGTGCCGGCGGCGAAACGTTTACTATGAAAAGATAACTCTTTACATGCTATATCCTTACATGTGCCCGCAGAGTTTTGAGTACTATAATTATCGATAATATCAAGTTGATACGAACAGTGGGGCAAATTTCAACTCTGACCTCTTATCTCGAAAGTAGTAAGACGACATAGCCGCTTTGTGTAGTTGTCGTCGATCAGACAGATTCGTGCCACACACAGTTTATGACAACAGTGAATACAAATTATTTTATTTATATGCGTTGACTGACGATTTTTCAGACGATTGCACCAGCGGCGTCTGATTTATAAACCTGCAGAACGAGGTTGATAAGGAAGCTACTCTGAATTAAAAATATAAAATGTTGATATTCACCCCTGTCCTCTCTAGAGATTTCCATTATATGTGTCCGTGGTTAAAATCGCCCATTATGATACATTCCTCTTAACTAACTTCCTTTATAGCGTTTTGTATATTTATGTTATCCCTTTCGTTTACGTTTGGACTTCGGTACACTAATCCAATAGATAATGTTGAATTTCATGTAAATATGTTGCACCAAACAGCTTCATCGCAATGTCTTTCCCTTTCTAATTATATTTCGTAAGCCTGAATATATTATTTAATACGCAAAATACCCCCTCCGCTTCTTCCTATTCGATGTCTCCTAAACATTACGTATCATGTCAGTCGTAATTCAGCATCTGATATGTCTCTGTTGGCCCTTGACTCTCTTATGCCAATTGTGTGAGGATCAATATATTCTACCATAATGTTTAATTCGTTTTTCTCATTTACTATGCCCCTTGCGTTAAACATACGCATTTACAACCAGCTTCATGAATGTTTTTTCGGACATTTTGTTATTGGTTTATCTGTACTAGTGGCCTCTGGTCCTGTTTGCGGCTTCTCTAAGTACCCCCCCCCCCGCGATTCCAGTTTAAACAGTGCTGCCAAAAAGCTAGATATTCTTCAAACAGGTGCGTCGTCAACGGCGACGTGTTCGCCGCTACACCGGGACTGCGGGTAGTCGTCCATGACGTGGTGGACGGCTTTTTTAATCCGGCTGTCCCCGCGCACGACTTATTGCAACAAGCGTGGGGTCGCGACTCCTGCATGAAAAGCGGGTATGTGCAGGTTTCTTAGGCTGCTACGACAGAAGCTAGAGTCCGTATCAAGTTGGAAGACAGTTTTGGAAATGTGTTGAGAAGCAATGTAGCCGCACGTCTATTAAATATACCATTCAAATGTTTCCGTAGATCAGCCATATAATTAAAGCTAGTCCGAACAAACACCTCCAGCTACGAGCATTGTGTGTGTGTGTGTGTGTGTGTGTGTGTGTGCGTGCGTGCGTGCGTGCGTGCGTGCGTGCGTGCGTGCGTGCGTGCGTGCGTGCGTGCGTGTGTGCAGTAAATACGAGGACAAGTAGTTTATACTGGACCCGCCAGCGAACGGGAAGCCAGTACAGCCCGATCAACACTAGAATTATGTGCTGGTGCTTTCGCTGTCTTGCGATCAGTCTGGCCGCCGAATACTGCACCATATGCAGCTTGTTCATGAGTGCCCCCGTGATGCCGTACAACACTGCGTTGCTGTAATCCAGTTGTGAAATCACTAGTGCGTGGACTAGTGTCTTACACGCATCAGTAGTAAGACAATGTCTAATCTTTGAAATAACGTAAAGATGACAGTACGCTGACTTGCACATGCGCGACACATGTGACGACATTGTTAGTTCGCAGTCGATCGTAATCCCGATGTTGCGGATGGTCGGTGATGGAACAATGTTACATCCGCATACATTAACACACGAGACGTCTTGCAGGTGCTTACGATTTGGTGCCGCGATGATAATAGCCTCGGTCTTGTTATAATTCAGTAGGAGATTGTGGTCAGACATCCACTGCCTCGCTTCTTCGATGCATCGCTCGATGCGATCAACCACATCAGTAGCTTCTCCATTCCGCATTCCACTCAGATTAACCTACAGTTGAGTGTCATCTGCATAAAGATGGTATTGTAGGTTATGCTTCCTGAAGATAGCACCCAATGGAAAAGAGTAAATGGAGAAACTAATTTGACCCAGCACATACCCTTGCGGGATGCCAGATTCGATCAACGTTCTCTGGGAGTTGTGGCCACCAATGCAGACTGTCTGAGTTATGTTCGACATTTATGACTCCAGCCATATCAGTGCAGTGCCTTGAATGCCTTGCCACGCAGCTGGCTGATTAACATCGAGTGGCCAACGGTGTCAAACGCCGCGCTAATATCGAGCAGCACTGCCAGCACACCTTTCCTTCTGTCAAGAAAATGGTCATTCTGGATGCGTACCAACGCTGTCTCAGTACTGTGATGTTGCCTATATGCACTTTGGAAAGTATCCAACACATTGTTGTTGTCTGGGTGCTGGCGAAGTTGGACTGCTACGTGGCGCTCCAGTAACTTTGACACAAATGACAAGTTTGATATTGGCCGGTAGTTGTTCATCGAGTCTTGATCAAGGTTAGGTTTCTTCAATAAAGGTGTAATCACAGCACGTTTGAAGTTTGTTGGCATGGACCTCGACTCGAGCGACATGTTGATGATTGTAGCTTATGTCGGCGCAATAATATCAATGTTGGCTTTGAATAGTGGAGTAGGAAGTTGATCAAGCGCGCTTGATTTTGTTGGACACTTCCTTACTAAAGAGAGAACGCCGTCTGTGGTGATGCTGGAAAACGCACTGACTGTGCTAGACATTTCATAATGCACATACTCAGCGTTGACAGTTTGTAGGCGTCTGCCCACTAACTGTCTATGAATGTCTTACACTTTCCGTGTGAAGTGCTCAAGAAAGTCATCCGCAAGATATGCAACACCAGTCACTGGATTGGGAAGTTTTGGAGCAGCTTGTCTCTTCACCAGGTCATCCATGATCCTGAATAGTGCTTTGTTGTTACCGGCACATTCGTAAATTTTGTGTGTGTAGAATTTGGCCTTAGCATACTGTATTTGTTGTTTGTAAGACCCACGTTGTCCAGTGAAGATATCTCTGTGAATTTGCCGCTTTGTCAGTCTCCATTTCCGCTCTGCTTGTCTGAGCTTTCGCTTAGCAAGCGATAGTTCGTTTGAGTACCAAGGTGTGTTGGGACGCACAGTAATTGACCATGTGATCAGTGGAACGAGGCTGTTTAACAGTCCTTTCAAAGTAGAGTCGTATTGTTGCGACAGGTCTGCAATGTTGTTGCATGGACTTGTTACCAGGTGTATAAGTTCAAAATCTGATCTGAATTTCGTTGAGTTAATTCCAGCATATTTGCGATAGCAAATCTGCTTCTTCGTTCGGTCCGGCTTTGGTGCTTGGAGCAGGCAGTGAACAGCGTGGTGATCGGTGAGCAGGGACCCCACCGTCACTGACGTCACAACGCTTCCAGAGGATGGCATGCCACCAACTTGCAGCAGAATATTGCCAATGGTATGTGTCGGACGACGAACGTGCTGCTGCAAGTTGGTGGCATGCAGACGATCGAAGAAATCGTATGAGTCATTATTTCCGGCCTTTCCATAGTGGATGTTAAAATCGCCCAGGATGATTAGTCCAATCAACTGTGCTATAAAAAGTTCGAGGAGATTTGTGAACTCGGCCATAAAGGTTCCGTGTCGGCCCGTGGATGGAGGCCTGTAAACGAGTAGTAGCCTGGTGACACTTGATGGTGTGCCGAACATCACCTCGAGGCATTGGAATGATGATGCTGGCCATGGTCGCGAGAAGATCATGTTTATACGTCACTTCACCTCACCTATCCTCTTCGGTCCCAGTGGCCCATAAGGCCGAAGTGCTTCTCCTCATAAGGCCGAAGTGCATATCCTCCAGCTCGCTCTGTCAGCTGCTACACGTCTGGCTTCGTTCCAGCTGTTCCACCCCAGGATGCGTCTTTCATTTTCAATAGTTGATCGCCACGTTTTCTTTGGTCGACCAACCTTTCTTCTACCTTCAGGCGTCCAGGTCAATGCCGTCTCACATTTGCTGTTCTTGTCCATTCGTAGGATATGTCCTACCCACTTCCATCTTCTTAACTTGTCCTCAGTGCTGATTGTCTTCAATTTTGTTTTTGCGAGAATATATCGATTTGATACAATGTATGGCCATCGAATTTGTAGGATTCGTCTTATGCACTTGAAAAAAACATTATCTAACTTTCTGTTGTCTCCTTCGTTAATTTTACATGTTTCACTTCCATGCAACAACACTGGTTTAACAAATGTGTTAAAAAGCCTCAATTTATATATAAATGTGCATATATTTGAACTCCATATTTGCTTCAGTGTCATGAAGGATACCCTAGCTTTACGAATTTTTTAACAATGTCATCGCCGCCTCCTCCTTGCTTACTAACGTTGCACCCAGGTAGTTATACTTGTCCACTTCCTTTAGCTCTTGATCATCGATTAGTATTCTGTTTTCGCACTTGCTGTTTATCCTCAATATTTGAGTTTTATTTTTTTTTATTCTTAGTCCTGTCCTTGCTGCAAATTTACTAAGTTGTATTTTCTTTGTTTGCATGTGTGTGTGTGTAGCATGATGACATGAGTGCTATGTCGTCGGCAAAGTCCAGGTCCTCTAGTTTTGACGTGAAGTTCCATCTTATCCCTGTTTTGTTTCCTGCTGTTGTGTTTCTCATTATGCAGTCCACTACTATCAAGAAGATAAATCTAGACATTACAATTCCTTGTTTAACTCCAGTTTTGACCTTGAACCACTCAGATTCCCACCTTCGTCTAACACTGCACATTCACTATCTTCGTATAACATCTGTACCATGTGGATTATCTTGCATGGAATTCCATAGCTCTCCATAATTTTCCATAGACTCTCTCGGTGCACCGAGTCAAATGCTTTTTCAAAGTCCACAAACGTGATGTATAGAGTTGCCTGCCATTCCACTACCTGTTCTATAATATTTCGTAAAATATTTATATGTTCTACTGTGCCTCTCCCACTTCTGAAACCTGCTTGTTCGTCTCTCAACTTGCTGTTAACTCCATCTCTTATTCTGTCAATGAATACTCTTCCGAATACTTTACTAGGAACATATGTCAAAGTAATTCCTCTCCAATTCCCGCACTCTGTAAGGTCACCTTTCTTCGGTATTTTAGCGATAAGTCCCTGCTTCCACGTTTTTGACACTTTCTCTTGTTCCCAAAATGTTCTCAATAATTTGATAAGCCATATCTCTGTTGTATTCATGTCTGCTTTTAATAATTATGCTGTAATTTCGTCCTTGCCCCTGCTTTCCCGTTTTACATCTTCCATTGCGCTGTTCTAATGCCTGCTTTTGTTATTGGGTCAGTGCTGATTTAATTTATGATCGGTTCTATCTCAACATCTGTTACAGGGTCATCAGGTATAGGTATATTAAAGATTTCCTCGAAGTGTTCCTTCTGGCCAATCCTTCCTTTATTAAATTTCCACAGTTGTCTTTCACTGCATTAATTGGTGGTCGCTCGCAATGTCGGCTCCTCTCATGGCCCTAGTGTCCACTACTGATGTCCGGTGTTGCCTGCTCACTAACACATGGTCTATTTGATTATGTGTCTTTCCTCCTGGAGATGTCCATGTCTGTCTATGTATCAGTTTATGTGGAAAATGGCACTTGTTACCACGAGGTTATTGAGTCCGCAGAAGTCAACAGGTCTTTCTCCATTGTCATTTCTTTCACCTACTCCATGGCTTCCTATTATGTTTTCATATTCTTCGTTGTCTTCTCCAAATTTGGCATTTAAATCCCCCATTACTACTCATGTTTATACACGACTTGTATAAAACACCAACTACCCCACCCCGTCGGTCGGACCGAGGTATGTGTACGAAAATGTATCTCTCCGGGGTCAGCTTGCTGGTGTTTGCGCTATCCTTTGGGTCATCGGTCAGACACGTCTCTGTAAGCGCGATGATATCAAGGTCTTTTTCACATATATAATCGGTGATGAAATCCGTCTTATTTCTGATGGATCTTGCATTAAGCAGAGCAAGGTTTGTGCAGTTCAGAGGATTGGATGATAATTTCAGAGTAATCAGGTTGTCATGCATTTGTGAGAATTTGTGCATTTCGTTTGCTGCGTGCTTAGAGATTGGTCGATGACCGATCACAGTGGGGATACGGTGTTGCTTATGTCCACCTCGGCAGCCGCGCTTAGTTGGAAGTCTCGCGGCAATGCCGAGTTCACGTAATATGTTCCATGTTCTGGCATCCAATCGTGACGGGTTGGAATGTTTGCCATGGGCCAGTTGACAAGTAGTGTAGGTGTACTGGGCTTGGCCTTGTTCTGTCGTGCTTGACCAGATACAGCCACTTGACACTGCCACTGAAACGTGACGGCCGACCTGCAGGCAGGTTGGTAATGCCAGCTGGTTGTCGTCAAGCCTGACTGATCACCAATTCAGCAATGCAAGTAAAATACCAGTTCATAAAAAACATTAAAACTCCCAGATGTGCTACACTTGTAGACAATTGTCCGTCGAACTGCAGTCCAAGTATACTCACTAACACCACTGTTGAAAAATATCGATGTCAGACCACCACAACATGTGCAAATCATGATAATATACAGCTCTTTTATGGTGCAGCCACGTAGGCACAACCACAGCACAATATATTGATGTGTGTGTCTGTGCCCCTAAACGGGTGCGCTTTGCTCCTCACTACTATGTACCCGGCTGTCAAATGATTGCGAAATACTGCATGGACTGTTGCTAGTCAGCACTGAGAACAGCCAAACTGTGATCAGTAGAAATGTTTGTAGATACAACATTCACATACAGTGGGTCACGACGAACCTATTATATTGCTGTACGCTTGGGTAGGCGTGGACCTGATAGGAATCTTATCTCCTCGTTTGAAAACCTCACTACGGACAAGCTCCTATTATAATAACCCCATGCGATGAGTCATATAGCTATGCATTTAATATGTCTATATTTATAACTGTAACAACCCCATTCAGTGAGTAATTTAGCTATTTAGTTAAGATGTCTGTATTCATAACTGTAGCAAACCCATTCAGTGAGTGATATAGTTATGTAGGTAAGATGTCTGTATTTATAACTGTAACAACCCCATTCAGTGAGTCATATAGCTAAGTATTTGAGATATCTCTATGTATAACTGTAACCGTTTCTGTCTTAGATGAATATAAGTCGGCCAAATCGAGTTTACCCCTAAACGTTTGCGCTTTGCCCCTTACTACTCTGTATCTGGAAGGTTGCCAAGCTGCATTCAGAGCAGCCAATCGGTGCTCAGTTCACACATTTATACTGATAACATTCACATAGGATGAGTCACTGTGAAATATATGCTATGTTGCTGTAAGCTTGGCTGATGTTCGTGTACCAACCCGGGGCACCTCTCCTCGGCCGTTCCACCAACAGGTGGTGTTTTCATCAGACGGGTAGCCATATATGGGCAGAAACCCTGACTGACCGCATCACGCGACACGGTATTGCTAACTTTACACTGCACATAATATTACATTGAAAGAATGTTGCTATTATCATCAACCGTGGCTGCGGCATAAACACATAAACAGGTTAACAGTGTTTGCTAATCTTGCCTATTTGGATATAGCTACAGTGACCGCCATAAACACATATTGTCTGTTTTATGTGTATTAATGTACGCAGGTAATGCTATAGATAATGTACCACGATCAACGTTTCGCCCATTTTTATTTCACAGCGGCATGCAGCGTCATGTATGTCTTCCATTGTGCACGCTCGTCAAACGTCCGCATTAGTGTGTATATATATATATATATATATATATATATATATATATATATATATATATATATATATATATATATATATATATATATATATATATATATATATATATATATATGTATATATAAATTTTATATTTAAACAAATTAATATTGCTAGCTTCAACTGATTGTGAAGTAATAACACGTGAAGTTGTTAGTTAATGTCTTATTTTACTTTATTTTCCGCAGTGCGATGCCTCGCCCTATCATTGTGCCAACAAATATTTTTATATGGTTGAGGAAAGTCTACAAGTCCATCAACACAAATTGCCTACAGTTGATTGTGCTATTTGTTGTTTATTGTGCTTAGTGCTCTGCTTAGTGGCCTGAATCTAAAATCGATGAACAAATTACGTTGTTTATGTTATAAATTTTCGTTCTGAGACAGGAACAGATCTACGGTCCTTAAATTAGGACTAGATTTGGTGTGTTCTTGTTAACTGTCACTGTAAGTATTCCAATGAAATAATAAAAACTGTTGTATAATAGTGCTGACATTATTTTCATAATAACTGAATACATAATATAATTTGTTCTGTCCAGGTAACGTCCACCACACACACATACTTTCATGGCAACGCAATTAACAAAATTATCGTTACCTTTCGTAATTATACTAACCAATGTATTTATTAGTTGACATCAATTAATTCACAAATGTATTACTTTTAAACTTGCTTAGTGTTGTTGCTTAATCTAATATACAACATCAACATATTACTTGGCATGGCTAATCAATAAGTATATTTCTGTAATATTACGTCATAGAAATGTGATGATATCGCTCAAACCAAGAAAGTGTACACATTGATTAAACAGTTTGTTTCCAACGTGTCTACGTGTTGTGCTCTTCAACTGACGTGTCTGGTGATAAGACGGCATCCTCCGGGTTAAAAATGTTGAACCAAGATGTGAATTCAACAAAACACTTCAATGAAATAAAATTTCTATCAGATCCAGACATCCACGTTTAGAGCAACGCTTTACTTTCCTGTTGATCCGTTTGACATTTGTTATGACAATTTATTATGTTTTGATTTCCATTAGTCGACCATGTTACCGCGTAGTGGCGCAACATGTTACATACGAACAAAATAAACCAAAAGGAGATCAAGCTACGTCACCCATTAGTCGACCATGCTACCATGTAGTGGCGCAACATGTTACATACGAACAAAATAAACCAAAAGGAGATCAAGCTACGTCACCCATTAGTCGACCATGCTACCATGTAGTGGCGCAACATGTTACATACGAACAAAATAAACCAAAAGGAGACCAAGCTACGTCACCCATTAGTCGACCATGCTACCATGTAGTGACGCAACATGTTACATATGAACAAAATAAACCAAAAGGAGACCAAGCTACGTCACCCATTAGTCGACCATGCTACCATGTAGTGACGCAACATGTTACATACGAACAAAATAAACCAAAAGGAGACCAAACTACGTCACCCATTAGTCGACCATGCTACCATGTAGTGACGCAACATGTTACATACGAACAAAATAAACCAAAAGGAGATCAAGCTACGTCACCCATTAGTCGTCCATGCTACCATGTATTGGCGCAACATGTTACATACGAACAAAATAAACCAAAAGGAGATCAAGCTACGTCACCCATTAGTCGACCATGCTACCATGTATTGGCGCAACATGTTACATACGAACAAAATAAACCAAAAGGAGATCAAACTACGTCACCCATTAGTCGACCATGCTACCATGTAGTGGCGCTACATGTTAGTTACGAACAAAATAAGCCAAAGGGGCACGACCCAACACCCAACATAGATATGCCACGGAAGCCGTTTCTTAATATGTGTTGTTAGGTGTTACTCAGATGGGCGACAATATTTGCCTAGTTGTCCAGTCCCTGGTCAATGCGTATATGCGGCGTACCTGTCAAATATATTCACGCAAAACACACTCACCGAATCACGAAACCCGTTGAGGCCGTCTGACCTTGGACCAGCGACACAATATCCCCACGCTCACCACCACACTGCGACTTACAGAAATGTCATACGTATCACCGTCAACCCCGTTTTGTGTGTGCCCGTATTGGTCACACAATGGGGTCACTGTATATCACTGTCGAAACCAGTCACGCATGTCCTTGTGGGATTGACGTCAATCATACCTTTGTCCGTTCGTCTGGCATGGTGCGTCTGTTGGGATAACAAAATTATACGCAGGAACAGCGTCGAGGTGGTGCTAAATACATGTGCATAATACAATAGAAACATAATTAACACAAATATTTAAAGACACAACATAGCCAAGCACACACTAAAGTGTGGTCATACTCACTACGCATTCAACAAACTCTATGTTAAACATAAAGCATATATTCACTCAATTAACATCACATATTTATATGTTATATACATTTGTTGTACAGGTTGTGTCCGATAAATATTCTCCTTCAAGTCGCGAGTGAGTAGTTGACCCCCCTCGAGTCTGTCACGCCTCAGTAGGTTGACCGACATCTACGACGGCTCCAATAAACAACAGGCAGACGTCGAGCAGTAGGGTCACGAATCTTTGAATCAGCTGATCACATTCGCCTGGCGGATGTCGAACAAGCTGCGTAGCACGATAATCAACATACCATTATTCCAAAAGTTTTAAAATAAACCACTATTTGGCATGACATTGTGAATGGCGTATTTATGTTAAAAGGTTGGGTTCTCTCAATTGAGATAACTATCTTCTACCCATTACGTCACAGTCGACTTCACTCGCTATTTGGCATGATATTTTTAATTGGGTATTTATGTTGAAATTTGTTTTGCAGCCAGTTCCGAGTTGTTAGGTTTATCCCAGCTTGTCAGTCCACTGCTGAACAAACCATCACTTCACAAAGATATCCTGGGCAACTATCGACCAGTGAATAGCCTGCCATAATTAGCCAATGTAATTGAGAAAGTAATCGCGATTAGGATAATTACGAACACTTCTGATCAGCGATTGGCTGACTGCCTTCAGTTGGCGTATCGAAAAGACATTCGTCTAAAACCGCCGTACTTTACTACTTTACGCTACACGTGCCATTAAAACACCCATGAACAATAAACACGGAACAACGCTGGTTCTCGTGTATCTTACCGCGGCCTTCGATACAATCGACCACATCTCAATTATGCGATTACATTTGCATAACGGCTTTGTTGGCAAATCACTACACTTGATGTAAACCAGAAGCACAGGTTTTTGTTTATGAAAACAACGCCAAAAGGTTTGACCCCATGACTTGAAGGTATCACCCCACGACATTCACAAATGCTTTGCTGCCGGGTCTGGGGTGAGGCTTTGCCCCTGAAACCATCAATCGAAGTGTATTTACTTATGGGAATGACACCAAGGCTAATAACAGTGTCAAATGTTCCCGTGTGGTTCCCTGAAAATGGCATTGCCAATGCCAGCAAAGGGTGAAAACAGGGGCATTAGTTTACTTGAATGACACTTTCTTAATGGAATGGCTCGAACAATAGAAACATTGTCAAAATTTAAACCAGTGTGAATTGTTCCCGTGGGGGTTCCCTGAGTATGGAATGACCAATACCAGCAATGCTAGGTTGGACCTTCCCCTGCCAGCAATTAACCCCGAAATGATGAGAAAAGGGACATTCGTTTAATGGAGCAATGCGATAGATAAAAACAGTGATTGATGGCAGCATCCTCCTCCGTGAAGCCGTGCTACAGCACAGCATATGTAGTCATGGCCAGGGATCACTTGGAGAATATATGTTCCAGTCGTGGTGAACAAATCCCCTCGGCACTTGACAAGTGTCTGTCGCCGTCGATTCGGAGCAAAAGCTGCGGTATCTAGGTATAATCACTACACATTCATCATCACTGGACCTGACCAGGCCAGCGGCAGAGTGGGACGTAGGTCCTAAAGCACGGAGCATTCAGGGAAGCGTTTACCAGTTAACTCATGGAAGAATGGGAGAAGCCGCACTGTGAGCCAATCACAGGACACGACACGAGGAGGCCTACACCCTCGCCCGACACCCTAATGCTGACGTTCTGGCAATTCTTGGGCTTATAGGAAGGTGGTAAGTGATCAGATTATTGTGCACTATGGATCTGGTAACCACCGAAGGTACATTGATGTGTCAAATCTGCATGTGATTGTTGAGGAGAAACAGTCTGTGTTCTCTAAAGCACTGATGTGGCTGCATGTTCTTACACGGTGTCATTTCACAACGCCTTTCTCCGGAATAGACAACGTGAAGCCCTTCACGTTGCTGGAAACAGATGCAGTGCATGTGACGGCATTGCGGTCATTCACGTCTGTGGAAATTGCCGAACCTCCGACACCAACGAGGCAATGTAACAGGCCTTCATGCGTATGAGTGGTAGTAATGTGAAGGATCTCATCGCCAGGATAGAGAAGAATAGTTGCGCCTCTCTACTCTCATGAACTAGGACGCTTGCCAATCACACCTAAAAGGCCAAGTTTGTGGCGAGGATTTGGAATACGGCCGACCAGGCTGTTCCGACTGGTGAGGCGAGTCCCACCGATGGAAGGAGACTGAACACGGCTTGGAGTCTGACTAGTATCCACCAAGTGCGCTCCAGATGTCCTTCATAGTCACACCTGCGGACGACGGGGACAGCGTGGGAGCGACGTCCATGTATAATGAACCAGACAGTACACGGAGTGGAGGCAGTGACGACAGTGATAGAGAAGACATTTGAACAGTAAGTGTGAATATAATGCTGTTTTTCTTATGGAGATATAATAATAAATAATAATAAAATACGATATTTATATAGCGCCATAATCACATTGTGCTCTATGGCGCTTTACAATACAATAATAGTAAACCTAAACGTATACACGCATTTAAATAAATAAAATAATCAATTAATTAAGAACAATACAACTAAAAATCGTACATCAAATTAAACGGTTAAAAATACAAATAAAATTTAAGGGTATTACAACTAAAACGTTTAAATGTAATTAAATCATTTAAGTGATACATTAAATTAAGGGCAATATATAAGTATCAAATGGGATTAAAATAGTAAAATAATAAATTTAAGTAGACAGTATAATAATAATAATAAATATTGAATAAGTTTAAAGCCGGTAATCATATAATTCTAACTTGTATATTCCTGTCAGAAAAGGAAGGTCTTTAAATGCCGTTGAGAACTGCGGGCAAATTGTTCCAAAGAGTAGTCGCTGCTTTGGTGAATGTGCGATCACCGTGTGTGGCTGTTCTAGTTCTAGGCATAGTCAATGTGATGGTAGATTCGTGTTGGTCTGCAAATGGACAGCAGATCACATATGTAATCCGGTGCTTGGTGGTGGATAGCACGGAAAGTTTGTGACATTATTTTATATTGTATTCGGCGGTGGACAGGAAGCCAGTGTAGCTCCTTCAGAACGGGAGTTATTTGCGAGCGGTGACAGGTTCTTGTGATTATGCTCGCTCATGCGTTCTGTAGACGTTGCATTGTCGAGTCGAATCACGAACAGACCATGGAGTAGAGAATTGCAGTAATCGAGTCTTGATGTTACGAGAGCATGAATAAGTGTTTTCGCTGCATCGTAAGACAGGTGTCGACGAATCCTCCCGATATTTCTGAGGTGGTAATATCCAGTTCGGCATACGAGTTCACGTGCTGGGTCATACTTAGATGTTGATTGTATATAACCCCAAGATCACGGACGGAGGATGATCGTAGTTGTTGTCCTCCGACCGAAACACCTATGTTTGGCAACGATTTCAATTCCTGTTTGGATGTGAACAAGATCACTTCCGTCTTCTCATCATTCAGTTTGAACATGTTTTGCGTAATAATAATAATAATAATATAATAATAAAATGACTTCTGTGGCGCCAATATCCTCGGAAAATCCGAGCTCAGTTGCGCAACAATACCAAAGGATTAGACATTCTCGTGATCACGTACAATGTAAAATGTCATCAACAGCTGGATGGACGTGACAAGAAGCTAAGGAGGATAGGCAATATTAAAAAGATAGTTTTTCAGATGACGGCGAAATGAAGCTATATTTCTTGCTGATGTTACGCTGTCGGGGAGTGAATTCCACAGGGTTGGTGCGGCAACCGAGAAAGCTCGAGTTCCAGTGTTTGTCTTAACTCTGGGAACAGAAAGTAAACCAGAACCAGTCGACCGAAGCTGTCTGGGCTGTCTTGCTGGAGTGAGCATTGAATGTAAATATGCAGGTTGTTTGGTTGAAAGGGCTTGATAGGTAATTGTACACATCTTAAAAATAATGCGATATCGCACAGGGAGCCAATGCAATGATTTTAGAAGTGGCACTAAGCGAGAGAAACGAGGAGTTCGTGTAACTACCCGAGCCAGACAATTTTGGACACGTTGAAGCTTTGTAATATCCTTGATAGCAATATTATGAAGGAGGGAATTGCAATAATAAAGTATGCTGCTAACAAGAGCTGCTAACAAGAGCTGTTTTAGCGACAGAAAGTGACATATACCGGCGAATACGGCGAACATCACGGATATGATAAAAACAGATATGACACGTTTGAGAAATATGTTGTCTAAAGTTGAAATTCTTCGCTGAGGCTGCTGGTGTGATATTTTGACTCAGGATACGTGTCGGGAAAAAAACATCAAGTTTGCCGCACTGCTTTGGAGTACCAATGATGAGAAATTCAGTTTTGCCTGCGTTTAACTTTAATTTGCTGTCAGTCATCCAGAGGAAGATTTTGTAAGTCAAGTACAAACATCCTTGATACAATCGTTCAAACGGGCGACTGCTGTTGATCGCTCTTCGGGGTTGTTGTTCATGAATGAGACATATAACTGGGTGTCATCAGCAGAGAAGTGCACATCTAGTTGATGAGGCCTGATGACGTCTCCATGTGGCCGTGTGTATAACGATACAGTTTCGGGTCTAACACTGATATAATAGAACAATGAACAATGAATGTTCTTTGTTTTACTTATTCAGAAACCAAGTGTTTCACCAGATAACATTTAAGCGAGACCACGTTGCAGACACATATCAGTCCTGTACTGTAGTGTATCAGTCCTGTACTGTAGTGTAGTAATGTCGACGTTGTGTTGTTCGAACTAACGAATTTCACGTTTGTTTCTTTTAGAGCTGGGATTAACAAGATTGTGTTTTATTGACTAGGTAGAATGTTAAAATGTTTATCAAACCAAAAAACGTTGTATTTAGACTCTTCTAATCGAGACGATCAGTCATCGGTGAAATGATGTAGCTACGACGATAAGAATGGAAGTAATAACCATTGCGACGGTGGATAGACTTTTTGGATTTGCTGGCGGAGAAAACATTCCTGACATTGGTTATTCAGTTTTCAGGGAACCCAAAGAGATGATCTGATACTGTCTTTAGCCTTGGCGTCATTCCCATAAATAAAAGTAATTTATTTCTCACCCTTTGGGGGTTCCTGGCGGTGGAAGGCCCACATACAATTATTGACATTGGTCAGTTCATACTCAGAGAACCCCACGGGAACATTTTACACTGTTTTTAACCTTGATAGTGTTTTTATCCTTCGCGTCATTCCATTAAATAAGTGTTACCACGACCCTGTCGACGACAGTTGCGCACCCAGGTGATAGGAAAGTTAGGTATTTGCTCTACCTCTTCGGCTTGTTCCTGGTAGCTCTCCTCTATGCTAGTAAGTACCAGACTATCTGGTTTTATTTCCCAATGGGTCTACTTGACCAACTTTCTTCTCTTAATGCAACATAGCAGACTTTCCACTCCCTTAGCCCATACTTACCAGTTCTAGACAGGTGCGAGCAGATAGCCTGTCCGTCGGCACCAGGACGGGGGCTGTACATTATTGTTTCACGGGCGAAATCGCGAGGTGCCTGGCGGAAGTCTACATAAACTCGGCGGACATCTGGGCAGGGCCCAACTACACCCAATGAAGACATGACGTATATGTGGCTTCTAGACAGGGTTTAACTACACCCAACAAAGACAAAGTATATCTGTGACGTCTAGGCAGGGTCTAACTACACACAAAAAAGACATGACGTATCTGCCACGTCTAGGCATGGTCCAATTACACCCAATGAAGACATGACGTATCTGCGAAATCTATGCTGGATCCAACTACACCCAATAAAGATATGACATGTCTGCGATGTAATTATACCGTCAATATTTGGTTTGGACTCCCCATAATGCGACGTGATAATTACGTCACATTAAAGTGACGTCAAAAACTCACCAAGCAATAACGTCGTCTCGAACTCACCAAACCAGAACGTAATTGCGACGTCACAGTTAGATGAAGTTTCGACCTCACCAAACCAGAACGTAATTGCGAAGTCGCATCTTGGTGACGTCCATACCTCAGTAATCTATCCGCGGGCGGGCGGGCGGGCGGGCGGGCGGGCGGGCGGGCGGGCGGGCGGGCGGGCGGGCGGGCGGGCGGGCGGGCGGGCGGGCGGGCGGGCGGGCGGGCGGGCGGGCGGGCGGGCGGGCGGGCGGGCGGGCGGGCGGGCGGGCGGGCGGGCGGGCGGGCGGGCGGGCGGGCGGGCGGGCGGGCGGGCGGGCGGGCGGGCGGGCGGGCGGGCGGGCGGGCGGGCGGGCGGGCGGGCGGGCGGGCGGGCGGGCGGGCGGGCGGGCGGGCGGGCGGGCGGGCGGGCGGGCGGGCGGGCGGGCGGGCGGGCGGGCGGGCGGGCGGGCGGGCGGGCGGGCGGGCGGGCGGGCGGGCGGGCGGGCGGGCGGGCGGGCGGGCGGGCGGGCGGGCGGGCGGGCGGGCGGGCGGGCGGGCGGGCGGGCGGGCGGGCGGGCGGGCGGGCGGGCGGGCGGGCGGGCGGGCGGGCGGGCGGGCGGGCGGGCGGGCGGGCGGGCGGGCGGGCGTTCCAACAGCTGTTCGTGTTTTGGTGCGGGTGTGCGTCTTTATTGACAGGGGGCGGGTTGTGTGGCAAGTGGTAGTTAGAGGCGTCTCAGCCGTATCAGTTTTCTACATAATGACTACGTCGACGTTGACAGTGCAATCCTCTAAATAAATGACACGGTCAATTAAACGTTGGATGCATTGCCACCGACATATCGCATAGTCTGTTTTGCCGCGGATAAGGATGTTGGCTGCCGTTTGCAACCGGCGGCCGGTAACTACCATATAACCGCTGTCACCACATCTTATTTAAACGCGTCGACACAAGGCATCTTGGCAGCCCGACAAAGTTTTATTTGCAGTTGAAGATTCGTCGGTCGTGTTTCGCGCGGCATTTCCTTCCCCATTCAGCGCGGAATTCGTGAGGTTCGACGGCGACGTTTTGAACTATTATTTTAGTTATTTAATTACATATACACTTTTAGTTTTCCCTTAATCCCATAATTTTATTTATTATTTTATATATTTAAAAATATACGATGAAATGATTAGATTGCTCTAATTAGATAGAGTTCTGTCATTAATGATAATGACTTTCTCACGTGAACTTAAAGGCGAGACAACTGAACAATGAGATAAATCAAACATAAGATGAAATAATAAGATTGCTCGAATTAGATAGAGTTATGTCATTAATGATAATGACTATGATTTCCATGAACCACCACTTTCTGAAAACACACTACAGTGTTTCACACCTTCAACTACTAATGAAGTATTATCATTAAAAAATCTTCTAACAAATCGTGAGATCTTCACCCATTTCCAACATTTCTACTAAAAAGCTGTATCAATCAACTCATCTTTCCCATTACTAGTATCATAAATCTTTCAATGCAGGGCGGAGTTGTTCCACGGGATTTTAAACAAGCTCGTGTAAATCCTCTTATTAAAAAACAAACTCTGTGTAAAAAGGAACTAAAGAATTATTGTCCGATCTCAGTTTTCTGTCAAGGGTATTAAAAAGTAGTTGCTAATCGCCTCCATGAATATACTTATAAACATCACTTACCAAATGATATCTCACTTTAATATATATCTAAGCTGCTTTCGACACGATTGATCACCTAATCCTTTTACAACGCTTTCATAGACATTTTGGCATTTCTGGCACAACTCTTCGGTGGTTCAAATCATATTTTTCAGACAGATACGAAAATACTAACATATCTGGCACACTATCTTGCCCACAACACCTTCCATTCGGAGTGCCGCAAGGATCCGTCATTGGCCCTGTTCTGTTTAGCTTATATACTACGTCTCTCAACCAAGTCATTACTAATCATAATCTCAGTCACCTGTATGCTGATGACACACAGGTTTACACATGACTTTCACAATCAAATGCACGAGAATCTGTTTCGACTTTAAGTGATTGTCTCACTGACATCTTGTTTTAGATGGAATCAAGTAAGCTAAAGCTTAATCCAGATAAAACAGACCAACATTATATTATTATTGGCACTAAGCAACAACGAAATAGGGTCATCAGCCATTTTCCAGTTCAACTGCTTGGCAGTGATACATTCTCATCAGATGCTGCTCGTAATCTAGGTGTTGTATTTGATAGTGACTTCAACTTTCGCCAGTATATTTCTCAAGTATGCAAATCCTGTTTCTATCACATACGTGATCTCCGTCGAATTCGGCGTCACATATTTATATATCTACCGCAACAACAATATCAACGGCAGTAATTAGTATCCGCCTTGGCGGCGTTGTCGTTTGATTTCGGCATCGGTTGCACCATCGAAAAATGTTCTGTACGATATAATAATTGACGTTTTGTATTAATATTACAAAACATAAAATTGGCAGATAGTGAGCCATATCATAGAGAATATCCTCTTCATTGTAAGCTACTGATTTATACAATTCCACACATTTGTTAGTAAAATGTTTAAGTGGCGATTTAAATGAAAAATTTAAACCATCATGTATATATTGATATTCCAATAATATGGTCAAAAAGTCCACTATGTAAAAATAAATTATCAATAACAGTACTAGTAAATGTATAACAAACATTATTCCCTACATAATCAATACATGACTTGGTTGATTCATTGATTCTAAACATAGCCATTTTGATACACTTTTTCACAGGAGTGTCCATAGTATTGTGTGATATTTGGACCCCGGGTCTATTCAACGGGGTTAATTTACAATACCGCACTGATTCATTTGTCTCTTGTTGGAATTCACCACTACGTGGCACCACCTTACGGAGACAAAACTTGCCTGCGTGGTTTGTTTACAAACACTCAAAATGGAGTCCTTTGTTACACATAATTGCAGGCCTCCGGGAGCTGGCATACCTGTCCCGTGTTAGTCACGCCTGGCCACACACTACTTGGTCACGCCTGACCACACACCGATTAGCTCCATTGTAACTGCGGCCGGAGGTCGACACAATGGTGAAAGTAACGCACGCACAAGCTTAAAATACCCGTAACCGCAAAATGGTATTCGTCATTTCAAATATTCTAATTGCAAATGGTACTCGTCGTTCAAAATATTTTATCTATAAAAAAGGTACTCGTGATTTCAATTATTTTCACTGTGAAGGGCATTTGTGGTGTCAAATATTATAACTGTATGAAGGTATTCATAAATGTGAAGAACAACTTTCTACCCCAACCAAAGGTCCATCAATATAAATATTATACAATATAGCGCACACATCGGTGATACTATCTCTGGTATGTAAAATTCTGACTTGTTCTTCGATCTCTTTTTTAATAAGTACGTACTTTTCTTCTTCTTGTTATTCTGCGACCAGTTCTCCTTTTAGTGATATGTTGAACGTGTTTGCTTCCTAATTATACATTAGTTTTGTCTAATAAATAATTCCGCAACATTTGTTCTGCCGCATATATGCAGTGGAGTGATTATGTGAACGAATACCATTCGTGCAGTAGTATAACCATATTGCATTTCCTGGTATTGTCGGTTATCTTGGCTCCGTCATGTGGCGCCACCGTTTGCTCCTATCTACCATATGGAAGAAAACTGGTTATGTTCATAATTATAAAAAAAATAAACGGATATTTATTCGGAATCTAAGTTCAATCAATCAATCTAACTAACTTTCCCATTAACTGTTCAGTTATGAATAAAGTGTTACGAGTTTGATTGTACGGAGGTTGATTCGCTCGAGCCATTGGCACGTGACCGTGTCCAGCTCGACGAGTCCCTCTTCGCCCCTGGGTAGTTGGTACCTGGGGCAGCCTCCACTGGTGATGTGGTCCGCCGCTTGGGTTGCCCTACTAGGCCGTAGTCGGCCGGGCCCAGGACCTTATGGACTTGTTGATGGTGTGGGGATCATGCCTCAGTTAGACTTCCTGACATAACTGCATTTGAGCAGATACATTGGCAGGTTTGCTGGTAGAACATGTTGGCAGTGCAACTGTGTATTTTTAGATGATTTCAATAGGCGGAAGGATTTTTGGCAATTTGTTCGCCACAAGGTGCGTGTGCATAGTAATTTATGCAGAAATTGGTAAACGATTTTGCTAAGTTTTGTACACGCAAACACGTTTGAGTTAAAAGTACGTTCACAAAATTATGACAGTGAAACATGTTGATGACGTGTACCAGATGTTGGTGATGTGTACCAGATGTTGGTGATATGTACCATATGTTGGTGATATGTACCAGATTTTGGTGATATGTACCAGATGTTGGTGATGTGTATCAGATGTTGGTGATGTGTACCAGATATTGGTGATATGTACCAGATGTTGGTGATGTGTACCAGTTATTGGTTATGTGTCCCATATGTTGGTGATGTGTATCAGATGTTGGTGATGTATACCAGTTGTGGTGATGTGTACCAGATATTGGTGATGTGTATCAGATGTTGGTGATGTGTACCAGTTGTTGGTGATGTGTATCAGATGTTGGTGATGTGTACCAGTTGTTGGTGATGTGTATCAGATGTTGGTGATGTGTACCAGTTATTGGTGATGTGTATCAGATGTTGGTGATGTGTATCAGATGTTGGTGATATGTACCAGATGTTGGTGATGTGTACCAGATGTTGGTGATGTGTACCAGTTGTTGGTGATGTGCACCAGATGTTGGTGATGTGTATCAGATGTTGGTGATGTGTATCAGACGTTGGTGATGTGTACCAGATGTTGGTGATGTGTACCAGATGTTGGTTATGTATACCAGATGTTGGTGATGTGTACCAGATGTTGGTTATGTGTACCAGATGTTGGTTTGGTATTAAAGGTGTCACTTCAGGGAGTTGTAGTAATACCATAGTTTGATATGGTAAAGAGAGGAACTAAAGACATAGTTTGTGTAAGTGTAAGATGGGAGAGTGACGGGTGATATGGTAAAGAGAGGAATTAAAGACATAGTTTGTGTAAGTGTAAGATGGGAGAGTGACGGGTGATATGGTAAAGAGAGGAACTAAAGAACAAGTTTGTGTAAGTGTAAGATGGCAGAGTGACGGGTAATATGGTAAAGAGAGGAACTAAAGAAAAAGTGTGTGTAAGTGTAAGATGGGAGAGTGACGGGTGATATGGTAATGAGAGGAATTAAACACAAAGTTTGTCTAAGTCTAAGATGGGAGAGTGACGGGTGATATGGTAAAGAGAGGAATTAAAGACAAAGTTTGTGTAAGTGTAAGATGGGAGAGTGAAGGGTGATATGGTAAAGAGAGGAATTAAAGACAACGTTTGTGTAAGTGTAAGATGGGAGAGTGACGGGTGATATGGTAAAGAGAGGAATTAAAGACATAGTTTGTGTAAGTGTAAGATGAGAGAGTGACGTTTGATATGGTAAAGAGAGGAATTAAAGATATAGTTTGTGTAAGTGTAAGATGGGAGAGTGACGGGTGATATGGTAAAGAGAGGAACTAAAGACATAGTTTGTGTAAGTGTAAGATGGCAGAGTGACGGGTGATATGGTAAAGAGAGGAACTAAAGAAAAAGTGTGTGTACGTGTAAGATGGGAGAGTGACGGGTGATATGGTAAAGAGAGGAATTAAACACAAAGTTTGTGTAAGTGTAAGATGGGAGAGTGACGGGTGATATGGTAAAGAGAGGAATTAAAGACAAAGTTTGTGTAAGTGTAAGATGGGAGAGTGAAGGGTGATATGGTAAAGAGAGGAATTAAAGACAACGTTTGTGTAAGTGTAAGATGGGAGAGTGACGGGTGATATGGTAAAGAGAGGAATTAAAGACATAGTTTGTGTAAGTGTAAGATGAGAGAGTGACGTTTGATATGGTAAAGAGAGGAATTAAAGATATAGTTTGTGTAAGTGTAAGATGGGAGAGTGACGGGTGATATGGTAAAGAGAGGAACTAAAGACATAGTTTGTGTAAGTGTAAGATGGCAGAGTGACGGGTGATATGGTAAAGAGAGGAACTAAAGAAAAAGTGTGTGTAAGTGTAAGATGGGAGAGTGACGGGTGATATGGTAAAGAGAGGAATTAAACACAAAGTTTGTGTAAGTGTAAGATGGGAGAGTGACGGGTGATATGGTAAAGAGGGGAATTAAAGACAAAGTTTGTGTAAGTGTAAGATGGGAGAGTGAAGGGTGATATGGTAAAGAGAGGAATTAAAGACAATGTTTGTGTAAGTGTAAGATGGGAGAGTGACGGGTGATATGGTAAAGAGAGGAATTAAAGACATAGTTTGTGTAAGTGTAAGATGAGAGAGTGACGTTTGATATGGTAAAGAGAGGAATTAAAGATATAGTTTGTGTAAGTGTAAGATAGGAGAGTGACGGGTGATATGGTAAAGAGAGGAATTAAAGACAAAGTTTATGTAAGTGTAAGATGGGAGAGTGACGGGTGATATGGTAAAGAGAGGAACTAAAGATATAGTTTGTGTAAGTGTAAGATGGGAGAGTGACGGGTGATATGGTAAAGAGAGGAATTAAAGACAACGTTTGTGTAAGTGTAAGATGGGAGAGTGACGGGTGATATGGTAAAGAGAGGAATTAAAGACATAGTTTGTGTAAGTGTAAGATGAGAGAGTGACGTTTGATATGGTAAAGAGAGGAATTAAAGATATAGTTTGTGTAAGTGTAAGATGGGAGAGTGACGGGTGATATGATAAAGAGAGGAACTAAAGACATAGTTTGTGTAAGTGTAAGATGGGAGAGTGACGGGTGATATGGTAAAGAGAGGAACTAAAGATATAGTTTGTGTAAGTGTAAGATGGGAGAGTGACGGGTGATATGGCAAAGAGAGGAACTAAAGATATAGTTTGTGTAAGTGTAAGATGGGAGAGTGACGGGTGATATGGTAAAGAGAGGAACTAAATACATAGTTTGTGTAAGTGTAAGATGGGAGAGTGACGGGTGATATGGTAAAGAGAGGAATTAAAGAAAAAGTTAGTGTAAGTGTAAGATGGGAGAGTGACGGGTGATATGGTAATGAGAGGAATTAAAGACAAAGTTTGTGTAAGTGTAAGATGGGAGAGTGAAGGGTGATATGGTAAAGAGAGGAATTAAAGACAACGTTTGTGTAAGTGTAAGATGGGAGAGTGACGGGTGATATGGTAAAGAGAGGAATTAAAGACATAGTTTGTGTAAGTGTAAGATGAGAGAGTGACGTTTGATATGGTAAAGAGAGGAATTAAAGATATAGTTTGTGTAAGTGTAAGATGGGAGAGTGACGGGTGATATGGTAAAGAGAGGAACTAAAGACATAGTTTGTGTAAGTGTAAGATGGCAGAGTGACGGGTGATATGGTAAAGAGAGGAACTAAAGAAAAAGTGTGTGTAACTGTAAGATGGGAGAGTGACGGGTGATATGGTAAAGAGAGGAATTAAACACAAAGTTTGTGTAAGTGTAAGATGGGAGAGTGACGGGTGATATGGTAAAGAGAGGAATTAAAGACAAAGTTTGTGTAAGTGTAAGATGGGAGAGTGAAGGGTGATATGGTAAAGAGAGGAATTAAAGACAATGTTTGTGTAAGTGTAAGATGGGAGAGTGACGGGTGATATGGTAAAGAGAGGAATTAAAGACATAGTTTGTGTAAGTGTAAGATGAGAGAGTGACGTTTGATATGGTAAAGAGAGGAATTAAAGATATAGTTTGTGTAAGTGTAAGATGGGAGAGTGACGGGTGATATGGTAAAGAGAGGAATTAAAGACAAAGTTTATGTAAGTGTAAGATGGGAGAGTGACGGGTGATATGGTAAAGAGAGGAATTAAAGACATAGTTTGTGTAAGTGTAAGATGGGAGAGTGACGGGTGATATGGTAAAGAGAGGAACTAAAGATATAGTTTGTGTAAGTGTAAGATGGGAGAGTGACGGGTGATATGGTAAAGAGAGGAACTAAAGACATAGTTTGTGTAAGTGTAAGATGGGAAAGTGACGGGGTGCATGAATGGAAGACGCGAGGGATGGAGGAAGAACCTGAAAGGTGGGACGATGTGAAGGTTGCACATGTGAAGATGAGGAAGGGGTGACGTGATAAGAGGGTGTTGATATGGAGCAGGCGATTTTGATTTGATTTCATCTGATTTATTGCATATTTTGTATGTTCAGTAAAGTAGTTTTATATATGTTAAATATGTTCTTATTTTGGAAGCCAAGAAATCAGCTCCCTCTCTCCCCTCCCTTCTTCGCTCCCTCCCTTCCTACCTCCTTCCCGTAGAAATTGTATTTCAGGGTGCGGGGAAGGAAGGACTGAAATAGGTGGGACTGATGGCGGAATGTAGGGTTGGAAGATTATACAGATTTATATAGACATGACCAGACAGACATGCATACCTACAGACATGTAGGGAGACATGCACGGAGGCACGCGTGCGTGCGTGCGTGCTTGCGTGCGTGCGTGCGTGCGTGCGTGCGTGCGTGCGTGCAGACAAGACTTATGTAAATATACAAAACTAACATGCAGACATACTGTGGACGCGCACATTGGAAAACTAATGTACATAAATTCTTGTTTTTATGATTGTATACATTCATTTTACACTCCCAAGTGTCCCAGTCCACATTGCGAATTATATTGTAAAATATCTACTGTGTTCGTTCTACGTTCGTTGTTGCTAGAGTGTTGTGATCTTTGCATGCGTGCATGACAACACAGACTATTTCACTACTACAGACAGGTCCCACTTTACACTTTGCAACTGTTGTCAAGTTGTTGAAGTTGACATTATTGTTAAAGCAATATGATGTGTTGTAGTCGCACGTAATTGTAGGTATTGAGTAGTCGACGTGTCCGTTTTCAGCCTGTTTCAACAGCAGCGGTGTTGGTGTATAATCGGGTTTGTTTACAGCGGTGTTGGTGTATAGTCGGGTGTGTTTACAGCGGTGTTGGTGTATAGTCGGGTGTGTTTACAGCGGTGTTGGTGTACAGTCGGGTGTGTTTACAGCGGTGTTGGTGTACAGTCGGGTGTGTTTACAGCGGTGTTGATGTACAGTCGGGTGTGTTTACAGCGGTGTTGGTGTACAGTCGGGTGTGTTTACAGCGGTGTTGGTGTACAGTCGGGTGTGTTTACAGCGGTGTTGGTGTACAGTCGGGTGAGTTTACAGCGGTGTTGGTGTACAGTCGGGTGTGTTTACAGCGGTGTTGGTGTATAGTCGGGTGTGTTTACAGCGGTGTTAGTGTATAGTCGGGTGTGTTTACAGCGGTGTTAGTGTATAGTCGGGTGTGTTTACAAGCTCTCGACAAATATTTCTACCTGTACTTGGTCGTCACGGGTGACTGCGCTTGACTGAACATGTGTAGAAGCTCAGTCCCTGGGTAGAAGGCGCAGGCGTGAGGGTTATCAGATAGATGTTATCAAGCGGTATACAGTTGCTTCTCCCGTGATAATTGAATGTTCTCGCTTTCTGTAGTGGTGGGGGTCTTTAAGCAATTAAGTGACGTTCGATGTGATCCCAGGAGGCGTTGCACGACCTTATGAAGGGGATTTGGTTGAGCGTAATATAACTATTTCTAAAACAAAACACTAGCGTATTCCACCAGTCAAGCAATCAATCAACCAACCAATAATTTATTTATAAGAGAAGCATACGCAAAGTAAATGTGTATGGCTTACTTTATGTAATTTATAACCCATTAAGTGATATCATACTGTGTTATGGTGTGGTGTGATAACACAGGTATATTGGGTGCGTCTAGTGCTGTGGTGGAATGTGTGTCCATTTCTACACGCTCTTGCTTACAGCTGCAGCCTCCAGATAGTTCCTTGGAGTGAAAGGGGAGCCCAGAGCGTAAGTTTCCTCTGCTGGTATAGCGAAGATTCTAGCACAACCTCCTCGCTGTACATAATGGATGCTGGGCATCTTATTGTTCCAGGCGAACGTCCTAAGGTTCTTGAAGCAGGTTGGTGCCCCATACATGCAGTGTGCATGTACAAGTAGCATTGTGCACTCGTCACACTCGTCAGCCTTGGTAGACAAGATATCTCGGAGAAGGACACTGTACACTAGTCACACTCGTCAGCCTTGGTAGACAAGATATCTCGGAGAAGGACACTGTAAACTAGTCACACTCGTCAGCCTTGGTAGACAAGATATCTCGGAGAAGGACACTGTACACTCGTCACACTCGTCAGCCTTGGTAGACAAGATATCTAGGAGAAGGACACTGTACACTCGTCACACTCGTCAGCCTTGGTAGACAAGATATCTAAGAGAAGGACACTGTACACTCGTCAGCCTTGGTAGACAAGATATCTAGGAGAAGGACACTGTACATTCGTCAGCCTTGGTAGACAAGATATCTAGGAGAAGGACACTGTACACTCGTCAGCCTTGGTAGACAAGATATCTAGGAGAAGGACACTGTACATTCGTCAGCCTTGGTAGACAAGATATCTAGGAGAAGGACATTGTACACTCGTCACACTCGTCAGCCTTGGTAGACAAGATATCTAGGAGAAGGACATTGTACACTCGTCACACTCGTCAGCCTTGGTAGACAAGATATCTAGGAGAAGGACACTGTACACTCGTCAGCCTTGGTAGACAATATATCTAGGAGAAGGACACTGTACACTCGTCACACTCGTCAGCCTTGGTAGACAAGATATCTAGGAAGACACCGGCGACGAACCTTAATATTGGTCAGAAACTCGATTTCGTTGAGTGAATTTGTGGAGATGCAGATACGTTCTGCGTCACGTAAGTCGCCTGTGGCAGAAGACCCAGCAGCAGAGGAGGCAGCAGTAACCACCGACATGCAGACGTTTACCAGCATGTTACTGCATCTGCGGTAGCAGCAGCGACAGGAGAGACAAGATGAATTGGAGCAACAACAGTTGCAGGCTGTCTAGTCGGTCAACTTTGACCCAGCCCCAATGCGACCGACACAATCGTAGCTACAAAGTGGCCTCGTTAATCGGTATCGCGAGGGTGTTTACATGACCGATTCTTCAGTAATTTTGATCATCACAAGTTGACATGTATGAGAAAGGATAATGTTTTGCCAAGAAATCAATGTTTGCACCAACAGAGGCAGACCTGTTTACAACACCAACTCGACTGATCTGGTGAGCATTCAGCATTACTGCACGCAGAGTATTCGTTTACATACCCTCCACTGTATGTGACCAGGCAATCATTTATACAGCTGATCGAACTGAAGCAACGTGGAGTGAACGAAATATCCACGTTTTGAGGCAGCACAACATTATTCGAACACGATCGAGGCTCCGATGTTCTAACCACTGCGCCACCGAGCACCATGCCATACCATATTGACTTATTATTGAACATAGCGTAAAACGCATTATCCCTCAACCTTATGATTAAAATCATATTAACACTGAATGTTTAGATACATATATGAGCGCATCATCAGTTCAATATTGCACATACAATTACATAATAGAGACATGTAGTGTGACGACATAATACGACATCATAAGACAAACGTAAGAACGGGTAGACTGTCTGCAACAGGTAGGTCCGCACAGGTTACACATGGTACACCATAGAGACATCACAGTTAATACAAACGTATGATTGTACGTGCGTGCGATCGTGCGAGCGTGCGTGTCTCGTATCTAATTTTACACCGTTTTCAGTGGCTGGGTACTGCAGAAAGTGGCTGGCCAAAAAGCGAGTACTTGTGTGAGCTGGATTTAATTTTGTTTGTTATTGGGAGGTGGACACATTTATATCAATTACATTCCATTTGCCATTTCACTGGCCATGTTTGGAGTTGTTTGAGGCCAGTTTGGAAAATTTTGTGGTCAGTTTTTGAGAAAAAAAATTACGATATATGATAATGTTTCTGCAAAAAGGCATATAAAAGTTATGATTTCCCGTCTATATAATTTATGTAAAGCAAGAAGAGGTCAGGTCCTTGAATTGAACCCTGTGGGACACCAAATGTGACATATACGATGTCCGACAGGGCTCCGTTAACTGAGACTCTGTTTGCGGTTGGACAGAAAAAAAATTATCCAGTTTTGTGTGTACTCAGTGATTATGTAGGTGGTCGATTTTGACTGAAGGCGTTGGTGAGGGACCTTGGGTCTATTCTATTTCAGCGATATGCTAAGACAGCGGCGACTTATTCAGCTGTGGTAATCACACATTTGGGTCTATAATATCTCAGTGATGTGCAGAGGCGACGACGGCTTATTCAGCTACCGTACCCCGATATGTGGTAATACTAATAATAATATTTGTTTTTTATATAGCGTCACGTCCAACGCAGTTCACAGCGCTTTACATAAATATACAATATATTAAAAATAATACGTTGTAATAAAAACAATACTTGTTATATCATAGTTAAAATTACATATAAAATATATTAGAAAATAAAATAGGTTACAAAAAATATTGTAATAAATAAACTAAGATAAATGTACACATCAATAAGTTAATCTAAGAAGTATAAGACAAATAAATAAACGGATATAAAATATAAATTAGTTATGGTAAAAAGTTTTGGCAGTGAATTAGACATGTCGCTATAAATAGGTACGTTTTCAATGCTGATTTAAAGGAATTCAGTGAGGTTTTGTGGGTAACACTGGACGGCAGTGCGTTCCACACGGCTGCCGCTGTGTGAACAAATGAACAGTCACCGGCTCTGCTGCGTGATCTCGGGACCACGAGAGTGTTAGAGTCAGCAGAGCGACGACATCTGGCTGGTTTATACGAGTCGACCCTCTTCAAGGCTTATACATTCGGTGTGTGTGCGTGTGTGTGTGTGTATGTGTGTGTGTGTGTGTGTGTGTGTGTGTGTGTGTGTGTGTGTGTGTGTGTGTGTGTGTGTGTGTGTGTGTGTGTGTGTGTGTGTGTGTGCGTGTGTGTTTGTGTGTGCGCTCGCGGGCACGTGCTAAAGTGCTGCAAGAGAAAGTAATAAAATATTTGGAAGAAAGAGAAAAGATGATAGTGTGCGTATATGGGTGTGCGTGTGTGTGTGTGCGCGTGCGTGCGCGTGCGCGTGGGCACGTGCTAAAGTGCTGCAAGAGAAAGTAATAAAATATTTGGAAGAAGGAGAAAAGATGATAGTGTGCGTAGGTAAACTGCAATTTCAGGAGATGAAAAGTTAGTAGTGTTGTATATTCACAGACACTACATATAACATACACGTGGTTCTTAGGGGTAGCACATAACTGATCTTTATTTGCAAACGCATGTATTACTACTGAGGTAGTTCGCCACTGAACATGTATCACTACACATGTAGTCCACGACATAGACATGCATATTTAACATCTCCCTCCCGGAATAATTATGAAGAAGTATACTAACAACAATATAACTTCTCCTGTATGCCTACAGTGAAATAATCTACCTGATTATTATAATAACATAGCTATGCACTAGCAATGTAACTCAACACTACACTAGTATTCAACCATGTCCTGCTAACTAAACTAATGTAACTATAGTCCACTAGCTCACTTATATATGTTACACTACAGAGAAGCTCACTAATCTCTGTTACACTACAGATCTAGCCTATCTGGTGCCTTACACGAGAAGACCGTCGCAGATGTGTTTCCTCCTCCACTTGTGTAGGAGTTACCAATTCTGCAGTAGGCCTAGACTTATCCTGAACCGATTGCTGTTGAGGGGCTTCATACGTCAACCCACTGGCATTGTCGTTTGTCTGATTCAGTGATGATATAGTGTCAACCAAATAGTCATGACCATCAGTCGCTGCAGTCAATTCTAACTGTGTCAGAGGCATGTTACTTGGGTTTACCCTTGAACTCAGTTGGTCAATGTGGCGTTTCCACAATCCCTTAGAAACAGTGACTTGATACGTCACCGGACCACACTTCTTATTTATAGTTCCTCGGACCCACTTATCTTTCCTATGGTAATATCGAACCCATACCATGTCTCCTTCCATGAATTATCTCAGATTTTGTGAACCACGCTCCATCTGTTTCTCTAACCGTTTGTTTTCCCGTCGGTTATCTGTGACAAGAGTAAACTTCCTGCCAAACAGAAATGGATTGAATCGCTTCACGCCAAAAATGCTTCCTAGTCCTTCTCTCTCGATCTGTGAATACTTCTGCTCTGCTCTCGTCAACGAGCGAGATGCAAACTGAATTGGTCGCTCCTCTCCATCAGGCATAATGTGAGAAAGCACCGCTCCTAAACCAACTGGCGATGCATCACATGCAACTGTCACGGGGAGACTGCTTTCAAAATGCATCAGAAACCCGGACTTGCCTAGAGCACGTTTCACTGCTAGAAACGCCTCATCCGTCATGTCTGTCCACACAAACTTCCCATCCTTCTCAAGCAAGGTAGTGAGAGGATGGAGTGTGGAAGCAAAGTCTGGCACAAACTTTCGATAATAGTTTGCCATGCCGATGAACGACCTCAATGAACTCACATCAGTGGATCAAGGTGGATCTAGTATGACGGCTATCTTGTCCGCCGATTTGTGAATACCTTGGGCATCAATCACGTGACCCAGATACTCGAGAGCATCTCTGGAGAATTCGCATTTATCTCGACTCAGCTTTAAACCGAATTATGTAAGTCTTTCCCTACCCAAGTTGCTCAAATGCTCTGACTCTGTTCTCCCTGACGCAAGGATATCATCGAGATATACCTTGACACCTGGCAAACCCTGTAACACTTTCTCTATAGCATTATGCCAGATAGCAGGTGCCGTGGTTATACCAAAGACTAGCATGTTCTGTCGGAATAGACCATTATGCGTTGCTATGGCGATGTATTCCCTAGATTCCTCGGAAACCTCCATTTTATTGTACGCATTCGCTAGGTCAAGTTTGGAGAATTTAACTCCACCAGCCAAGTCAGCCAGAATATCATCAATGTTGATATTCGGCGGGGACACTGTTTTCAACTGAGGGTTAACAGTTGTCTTGTAATTGCCACATAGTCTAATCGCACCATTCTTCTGGGGCACTACTACAACACCCGTTGCCCAGTCACTGACCCTGACCCTTATCTAAACTTGATCTAGGTCCAGTCAAGTTTGATAGCTTCTAACCAGTCTCTGCCAAACAGTATGTGTCTGTCAACTGTCGGGGACAACATACAGCACCAAGTCTACATTATGTGAGTTATACTGCACATTCACCTTAAACATATATTTACATGGCACTGATTCACCTGTGAAACTGCGTAACACCTTGTTACTAGGCTGAAGTTGACAGTTTGCAATCTTTGACTGATACACATCAACAGGGATCATCGAAATAGCAGACCCTGTGTCAAGCTCCATTGGTAATACAACGCTATTTACAGTAGGACGCACAATGATAGCAGATTTGTCTACATTCAACACACAATTGGTTTGACAATGCACATCTAGCAGGGTTAGAATTTAGCCTAAAATTAGTGGGGGTCAGCAGGGCCCCTACTTTCCAAAATCTAGGGGCCCTTCACCAAAAGTGGGGGCCAAGAAATAGTTGCATGAAAAAGCCATAATGTAAATTTATTCAACAAAATTGTTTATTTTGTACATAACGCATGTGCGGCGAATGTGGCTTTGCGGAAGCCTGATTAATAATTATCATATACGTAAAAGCAGATATGTAGCTAAGGTCAATATCTGACATTCCTTGCATATCACACATCCACATAAATGATGTGTATGGCTGCCTGTTCTTCGCAAGAGCATGCGCTGTAACAAACAACTTCTTCAGACGTGCAGTACTTGTAGCATCAATGCTTTGCAGTGCTTGTTCTGCTTCCGATGTCCCTAGACATATAGAAAAAATCTGCAATTTATTTTGTTGCAAGCATATTGAAATTACGTTTTTGAAATAATCTTAGTCAAAGCATCCCTGAACTGAATTATATGTATGTATGTATGTATGTATGTATGTATGTATGTATGTATGTATGTATGTATGCATGTATATATATATTTATACCCTGCTGATGCTTAATGGCAGAACCCTGAGCTCGTTTGCTACAGGAACACACAAAGAGTGATTGTTGGTAAAGGTCATTTAATAATTGTACCAAAAGAAAATAATATGAATCAATGAAAAGTAGCTTGGCAGCTAGCACAAACATACTCATCAAGAACAATACAATAAAATACAATACATGTATATCAAATGAGATATCGCTTAGTTGCCAATACAAAGTTGCTCATTGAGAAACAATTATTAAATGACAGAAGTAGAAGTAGCAAAGGTGGAGCGGTCCTTTGTCCCATCATCATAACAATGTTATACAACGATCAACTAACCAGTCAAATATGCATCTGAAAATTAAAGGTTATGTACCACAATCCCCATTGGGATTCTCATGAAAGAAAAATTCAATTGTTAAAAGTTTGTCTTACAGCATACATATTGCTGACCAAGACATTGTGTATACAAGTGAACACAGATTATACGCACTAAAACCTTCTAAAAACCCTATGGGAAAATTATACATGAAGGAAAGCGTTAACGCACAATTGTGATTGTTTATCACAACCAAATTAGGAACTATCGGGAGTTGAATGTAGACATACAATACAGAATAATAACATGGTAAGCAACACGCGAACAATGGAGGTAGACAGGGGAGGATGGTGGGAAGAAAAACTTCCAATGTGATGGCTCTGCAAATACGTCTAGCGTGGCTCAGAGTTCCAACACAAAGGGAATGACTCTCGTTTGCCACGTGATCACCTAGCGTCATTTGACCACGAACCGTTTCGCGTACTGCGGACTGTTTCCCGGGTTGCGGACTGAAGATCACAGACTAACACTACCACAACAATTAAACCAGTAATTTTTACCTCACATTGTATAAACACTATTTTGACATGTGTAAAAATATTCATTTATACCCTGCTGATGCTTAATGGCAGAACCCTGAGCTCGTTTGCTACAGGAACACACAAAGAGTGATTGTTGGTAAAGGTCATTTAATAATTGTACCAAAAGAAAATAATATGAATCAATGAAAAGTAGATTGGCAGCTAGCACAAACATACTCAAGAACAATACAATAAAATACAATACATGTATATCAAATGAGATATCGCTTAGTTGCCAGTACAAAGTTGCTCATTGAGAAACAATTATTAAATGACAGAAGTAGAAGTAGCAAAGGTGGGGCGATCCTTTGTCCCACCAGGCCTCCAGTAATAGAGGCCCAACCCCCACCCCAGGGCTCCAGTAATAGAGGCCCCACCCCCACCCCAGGGCTTCTGCCAAAGTATACAACTGAATAGGTAGTGCGTAACATATTCTCGTCATGAGTAGTGACCTGACACATACATGTGTCTTACAAACATATTTGGTGTGATCGAATAATACACATATGACAAACGAACGGTATTAACCCCGTTATTTATAAGATGGTTGTCAGTCATACTGCACCAACCTTCCAATATCTGGTTAACCAGGACCTGTGCTAATCACTACCACAACTGTAAAAAAACAGAATGATAAAAGGGCCAGGGTGGTATCAGTCGTGCTCCCAAACGCCATGCTGCACATGATGGATGCCAGTCATGCTGCAACATCCACCGCCTACAGCAATAGTAAGGTAATATGTACAATTATACAACTATTCATGGGCAAGGCAAATTTTGCAATAGGCAAAGCAGACATGCTGCTGCACACGATGGGCGCCAGTCATACTGTAACGTCCACCGCCTACAGCAACAGCCCAGACATAACTGCTGTATGTATGTATGTATGCATGTATGTATGTATGTATGTATGTATGTATGTATGTATGTATGTATGTATGTATGTATGTATGTATGTATGTATGTATATATATATATATACATACAAAAACCAAAGATTCTTTGCAATATTTGCAGAACTAGGCATATTTTCTGCATCTGATGGATGCCAGTCATGCTGCAACCCCCATCATAGACATAAATGCACCTGCCCACTCACGGTCTGTTCATTTGTAGCATAGGAATACGAATATAACGCCTGAAAGCTGTAGATTTCCATCTGCCCATTAATTGAATCTGGGTTTCACTCATTCCCATATCAGCTGCTGTGGTAGCGGCACCGATTCTAAAACTGTGCGCCTTATATTTAGTTGGGTCCAAGCCAGCCCACTGTAAAGCTTTACCAAGGTATTGACAAAAGTAATTTCGGGTTACAGGGGATGCATTAGTAAATGCGAATAGTGGTCCTTTAAATGGGCCTCGAACCTTCAAGAATCGAGACAGCTTGTACTTGACAGTGTCCATCATTAGTGTGTGAAATGGATAATGTGACTGGTCGCCCAGAAGTGTTGTGTTTAAAGTGCGACATGATTAATAAAACGCCTGTGTTAGAAATGGTCACGTCGCCTAACTGTACGATGGATTCACCCCTTGAGCGAGAATGAACGGTTATTTCCCTTATTCGCAGAAATGCATCAAACGCTAATAAAAACATGCGTTGCAAAATATTACGCAAATAGGTAGACGAGACAATAAATTGTGTTGCATCGACAATTTTGTGAAGGATAGAAGGGCTAATTGGGAGACGTGTGTCGGGTTTACCTGACAGCTTCTGTGCTCCAGCTAGTAATTTTTTGATAACAAAAAGCTGAGTTGGATCAGCTTTACCTGCTAATTTATGAATGTATGACAGCGCAGACATATATGTCATCAAAGTCGCTGGGGCATAATGCCTAGAGTATAGACTGGCTATAAAGGCCGCCAAAACACCTAGTGAATTAAGAAAAATTGGATAGGTTGGAAAATGCAACTTACTAAAGTCTGCATAAGTTAAAATTGCCCGTCTATATGCTTGTTTCTTACTGTCTGATATGGCTGCATTGAGAAGATGGGTCATCACTGGTGCCAAGGCAGCAATGTCGCTGGCATTTTTGTTGGCTGCATTTGAAGCCAGGGCGCCATCTGTCGTGCTGCACCCTCCTGAAATCGCGAAAGTTTGTCAGCAATTACATTGGTCTTCCCTGGAATATGCTTGTATTTAAAATAAACGTTAAATTTCAGCGCAGTGACCACCAAACGTCTGACTAAACGCATCAGGTGAGGATTCTTAGCTGATTGCTTGTTGATAACATCTACAACGGCTTTATTGTCAGTGAGAAACAAGACAGAATGGTTAGCCATATATCTTCCCCACAGCTCCAAAGCGGCTACAATGGGATATAGTTCCAATACGGCAATGTTGTAACTCTGCCAGATTTGTGGAAATCTGCCATTAAACCACCGGGAACCAAATACTGCAGCAAATCCCTGTGTTGAAGCGGCATCTGTGTACAGCTTAATTGCATCAGATGAAATCCAATTACTGTTTATGATCATAGTTACGCCATTGAAAGAGGAGATAAAGTAGTGCCATGCGGCTAAGTCTGCCCGAGCTTCGGCATTCAACCTGATATGGTGACCCGGTCTAGAAATGCCAATAGTCAAATTGATGAGGCGACGGAGAAAGGCTCTTCCAGGTGAGATGACTCTGCAGGCAACATTGAGCAGGCCTATGACTAACTGTAATTGCTGGAGTGTAACAGAACGACATTTATATATGTCAGCAATGGATGACTGCAGCTTCTGCACCTTATCACTAGGGAGGCGGGCCTCCCATTTGACAGTGTCCAGTTCAATACCATGCACGGTGATGAGTGTAGATGGAAAGCAGGTTTTCTCGTGTTTTACTGGAATAGAAAGTTCTTCAGCAAGTGTAATGAATTGTTTGAGATCCTGCAAACAACTTACTGAATTAGGAGGGCCAATGAAGATGAAATCATCTAAGATGTGTGACACGGCCATAGCCCCTCTGTTGTGTAGTACCCACTGCATAGCACAAGTCAACCTTTCGAAAATCTGGCATGATTCCGCACACCCCATTGGTAAACAGCGATCATAGAAAAAGCGAGTCTCCAAAGTGAAACCAAATAAATTGTAGTATGATGGGTGGATGGGAATGATGCAAAAGGCATCCTCAATGTCGGCCTTGCCTATTAAAGCGCCGCGACCAAATTTAGACAATAGACTTATAACATGATCTAAAGTTTCATAACGAACTGTGGTGAATTCCTTTGGGATGTGTTCGTTAATGGAATTTCCCTCTGGATACGACAGGTCATGTATAATGTGAAACGCGTTAGGCTCTTTCTTGGGAACAACACCCAGCGGTGGTAATTGTCAAATGGTGAAAGGAATGGACCAGCAATACGCCCCAGGAAAGCTCTTGTTCCGTGGGTCGTGGTAGCACGGCGGTTTGGACATGCTTGAATTTGCACTGCGTGGCAGTACATTTGTTACCACGCTGGTATGCCCAGCAGTAACCTGCAGGAAAGGGCTGAATGTGATGGGCTGGCTTGTGTGATAAAGTGGCTGGAGCTCGACCTGACCCCCCGGACTTGCTTGACATACATACATTTAAAAAACAAGTCCCACCGGGGCTGATCCCAGGGGAAGCTTTCCGGGTCTGAGTGCCGAAAGTTGGTAGAGACACTGCTCTGAGATTGCTGGCACCAAAGGACAAAATGGCACAATTGTGCGAATACATGCACGGTACACCATACGAACAGGAGAGAAATCTCATATCACTGATCGCACGACCGCG
>OY759261.1:16057455-16137455 GCA_963662155.1 Lamellibrachia columna
TACAAACGGATAAGAGGATAATAGAAATAATTTAAATATAAAGCATGTTGTCAACTCATTGCGACATGAATGGTTACAGCTGCCGGTCCATTAGAAAAGAATATCCAGCTGTATGTGCACGCGTGCGTACGCACATAGCATAGTGAGACAATGTGAGCAGAACTATATCAAATCATCTTTATGACACCGTCAACGCAACGTTATTGACGTGTGAGTGACTAGCAGTTACTCGTACGGCTAGTGTTGCATCTGTTGTTGCTACTGCTACTGATACAGCTGCTTCAGAAGACGCTGCCGGTTCTTGTTGCTGCAACTAGTGTTGGTGCTCGTTCTAGCGTGGCTGCTCCAGCTAATACTACTTACGTTACTGCTTCTGCTGCTACGGCTGTGCTTGCTCCCTTCACTACAAGCAACTAGTGTTGGTGCTCGTTCTAGCGTGGCTGCTCCAGCTAATACTACTTACGTTACTGCTTCTGCTGCTACGGCTGTGCTTGCTCCCTTCACTACAAGCAAACTCGTGAGTGTGTGTGTGTGTGTGTGTGTGTGTGTGTGTGTGTGTGTGTGTGTGTGTGTGTGTGTGTGTGTGTGTGTGTGTGTGTGTGTGTGTGTGTGTGTGTGTGTGTGTGTGTGTGTGTGTGTGTGTGTGTGTGTGTGTGTGTGTGTGTGTGTGTGTGTGTAGAATGTTCATGTTTATATATGCATTACTTCCGTACCTTTATGCACTGGTGGATAGGAAAACGTGTATCAAACGTGAACATTATCAACGTAAGACACAACTGTAGTAATCATATATGCAATTTATGGAGGGTGGATCTATAGTATCTCGCAGAGGGGCAAGCCACTCAAAGTCATAACGCTTCCTTCCTGAATATTGACAAGGCTTAGAAATATTTAGAAATATTACAGTACGAAATGATACTCTTTGTAAAGGTAGACCTAACAATCTTTATTCGTTTTCGGCCTACATATGACAACAGATTGCTTGTACACCAAAATAAGGAACTACAACGTGCTCTCGTACGTGCATGTGTGTGCGTGTGTGTGCGTGCGTGGGTGGGTGTGTGTGTGCGTACGTACGTGCGTGTACGTACAGTAATTGCGCGAGGCAGATTGAAACTGATGATGACAGCTGCAACATTTATGCGTGGTGTACTTGACAAAGAAGCAATTTCGTGAAGACACTACCAACGAGCAGGTATCGCCGGTAGTGGACAGCGATGGTTGCCAGAGAGATTTGACTTCCGTCGTTGTAGTACACCTCCGCAATGTCTGTCACTTTGTAGTCTTCGGACAATGTTAGCCGCAGCACCTGCGCCGAGCAACAATATGTGAAAGTGCAATAAGATACTTAACAATGTAAATGTATTATGGATATAGAAAGAACAACAATGGAGACATTAGTGGTGTAAGCAACAAAAACATAGAATGTGAGAGCGGAAAAGCGACGAATAGATGACGACGGGCATTTAAATATGTATGGATTGTAGCATACTCTATTATCTATTCATATGTTTATATATATATATGAATTTATGCAACTCACCAGGTGCATAACAATTTTTATGAAATAACCAAGACAGGTCGTCGTTAAACTTGCCCTGGGTGTCCGAGACTACACCGGAACTATTTGGCCAAATAAATTGTATTACTCCGCGCTAGCCAGCCAATCACGGCTTAGCGGAAACCAGTTCAAACCAGAGCCAGTAGCTTGAATCTTTCACTCCTGATTCAGTCTCTGCATTGCGAAGTTGTGACTAAAATTTGTCTCTCGAAATATTTTGTGTTTTTACCAACCGTTTTCAAATACGTTTTGAGAGTCCACACTTCGATCTGCGTCTACTGACTTGCAGGAGGAAGATCGCTTCAACACTCGTTTCAGCTGAGTATCGTTTCATTTGTTATTACTTCGTCGGTTGCCTCGTGGTTAATTTGCTCTTGTTTCGTTTTATGTTTAAACTTCCCGCAATCGGCCATTCAATATGTCGGCGGCGAAGTCGGATCTAGATGTGCTTGTGCTTGGGCATAGCCACGCGTATTGGTTGGGCGCGTTCATAGAATCTGCGGGTCTACTTGACGACTTGGAAAGACTAGGTCATACATGCACAGTTCGTTTTATGGGTCGAAGGGGAGCGTCCGTTAGAACTTTCCGAGAACCGGCGACCATGACCCGGATTTCTGCCCGCGTCCCCGACATTGTCGTTACCCTCCTTGGGGGCAACGATCTAGATGGGAAGTTTCCCCCACCTCCAAAAGCAGTGGGGTCGCAACTAGGTAGATTAGGCGATGAATTGTTAGCTTTAGGTGTTCGTCAGGTATGTCTTTGCCAAATCGAGCGCCGCAAGAAATGGCGCCATTTCGATTTTGATACGGGTGCGGCTCGCGTTGCATCCGCTAATACTGCGTTACAGTCAGCATGTGAGGGGCGCCGTGGTCTGTTCTACTGGAGCCATAAGTACCTTTGGAACAGCCCGGCGAAGGTTTTCCGCCAAGATGGCGTGCATTTATCCGATATAGGAAATTTCCGGCTTTTCCGCAGCATTCGGGGGGCAATTTTCAGAGCAGTTAGTCAGATTTTCCAACAGCTGACTGAAGCCTAAGTCATCACACTATTCGCTAAACCCCGCGGAACTCAGACCAAGTTGCCTTCCGTTTCACCCTCACTAGTTCTGGTGTTTAACTTAAAAATTATCGACTTGTTAAATCACTAATATCCCGTGCACCAGGTAAGCCCTGCCCCCCCGGGTTACTTTAATTAACATGCAAATTTAGCCACATTCAAGATACGTTCATTGTCGAGCGCTAATTGCCGGTAAGGTATTCATAATTAAGGGGTTTTTATTACACGCTTTAGCCTTATTACAGTCTGAACAGCATTCGCCTCAGTACCAATGATAACTCAATAATCCTGATGACTCTTCGTTATTTTGTATTTCATTCGTGGATATCATTCCACTTTTTATATATGTCACCATGGGTGAGGTTCCCATATTGTTTCACATTGACACACACCCAGTTATGTATCTCCATGGGCGGTGTTCACTTTACTAATTATATTTACACACTGTTTGTGGTGACGAGGTAGCGTCTAGGTAGCTGTACACGTTGTTCTTCCAAATGAAGATGATTCCAAATTTGTTTTTGTGTCACCAGGTTCATTGTTCGATTTCATAATATTGTTGTCATTTTAGTGTTGCTATTGTTAACAGTGACACAACGTCTTACTGCGATGACACTTTATTTACTATCATGGGCGGTGTCCCCTTAATTAACTGTGGTTGCAATGTCTGCATTGATATACTATCATGGGCGGTGTCCCCTAACTAACTGTGATTATAATTTTACATTTATGTACTAGCGTGGGCGGTGACCCCCTACTTAACTGCGTTTGCAATTCTTGCATTGATGTGCTATCGTGGGCGGTGTCCCCTAACTAACTATCATTATAATTTTGCATTGATGTGCTATCGTGGGCGGTGTCCCCTAACTAACTATGGTTACAATTTTGCATTGATGTACTATCGTGGGCGGTGTTCCCTAATTAACTATGATTACAATTTTGCATTGATGTACTATCGTGGGCGGCGTCCCCTAACTAACTGTCATTATAATTTTGCACTGATGTACTATCGTGGGCGGTGTCCCCTAACTAACTGTCATTATAATTTTGCACTGATGTACTATCGTGGGCGGTGTCCCCTAACTAACTGTCATTATAATTTTGCACTGATGTACTATCGTGGGCGGTGACCCCATACTTAACTGCGTTGCAATTTTTTGCATTGACGTACTATGGTGGGCGGTGACCCCTAAACAACTGTGATTATAATTTTGCATTAATCTACTATCGTGGGCGGTGTCCCCTAACTAACTGTGATTACAATTTTGCATTGATATACTATCGTGGGCGGTGTCCCCTAACTAACTATGATTACAATTTTGCATTGATGTACTATCGTGGGCGGTGTCCCCTAACTAACTATGATTACAATTTTGCATTGATGTACTATCGTGGGCGGTGTCCCCTAACTAACTATGATTACAATTTTGCATTGATGTACTATCGTGGGCGGTGTCCCCTAACTAACTATGGTTACAATTTTGCATTGATATACTATCGTGGGCGGTGTCCCCTAATTAACTATGGTTACAATTTTGCATTGATGTACTATCGTGGGCGGTGACCCCTAACTAACTATGATTACAATTTTGCATTGATCTACTATCATGGGCGGTGAACCCATAATTAACTGCGTTGCAATTCTTGCATTGACGTACTATGGTGGGCGGTGACCCCTAACCAACTGTGATTATAATTTTGCATTGATCTACTATCGTGGGCGGTGACGCCATACTTAATTGCGTTGCAATTCTTGCATTGACGTACTATGGTGGGCGGTGACCCCTAACCAACTGTGATTATAATTTTGCATTGATCTACTATCGTGGGCGGTGACCCCATACTTAACTGCGTTGCAATTCTTGCATTGACGTACTATGGTGGGCGGTGACCCCTAACCAACTGTGATTATAATTTTGCATTGATCTACTATCGTGGGCGGTGACGCCATACTTAATTGCGTTGCAATTCTTGCATTGACGTACTATGGTGGGCGGTGACCCCTAACCAACTGTGATTATAATGTTGCATTGATCTACTATCGTGGGCGGTGACGCCATACTTAATTGCGTTGCAATTATTGCATTGACGTACTATGGTGGGCGGTGACCCCTAACCAACTGTGATTACAATTTTGCATTGATCTACTATCGTGGGCGGTGACCCCATACTTAACTGCGTTGCAATTCTTGCATTGACGTACTATGGTGGGCGGTGACCCCTAACCAACTGTGATTATCATTTTGCATTAATCTACTATCGTGGGCGGTGTCCCCTAATTAACCGTGATTATAATTTGATATTTATCTACTATCATGGGTGGTGTCCCCTAACTAACTGTGATTTTAATTTCGCTTTGACCTACATATTTAACTGCATGTGCAATTCTCGCATTGATCTACTGTCGTGGGCGGTGACCCCTCACCTAACTGTGATCCCATTTCGTGTTGATCTATCGTGGGCGGTGACCCCACAACTAACTGCGATTCCATTTTCTGGTGATCCATAGTGGGCGGTGACCCCTGTAATCCCATTTAGTGTTGCTATTAATAACAGTGACACAACGTCAACTGTGATGACACTTTATTTGCTATCGTGGGAGGTGACCCCAACTTCTGGCACTTTTGCGTCGATGTACTTTCGTTGGCGGTGACCCCCTAATTAACTGTGTTTGCAATTACTGCTTTGATGTACCATCGTGGGTGGTGTCCCCTAACTTACTGTGATTATAATTTTGCGTTGATGTTCTATAGGGGGCGGTGACCCCCTACTTAACTGACTCTGCATTTCTTGCATTGATGTTCTATCGCGGGCGGTGACCCCCTAATTAACTGTGATTACAACATTGCATTGATCTAATATGGTGGGCGGTGTCCCCCTAACTAACTATGCTTTACAATGTTGCGTTGATCTACTACCGTGGGCGGTGACCCCTTAAGTAACTGTGATTCCATTTTGTGGTGATCTATCGTGGGCGGTGACCCCTTAACTAACTGTGATTCCATTTTGTGGTGATCTATCGTGGGCGGTGACCCCCTAATTACTTGGTTACCGTATTGTATTGATGGGTTATTATGGGCGGTGACCCCCGCCCCAATACAATGCTTTTAACGAGTAATGTGGTGGCAGTTTCCAAGCGTTCACTCAGTATTGGCTCTTCCACAATGTGTTGCAGGATGGCTCCATCTAAGAATGTTCGTCGTGGACGACCTCTGCGCCACAGCCCGGTGGCAACAAGGTCGCGAGCGGCGGCTAGCCGCGCTTCCGTTGCACGATCGTCAATGGGCCACATCGTGCAGCACCTTGACGACGAGCCGGCCCACCAGCAGGCCGTTCATCCGGTAGTGAGCGCAGCCGCGGGTCGAAGGGGTACAACGGAGGAGCGCTTGTTGAGTATGGAGCGCCGGCTTGAAGCTTCTGACAAGATGTTGCAGGAAGTCCACGCAATGGTGCGTGGTCTGCAACAACTGCCTGCGACCAATGCCCTACCTGCGCCACCTCCAATAGCGGTCCCTGTGGCAATGGCGGCGTCTGCCGGGGGGGAGCCCATCGTTCCGCCCTTGGCTAACCTTTGTCTATGGCCGCAGGGCGGCCATACACCAAGTCGGGTGGCATCATATGCGGCAGGCGCTCCACCAAGCCCCGTTCCAAGACCAACGTCAGCCCCGTGGCCAGAGGCCATATCTTCAGGTATCCATACAGGCAATGAAGTACACACTCTCCCCAGGGCATCCCGAGATCTAGTAGCCTCGTTTGCAACTTCAGCCCTATCCCGTCATTCCCGCGTGTCTGACAAGCTCAAAGCCCAGATTTGGTCCGGGGACTATGTTAGTATTTCTTTATTGTTGCATGACTCCTCACCACAAAGCTATTCTGTATCAGTTAGGCCAGGCAGTGACGACGAGACCCCCATGTTCTGTGTCGCCCCTAGGGCAAGGAGCAGCACTGTGTCATTTAACCAATGGCTGCAGGGTTTCGAAGTTTACATGTCTGTCTTCCTGCTTCAGCCGCAACACATGGCAGAATCACACAACATGCTCATGTACATCCAGACGGTTCGTTCATTATATGAGAAGGGTGCAGACTGGCGGTCATATGACGAGGCATTCCGGTCGCTTCGTCAGGCTAACAACTGGGGGTGGGAATCGGTTTGCTGGTACCTGTGGATGAATGCATCCGAGAGTCGCCCAGCTGCCACACCCAGTGGGGCCCCCTTTCGTAGCACGGGTAAGGTCAGCTGGGGTAATGCTAAGTGGCCATCCACCAAAACCTGCTTCGCATACGATCGGGGGGAGGTCTGTAACGCAGCCACCTGTCGCTACACACACACGTGTAGACGCTGTGGCGGCCCCCACTCAGCGGTACACTGCTATAGGCAACAAAGCAAACCCAATCCTGCCCGACCGACATCAGCCACCGGCAACCCTGCGGCCCATTCGTCGACTGCCAGTTCGCGACCAGCTGTTTTCAGGAGATAGTATGCCTACCCCAGTCTCTCCCGACGCACTTAGAGATATCCTTGTCGGCTTTTAGGATTATTCCAGTCTCACCACTAGACCGACCACTTCTGGGTTTCCAGTGGAAGGGTAAGTTTTTAATGGATGCTGTCCTTCCGATGGGGGTCTCCAGTGCTTGTGCGATCTTTGAGCTTTCAGTACAAATGTGGAGTTCAGTTGCTGTTAGGAAGTATATCTGAATTGCTTAACAGGTTAGGTCGTGGTGGGGTGGTCACAGGTTTGTGGGTGACCTTGTGGCGAAATGGCCCCACCTGTTTGTAATTAAATTTGTGTATTGGTGGTGGAATGTCTGTATTCTTTGCATTACATGTTCATGACGACGTTTTGATGTATATATGTTATCGTCATGCTTGTAGGAATGTGGGCTCTGAGAAACTTGCCGGACGGGGCTGTACATGTGTTCAGTTCCTGTCTGGTTTGCTTTGAGGAGCTCATATTCCTGTTAATGTTCTTCCCAAAGTGGCTGCGTGATAAGCAGTCCACTTTGCAATAAAAAACGTCATTTATTTGGCCTGTTTCAATTCACTGCTACATCGGACTCGTGTTGGTTATTGCATAAATGAATTTATGCAACTCACCAGGTGCATAACAATTTTTATGAAATAACCAAGACAGGTCGTCGTTAAACTTGCCCTGGGTGTCCGAGACTACACCGGAACTATTTGGCCAAATAAATTGTATTACTCCGCGCTAGCCAGCCAATCACGGCTTAGCGGAAACCAGTTCAAACCAGAGCCAGTAGCTTGAATCTTTCACTCCTGATTCAGTCTCTGCATTGCGAAGTTGTGACTAAAATTTGTCTCTCGAAATCCGCCCTCCTCCCCACCTTTCTTCCTTATTCTCAATGCTTAGTTTAAATGCGATTGTACATCGTTGATGAAATAGGAAGTTGAAAGATGTCGAAACCGCTTTCCCCACTTTTGGCCTTATATAAGATGAACACGGGGGTTTGTCCCCTAGTATTTGGTGTTCATGGGGTTTTCTGCGAAGACAGGCTTCCTGTTTCTTCATCGGTATTCTTGGCTTATGTTTATATAGGTTAGCGAAATGGCCCCACCTGTTTGTAATTAAATTTGTGTATTGGTGGTGGAATGTCTGTATTCTTTGCATTACATGTTCATGACGACTTTTTGATGTATATATGTTATCGTCATGCTTGTAGGAATGTGGGCTCTGAGAAACTTGCCGGACGGGGCTGTACATGTGTTCAGTTCCTGTCTGGTTTGCTTTGAGGAGCTCACATTCCTGTTAATGTTCTTCCCAAAGTGGCTGCGTGATAAGCAGTCCACTTTGCAATAAAAAACGTCATTTATTTGGCCTGTTTCAATTCACTGCTACATCGGACTCGTGTTGGTTATTGCATAAATATATATATATAGGGTCAACTATTTCCGAATGCAAACACGCACACATACGACACATCCGAACCCATACGAACCTGTACGCACACATACAATCACGCACGCATGCACGCACGAAAGCAAACACGCACGCACATTCACGTACAAATTAATATCACACACACACACACACACACACACACACACACACACACACACACACACACACACACACACACACACACACACACACACACACACACACACACACACACACACACACACACACACACACACACACACACACACACACACACACACACACACACACACACACACACACACACACACGAACACATACATGCACGCACGTGATTCAATTTCATTGATATAAAATGTTATACTTAGACAGGTAAGGCAGCGGTATTGAAATTGTGGATATCGTTCCTACCAAAACCATTCTGGTGCATAATTCAAATAAAACTGCCGAAAATATATTGGCTGGGACGGATTAACTCCGTGATAAACCCTTCTAATACGCGCCGATTAATTGAACCATCTACTTTATAGAATCAAATTGCCAGTACTGGTTCTACTACGCCGAGTCCACTCTACCTGACAAGGCGATTTGACGGTGTGAGGCGGCTGAATGTGGTCCAACGTCTTCTGGGCATCCGGAGACCCAGCCACCCACAAATGTCCAGAAACCACGTCAACATTGATCTTTCCGGGGAAAGTTACCAGTGGAACCACCTGAATCACACCAGCTCTCTGACTGACTGAATGACTGAATAACAAAGTAATTAAACCAATAACTACCTAACTAACTGGCGTCCAATGTGATAACAATCGTAGTTAGAGAATACAATTTTGAAACAGGAAACGTTAACACATATAGATTATCGGTGTCTATGTGGTGACATATATTACAGAGCTGCCAAGTCTACCGCTATGTCGTCCATATATATATATATATATATATATATATATATATATATATATATATATATATATATATATATATATATAATCGCACTATAATAAAGTCATATGTTTCTCAAACCATGAAAAGCGGTAGATATCCCTTTTGTTGTGCAATACATTTTAGGACCTCTGAATATTATGAAAGACGAGTTGTCACTGTCATACTGAGAAGTGGATCCAATAAAGTAACTGTCAAATTAATATATCAAACATTATCATATCCCTCATTCGAGGCTACAAAAGAGAACGTTTGTAAAGTTATATGGAACGTTTTGGGAACAAAACGACCGGAGTATCAAATATATGGAAGTTTCCAGCAAAGTATTCGGAAGAGTGATTATGGACATAATAAGGGATTTTGTTTACGAAAAATTGAGAGATTAACTAACATGCTTCAGAACGAAGAGATACAGTTGAAATATATTCATTCTGGAAAATATAATAGAGCAGGTAGTGGAGTGGCAGACAACTTTATACATTACTTTCGTAGACTTCGAAAGGCCTTTGACTTCGCGCACAGAAGAAGATGGAGTAGGATTGGTCAAGAGAAAGGCAAACTGGCGATAAACTGTAGCACAGGAAAGAACGAAACTGGGGTGGAAAAACGGACTGTAGCCAGACAGGCGGCCAACGATAGAACGAGATGGAGAAAGAACATTAGAGATTGATGGATCACTCTACCGGAAGAGGATATATAAGGTAATGGAGCTGTTTAACCCATATTGTGACAAATTCAGCAGTTTTAAACGGTCCCACAGGAAAGGTAATTGTCAACCACAATGGGAATGGTTGTTGTATAAACTAGTCCGTTTAGTACATGCAGAAAAAGAACCGTAACACGTTTGGGAATGATTTACGACAACTGTGACACTTTTGAGAATAATTGACAGTTAAGTTATTCAAAACAATTTTGATTTGACTCTAAAATTTCAAAAAGTAATCGAAAGTGTCACGGTCACCTTAACACACTCCTTACCTGCTTCAATGTCAAAGTGTTGTCCGATTCTCTGATGAAAACACTCAAACGTTTCCCTCCTATCTCCGACATGTATACGTACCTGCAACATGTGGCACCAAACCAAATACGTTACTTCTCAGTAAACATTGACTTAAAAAGAGAAATTCTTCAACATGCTAAGTTGTGTCAATTCTACCTTCACTGGCGGTTTGCGACACGAAATTAACACAGAGTAACACGAGACACCAGCAATTAATGCAACTAAAAAATTATGGCATTACCATAACATGACACATGTGGATGGATGAAGATTTCGGGTGTTCACTCAGATCCTTACCATTGATATCAGACCTTACCGTTTCACCTAAAGGTTGCCGAAAACGAATTACTTCATTCATCAGAAATAAAAAAATTCACGGAAATTCATTTAGATTTTTACTAAATCTTTATCATCGTAATTACCATCTGGAAACTACACTGATTATATATAAGATTATATTGATTTTGTGATGACACATACCACGGTGTGTTGTGCAATTGGGCAGTATTTGGAGAGCGAAAGATTTACCCGTAATAGTGGGAGGCGAAAATTGCGGCGGGCGCCGCCCCAAAAAACTTCGTGGGTTGGCAGGTTTGGAATTTCATGGGACATTTCGCTAATGTTACGAATGTCATTAGAAAAAAGCGCATTCAAGGAGAGCAAAACTTATGTTTTTTTTCTATGCACTTATAAGCTTTACTAAGCATAACCATTTGCAACTACACTTAAGAATATAACGCCAGTAGCTTCCTAGGAAAAGCCTGTTGAACATACAGCATCTTAATTTCACGGGCAGCGTTATACTGTTGATAACCCTACGTCACGAGTGTCTAATCTAGCAAAATTCGCTATCCAACATGAAAACATATTTCTATTCACCTATTCCTCTATGCTTGTCAGTAGGTTATGTCGTTGCGTTGGTTTTGTGTATATCGGCATCATTTAGTACGCCACCCGTAGTCTATGTTATCCGATTTTTTCGTAGAACTGCGCATATCCTTATCGGTCACGCTGGTTAAAATGACCGGAATCTCCTAATTTTAGAAAGCATTCCAGTAAACCCAAACCATAACTTTCATTTCGCTCTAAACATGGACAACTCCGGATAGAAAACATTATTGCGGACACCTACTTGCCATCCGGGGATGTGTTTATACTAATCGGGCTTTTACAACTTGCTAGGATATGCCCCCTGATGCCATCGTAGAAGCCGACATTGCCAACACTGAGACGACAAAGCAACTCCTCTTTGTAATTGAACTTGTAGTAGTTGGTGAAGTAGAAACTGTCTTCTCCCGTCGCCGAGATGTCACTGGGGCTGATGGTGCACAGGAAAACAGCGATAACATTGATATATATATATATATATATATATATATATATATATATATATATATATTATATATATATATATATATATATATATATATATATATATATATATATATATATATATATATATATATATATATATATATATATATATATATATATATATATATATATATATATATATATATATATATATATATATATATATATATATTTATTTATTTATTTATTTATTTATTTATTTATTTAACTTTCGAAGAATCCCAATATATGCAATATGCACAGTTTTTCAAGGTCCCAGTAGGAAGTGTCCGAGTGAAATCGACAGTGTAGTTATCAATACGTAAATGACTCAGAACATTATAAAATATAAATTAGGACATTAATATGAAATCGATTTAGCAGCGTTCATACCATGCAGCAGTTGAAATATTCAGTAATTCCGAATAGTTTGCAAGGCGATGATTAATATCGATTTACGGTATTGATTTTTAGAAACACTGACTGCGTGAACGTCGGGTCACGGTATGTTCTCTGGTGGTACAACTTTCGTCTCTTCTCGTCGTAGCGAAACTTCTCCACCGTATCTTTGCTCTTTACACGAGCGTTGACAACAAACATGTAGATAACGGCTGAAAACAAGTAATAAATGTGTCATATCAGATATTACAAAAAGTGAATGCGGCTGTTATATGGCGACTGAAACATTCTGAGCGATTTAACATGTTTAATTAGTACGCATTCCTTGAGGGAAATTAAGTTACAACCCATTAAGAAATAACTAAATAGAAATCTGAACACTTTTTTTTATATCCGGATATGCGGCGCTATACAAATACAAGTTATTATTATTATATATATAATTACGGCTATGCCTACTACACAAATGTTACTTGTTAAACGATGGTACGGTAACGGTGACATACGGCCGCAGCCAAAGACAGTTCAGAAGAAAACGTTCTATGTTGCACAAAATCTTACTGGAGTTGCAGTCTCTCCAAATGCTGAGACCGAGAGGAGAGAATGTAGATCTGTCGAGGTCGCCTACGATGTCGAGCGCGTGGGCCCCGTGTCTGGGCTTCTTGAAGTCAAACAGAAGTATATCGCCACGACTCTGTGCTCGAAAACCCTGTCCAACAACACAGACGAGTTTAGGTTAAACACAACATTATTTCGTTATGTCTCTCTTCTACGGCCTCAATTTTTTTTCAAACTATCTTCGTCGTCTTTGTATTGTATTTACACTGAAGGCATTTATCGTCGTCGTCATCGACATAAGTAGTAGCATCATGTGACTACTAACTATCACAAACGGCCAGCAGAACTTACCGATGTGATGAACGCCAGTCCATTCGGTAGAACCTGGATGTCTTCAGAGCCTTTATCTAGCAGACACGGACATACATTATACCGAAGATGTACAAGGTTTGATACCGCACATACAACAATGAAATAACAAAATACATCATGTATTTTGTTGTGTGGTGACATTGTGCGACAATAGGTAAACAATATGAACGGTGAACCGTGCTTCTAACAAGAATTATTATTATGTTGCGGGCTATTTTATAATATTATATTTGAAGGTCAAATTAACAATACCAGTAAGCATCTCCTGTAAGCTTACTTTACATTATTTTAATGGTGTCGGTTTACATGATACGTGTAATTAACATGTGTCGGTGTATATACATAGATCAATACGCACGCCCGCACTCACTCACGCACGCACGCACGCACGCACTCACGCAATCAACAACACATACCGATGCCTGGCACCTGCCTACAGCAGTATGGCTGGTGGTTACATACCGTCTTGTGGAAAGGAAACGTCCATCTGAAAACGTAAAACGTAATCTGTACTACAAGAAGATTCGACACATGTATAGCGTTATCGCTTGGGTTAACCTCATTTGTTTCCAGCATATCACAGGTATATTGACGCGCGTAGTTTGTCAACAAGGAATCAGTCTGACTAGATAAGGAATCTCGGAGCAGCATGGGACCATAAAGGGGCAATGCGCATGACCCACCGGTGTGTGGATATGCTACAGAGCTACACCAATCCATGTCCTAGCTATGGACAAATAACAATCAATATGGTGTGGTTTTAGGCTGTTTAGCAAAAGCGATTTGGAACTGCCCTACTCTTCCTAGCACACAGCGCAGTGTGTGAGATTCTCAACCGCCTTGGCCTTGGTCTATCCGTGCTGAGAGCGTGCACTGAAGTATGATGACGCGTCTGCCATATTGCAGGATAAAGTGCAAAACTGATACGATCAACTGGACACTTCTGCTGAGTATAACGGAAGACATTGTCACTGTTTCTCTTGAAAGTTTGCAACATTTTCAAACTGCTAACTGTTCCACCCGAACTACATGAGACGAATAAAGCCGTCGACTTACCTAATAACGTAAATCACTGCAGGAATCACAAAACAACTTGATACTGTCAGTCTAGAATGTTACACGCGTCACTCAACAGTGGATACCTACACAATTGATCACAATGTTTAAGAAAATATATAAATCATTGTATGGGAATGACATAGGCATACAACTCGTGGGCCCTGGGAAGACAAAGACTGAGGCCATTGCTGCGAAAATATCGTAGCTTAAAAGACTTGTAAAAATAATGAAGGCTTTGTAGTCAGGAGTGTTGGAATTGGAAAAGCACATAAGCAAGATATCAGCAACTTTTGATCTAATGCACAAGCATTTGTGGACGAGATTTACCCTGTCTCAGTCATAGTGAAATGGTTGGTGCATAGAGCCATATTATTTTCCGCGCTGCTCTTTGGAGCTGAAGCATAGTAGTAGTACCGAAAGCATGTTACGAAAGAACATTCCTTGCAGCTGCTGCATGGGTATAATATGAAGTGTTCGCATACACAAAAAGGACATTCCTTGTATAATATGAAGCATTCGCATACACAAAAAGGACATTCCTTGTATAATATGAAGCATTCGCATACACAAAAAGGACATTCCTTGTATAATATGAAGCATTCGCATACATAAAAAGGACATACTCAAATGTAGTTTTCACGCTGCTCTATGGAGCCGAAGCATAGCCACTGTACCGAAACATATTACGAAACGGCATGCCTTGCTGGTGCTACATGGGTATAACCTGGAGTACTCGCATATCCAAAAAGTACATATTCAATGTAGCAAACATACCGAACAAGTATATATGAGATAGACAAATCAGTTCGTGGCTCGAATAAATGACAATATACTTCCTTAAGAAATGTTGTATTTCCAAATATCGGAAGGCACTACAAACCTAGTTCGCCTCACACGTAGATTCAAAGAAACATAAACGTCAGGTAGTGATACTCACTTGCCGAAGAAAGACAAACCTGGAGGTGATTCGTGCAAAGTGAACCAAGCGAACAGTAATAATCGCAACTGAGACTGACAGCGAGAAATATGGTACTGATCCGATTCATGTTTCTAGCACATACAACAATGGAATGGTCTTTATCGCTATACAGCAAAGCAATACATTATACTGTTAACTGTTGTGTAGAAAATAAATCTGGGGAAGTTTTAAAGAAATACATTTAATTAAATAATTATAGGTATATAACTTAGTAATGTATACTGCTGACATGTAAATAAATGTAGAAAATAGAACGAACACATAATAAGACAAATCAACTAAAACAAAACGGCGTATTGTGAAGGATGTACGCTGATTGACGAGCTTGAAACAGACGCAGCAACGGACGACAGCAACGACGAATGGGACAGCAGGATGAAGACAGAACTCTGAATGACGTAGAAGCTAACTTACTTCGCATCGAATGGCTTGCAAATGAAGTCAACCTCAAGTGATCTCAAATGTATATCACGCCTATTGAACGCACTAATTCAGCAGCTATGCGTGAGTGGAGAGAGTTGGATCCTTAGATTTGTGGGGAGCAAACCTGTTTATCTGTGATGAGCTCCATCTAAACGGAATAGCGGCGGTTTTTGCAGCTTTTGCAGAAGAACTGCAAACAACAATTAACAATAGTATGGGTATCATTAGTTATTTAACCTATATGAACAGGGGATTCATAATTATTGATGGAATGGGCGTATCGAAATGACGACCCGATGTTGGTGAAAAAACATCGTTTTTTTATGCTTGTTCACTCCACGCATATCAGATTTGTGGCACCCAATTGTTACGCACTTTTCCAATTCAATTTTTAATGTTCTGTTGTGTATTAAAGAAACAAGATTTCAGTTTTTACTTACACCTTTCATTTCTTTGTTCAGTTAGTTGTTATTGAGTAGCTAGCGACCAACGCTGAGAGATGCCTACACTTTTACCGGACCTTTCATGAATAAAAATAAAACAATAACATTATATTTTTTTCAAGAGTTCATTTACACTGTCTATTAAAAACTTTACATTCACATAAATGATGTGTTAATGGTAAACCTGACACTAATATCATAATACCATGTTTTGAAAGCATGACGGCATGCACACGCATGCCTACGCGTACACGTACGCACACGCACATGATTATGTACACATCATCAAGCCAAACTCTACAAACCTCGAAACAAACCAGGCTTTGCTTAAGTATCGACCAGAAGTCCACGGATGAAGTTACATTTTGTTTCGCTCAGTTAATTCTAAATAATATACAGGCGTATTAGTTTCCACTTGACAGTGTCTTTGATTAAGATATTACGTTGAGTTTTACACGAAGCTTCTCTCTCTCTCTCTCTCTCTCCCTCTCTCTCTCTCGGTCTCTCTCTCTCTCTCTCTCTCTCTGTCTCACTCTCTCTTTCTCTTCATCTCCCTCGTCCTCTCCTTTCAACTCTACCCCTTCCCTCCACGGAATAGTGGCGGAATGTTTTGCAGAAAAACTACAAAGAACGATTGACAATAGCTTGGGCAGCAATAGTTATTTAAAGTAGGTGAGCAGGGGTTTCCTAATTACTGATGAAATGGGTGTACCGGAAAGACGAACCTAATTTGGTGAAAACAAATATCGTTTTTGTGTGCATGTGCAGCCTTTTCTATGTTTGTTTGAGAAACGCCGCTACCATGTAGGGTGACAAATGGGCAATCTGTCCAATTAAATTTCATTGACCATGACAGTACAAGGATTGCCACTGTGCACATTGACATACTGCGCCAACAGCAGTGTGCACAGTCAGGAAGTACATCACGATAACATTGAATGTAGATACACAAGCTGGTACATGTCATTAATTTGTATAAATAACGTTAGCAAAGTGTCAAGACTGGTTTGCAGGATTAACTTGACCAACATACCATTGTTGCGGCTGAAAGAAGTTCCAGCGTGCGAAATACAAGGGGAAAATCCATCAATATAAATTGCACAACCATAGTACTTGCGATGCTATTTACAATTCGACACACACGAAAGCGGAGGGTAGTTATCCCCATTTAATATAACAAACAAACAAAAACTATTTGCAACGGAATTTCTGAACAACTAATCCCTGTTGCTGTCGAGGCTCCATTATAAGAAATTTAAGGGAAATAGTTACTTAAATACAGAATGCACAAGCATATTATCAGCGATGCCCATTACATTTCAATATACACTTTCGGGGGAAGTAATTCCCCTTAACCTTAACAATCATGCAAAAACATGTTTGCAAAATCTGACCAAAAAATCCACATAGCTGTTTAGCTGTTAAATAAGGGGCAAACTATTGATCATACTTCCAGTAAAACTATGTTCAATCAACACAGCAAAAAGCGATTAATCTAATAGTAACCCTTACTAAATCATGATATTCCAAACAACATTTGGGGGTAGTTAACTCCCTAGATATGATAGTCAACAAATCTTGATACAACATTGAGAGACAAATCATATAAGGCATGCCGCCACATAATATTGCAATGCAACGACCAGAATGTGTATAACCACACAGGTTAACCGATATTTTGGGAGGGATTGTGGGAATCAAACAATTATCTCGAAGTCAGGAACAATTCGTAGCTTGTGATAGATTGCCGCAATGAAGCAACATGACTTTAAAAACTATAGGCCAATAGGATGCTCTGCGTGCATCACTATTTTTATTTTTAAAAAAAATTAACAAGAATGCAAGGAAGCCATTGGCATATGGAAAGTCAACTATTTATTGCCCGCCCTTATATAATATTTGTAAATTATATTTTTAAACATATTCACACTACTAGCATTAATACAATCATTTAGCAGTTTGTTCCATTCATTTATCACCGTCTGTGAGAAAGGGTACTTCCTCATGTCCAACCTACACTGTTCCTTAACTAATGCTGCTTTGTGTCCTCTTGTTCTACTGCTTTCTCTAAGTTTGGAGAATATATTCTTATCAATATCCTCATAACCGTTCACAATTTTAAACACTTCTATTAGTTCTCCTTTTAGTATATGTGTACCTAGTTTTGTCAAACCACAGTCTAATAAGTGACTTTCGTAACTAAGGTCTCTCAATTCTGGAATCATTCTAGTTGCTCGTCTTTGTTTTCTTTCTAACTTGTCTATGTCCTTCTTACAGTATGGCCTCCATGTTTGTATGCAATACTCCCAATGTCGAATAACTGTTGCTTTGTACAGAGGAACAATTAACTATTTCTCCTTATATATGATAGTTCTCCTAAGCCCAATAATTTGATTTCCTTTTGAAGCAACAATCCCGTATTGCTCTGAAACTCTCATCTCACCACTAAATTTTACTCATAAATAGTTGTCTTATGTGGTTCTAACAAATACTGCATCCCCTATTTTACATTCTTCGTCCATGTTTTCATGTCCTATGTGTATGTATTTACAGTTCCCAAAATTGATTAACATTTGCCATTGTTCTGATCATTTAATTAATTTATGCTTGTTCGTTTCAGGGGTTATCATATTTTTGTACAATTTTTTTTTACTTTTTCAATTCCATTTTTAATTTGCTGTAGGGTGTTAAAAATAAATAAAATTTAATTTTTCATCTTCAAGTTTTATTTCTTTATTCAGTCAGTTATTACTGAGTAGCTAGCGTCCGACGCTAATATATGTCTTCCCGTTTTTCTGGCCATTCATAAAAAATAAAGCACAAATCTAACAATATTTTGTTCAAATGTACACCAGGATTCCATGGATGAAGTTACATATTTTATTCGTTCAGTTACTTCTGAATAATATACAGACGTATTAATTTCCACTAGACATAGCAAGTGCGTGTAAAATGTGTCTTTGATTAATTAACCTGTAATTGTGTATATTGATAAGTAGTTATATGACGTATGATATTCCACGACTAAAATGCAATTATACACTGATAGGTACACTATCGTTCAGCCGGTCATATGCGCACGGGTATATTAACGATATGTATTAATTCTTCTAAAGATGTTGGGTTGAGTTTTACACGAAGCTTCAAATCAGTCAGTCAGCAAGCCAGGGAACCAACCACATTGTGAATATTCGTTATCTGGGATGACTTACAATTTAACCAGAATTACTTTCCCTTTCTCTCTTTATCTGCTTCTCCATCCCTTTCTCACCCCACTGCTCTCTATTCATCTTGCACTTTATCACCCTCTTACCCTCCATTTCCATCTTCCCCTCTCTTCCACCTCCTCCCTCCCTTTCTCTCTCTCCCTTCTTTCTTGGCTGCAGGATTTAAGCGGGGTGTACTTCACAAACAAGTGCTCTAACGGACACACGTACGTGTACGAACGCATGCATGATGTGATGCAACTACATTCACATGAAATGTCGGACATGCAGTGGCATTGGACAATGGAAGTCGTCCAAATTAAAAGTTCATGCAGGCCTATGGGTGTAGGTTTACCTCTTATGTGACAATCAGAGTTAACCACACACACACACACACACACACACACACACACACACACACACACACACACACACACACACACACACACACACACACACACACACACACACACACACACACACACACACACACACACACACACATATATATATATATATATATATATATATATATATATATATATATATATATATATATATATATATATATATATATATATATATATATATATATATATATATATATATATATATATGAGCATATAATATATATATATATATATATATATATATATATATATATATATATATATATATATATATATATATGAGCATATAAACATATGTTGTGATATTTATCATATAGAGTATACGTTCGCAGCTATGTTTGAGATTGAGTGGTTGTGTTAAGAGAGATCTCAAACAGGTAGAAGTGAACAGCCGATAATGGAGGGGATGGAAGAAGATCAAATATATGGAGACGACAAATGAAATGATGTGGCCCACACACCCCAAAGGACCATGGGAAAGAAAAATATAACTATGTCTAACAATGATTATTGCCTAATATCCCCGTACCTCCATAGACATATATGTCTACGTAAAGAGTGTAGCTTTTGGCATTTAAATTTTTTTTAACAAGATGCCATCCCAAACAACAAGTTCCAGATGGCAAGTGGACAAGGAAGCCATTGGCTTATCGAGAGTCCAAAAATGTTCTCATCTATGTGTAGCCCACCATTATCAAATATATGTCAATTCTATTTTTAAACATATTCACACTACTAGCATTAACACAATCATTTGGCAGTTTGTTTCACTCATTCACCATCCTCTGTGAGAAAGAGTACTTGCTCATGTCCAACCTACACTGCTAACTAATGTTGCTTTGTGTCCTCTGGTTCTACTGCCTTCTTTAAGTTTGAAGAACATATTCCTATCAACATCCTCATAACCGTTCACTATTTAAACACTTCTATTTGGTATCCTCTTAGTCTCCTGGTCTGTAGTGTTGTAAAACCACATTGTAATAAGCGACTTTCGTAACTAAGGTCTCTGAATTCTGGAATTTTATTTGGAACAACACAACTCTTCGTATCCAAAATGCAGTGTTTTAAATTATCAAGAGCCTTAGCCTGTCCTTGCTGAGAGTATGCAATAAAGTCAGATGACGCATCTACCGTATTGATGAATATATATATATATATATATATATATATATATATATATATATATATATATATATATATATATATATATATATATATATATATATATATATATATATATATATATATATATATATATATATATATATATATATATATATATATATATATATATAGTCACTTGTTGTTACTATGTTTGGAGACATTCCCTCTGACACCATTTTAAGAGTGTAACAATTTCCAACTGCTAATTTGCTTACTGAACAACCCGAAATATATGAGACGGATAAAGCCATCGCCTCACCCATCAACTGAAGAGCGCCTGGCAAAAATGGTATCTCCGGGGAACATCTGAAATGTGGAGGCATATCACTGCAGGAATCACTGCACAACTTGAACAGGATTGTTACACGCGTCCCACAGAAGCGGATATGTTCACAATTCATTGCATCGTCTATGAAAGGAGATCGATCAATGTATGACAATGACATAGGTATACAACTCCTCTTAACAGCTGCAAAATATTCGCAAGAGCAGTCCTCAATCGAATTTATGTTGGATCGTAGCACCACCCATCACATAAAATTACTTTTGGCTATGCCATAAGTTGTCATTTGTGTCATCTGTCATGGAGGGTTGTAAGTACAAACATTTATTGTGGCCGAAGCTCGTTTGATGTATGAATAAGGAAAGGATGGATATGCATATAAAAGTTGGTAATGGGCATATTTATTTGCTAATTGGTATGCACTTCAAGCATAACAGGAATATAAAATGAATATATAAAGCATTGTATACACGAGCCTTAGCTAAAATAATACAATGTAAAGTTAATGTTGTACACAATGACAAACAGTATATATATATATATATATATATATATATATATATATATATATATATATATATATATATATATATATATATATATATATATATATATATATATATATATATATATATATATACATATACAATGCATGAAACTGCTACTCTACATGACGTAAAAGGTGAGGGGCAATCTGCCACAGGTGCTACTTGTAATGAGGAGTGCCACCGCCACCAAAGTCCTGATGAAACAATGCAAAGGTAGTGTTGTACATGATGACAGACAGTAGACAATAGTATGTAAAACAAAATTTACATCGCTTACGATGTGTAGAAGAGGGGCGGTGGAGGTCAAAGCAAGATACAGGCGCATTCAAAACAATACAACTTACTTCGGTAATTTTCAAGCCCGGTCTGAACTGCATGGGCTAGCTATCCCATGATGCCTGCAGTGGACGCTTCCACATGCGTGGCATAGGGGTATTATGATGCAGCCGGGTTTGGGTCATAGCACCATCCATCACAAGACATAAAATTACTTGTTTCTATGAAATACGTTGTCATTTCTGTCCGCGTTGCAAACGTAATCACTGAAACTCTAAATGTTTTTAGTTTTGTAAGATGCACCGTGGAAATAACTATTTCGTGTCCTTTGCGTCAAATCCAAGAATAATAGTTTGTAACGAAGCCGTCTACGTAGTCGTCGTTGACTTTTACAACAGACGTTCGACGCCGTGGGACGACAAGGACTTTGGGCATTGCTGCAGAAGTATAGTTGCCCTGAAAGATTTATTTTTAAATGGTTGAGACTATGTAGTCAGGTATGATTGAATTGGAGAAGCGCATAAACAAGGCATCATCGACTTTTGGTCGGCTGCACAAGCATTTGTGGATGATACTCACACCGGCCGTCTCAACACGGAATTTTATAATAATTAACATGTTAGATAATATATTTCACAATTTTGCCGTTGCTGCTTTCATCACATTCGAGACTTTCGTCCTAATCACCAGTAAATGTATTTTATTGTTGTTGGCAAAACTATTGCAACTGGTCTTATTAGCAGAATACCTGATTATTGTAATTCTCTTTATCATAATATTGCTATCAAGGACATCTTGAAATTTCAACGCGTGCTATATGTTTTAGCAATGGTAGCTATCCTCTCTTCTGGGTTGTCTCACTCATTACCAAATCTTAAATCATTACATTGGCTGCCTGTCCTATATCGCATTATTTAAAAGATCTATACAATTACCCAACAAGCACTTTCATCCAAGCAACTAGCATATTTATTTTCAATGTTCACTCCTGCAAAACATCCCAGACAGCTTCGATCATTTAATTATAATATACCTTTTGTTCCAGGTGTTAACACAAAGGTCGGAATTAAAGCTTTTTCAGTTGCTGCACAGACTCTTTGGGGATATTTCCCTGTTAGTGTTAAGTCTGTAGGAAATATAGCAACCTTTCGCCGTAAAATAAAACCCACCAGCTTACACTTGCTCATCCTTCATTGGTAACAAACGTCAACATCCAACTGATTACAAATCGAACTATTTATCGATTATTATGATCAGCCACTATCGTTTTGGTACGCTGCCGATATTGCGTATCCCGAGGATCTTAGCGCAATATTTTATTTAAAGTATTTAATATATTATTATTACTACGAAATGTGTGGTGCATAAAATAATAGTACTTTCCACGCTACTCTGTGGAGCATATAATTTGTACCTAAAACATGTCAGGATAATTCAGCCTTGCTGGTGATAAATGTTTATACCATGGAGTACTCGCAATACTCAAAAAGGATATTCTCAAATGAGCAAGCACCCCGAGCAACTATATCTAAGATAGACAAGTCAACTGGCTTGAATAGATGAAAATAGACTTCCCAAAGTAAAATTGTTCTTCAAACTGTCGGAGAGTAATAGAAGCCGATGCCGCCTCCCATGTAGATTCGTAGATGTAATAATGCAAACATTGAAGAATCATGCACTTCGGCTAGTGATACTCAATTGCCGAAGAAAGAAAAACCTGGAGGTGATTCATGCATAGTGAAACAAGTGAACAGTAATGTTCGCAACCGAGACTGACAGCGAGAAAGATCTGTTCCTATTAAAGTGTCAAGCATAGACAACAATGGAATGATCTTCATCGCTATGCAGTAAAGCAATACACTATACCGTTAACTGTTGTGTAGAGAATAAATATGGTGAGTTGTTAACGATATGCATTTAATTAAACAATTATATAACTGATCAATGTATCATTCTGGAATGTAAATAACAATATAAACTAGCACGAACACATCTAGAAGAATCAAATAAAACAAAATGGCTTATTGTGAAGGACTTACGCTGACAGGCTGTACAATAGTGTTATGTAGCCAACGGTACATACAGCGACAATGTGTTGCAACATATTTACATCGACCGACGAGCTTGGAACATACGCGGCAGCAGACAATAGCAACGACGAATGAGACAACACTTTGAAGATATAACTCTGCATGACGTGACAACTAGCTCACTTCGCATCGACTATCTTACAAATGAAGTCGAGCGCGAAGCCGGGTCGTATTGAAACGCAGTCGGTTGATGATGTATGTAAATTATCTCAAATGTATATCACGCCTATTCAACGCACTTGTTCAGCAGCTATACGTGGACCGTGGGACGAAACGGACTGTGGGCATTGCTGCGGAAATATCGTTGCCTAAGATTAGAAATTATCAATGCAGTGCAGTCAGAGATGATGGAATTGGAGATGCGTATAAACAATTCACCTTCATTTTTTTTTCGTTTGCACAAGCAGTGAAATGCAGTGAACTTTTTAGGGCATAGCGAAATAGCAGTTTTCACGCTGCTCTATGGAGCCGAAGCATAGCCACTGTACCGAAACATGTTACGAAACGCCATGCCTTGCTGGTGCTACATGGGTATAACATGAAGTACCCGCATATCTAAAAAGTACATATTCAATGTAGCAAACATACCGAACAAGTATATATGAGATGGCTAAATCAGCTCGTGTCTCGAATAAATTACAATATACTTCTTAAAGAAATACTGTGCTTTCAATTGTCAAGATTTTAATAAGATTGTTAAACATATTCACACTACTAGCATTAACACAATCATTTGGCAGTTTGTTCCATTCATTTATCACCCTCTGTGAGAAAGAGTACTTTCTCATTTCCAACCTACACTGCTCCTTAACTAATGCTGCTTTGTGTCCTCTGGTTATACTGCCTTTTTAAGTTTGAAGAACATATGCCTATCAACATCCTCATAACCGTTCACTATTGTAAACACTTTTATTTGGTCTCCTCTTAGTCTCCTGGTCTCTTGTGTTGTCAAACCACATTGTAATAAGCGGCTTTCGTAACTAAGGTCTCTCAATTCTGGAATCATTGTAGTTTTCTTCGTTGTATTCTTTCTAGCTTGTTTATGTCCTTTTTACGATATGTCCTCCATGTTTGAATACAATATTCCAAATGTGGTCTGACTATTGCTTTGTACAGTGGTATAATTACCTGTTTCTCCTATATATACGTGAACTCCGTCGAATTCGGCGTCACATATCTATATCTGCTGCTAAAACAATATCAACGCATTAATTAGAAGTCGCCTTGACTATTGTAATTCACTACTAAATAACATTTATAAACGATACTTGGTTAAACTATAAAAAAAAATGTCGGGCACGTGTGGTACACAGGGCGCCTCTATGTTACCAACACTACCACTACTTAAACAGTTACACTGTTATCGAATTAATTTTAAGCTGTCAACTCTTACACATCGTGTTCTATCTACACAACAAACACCTTACATGGCTAGTCTCCTGCACCTTTCAAATATCCATAGGCAGCTCAGAGCATCAGTTTCACAACAACGTGTTGTGCCTAAAACAACACTTAACTTGGGCAAACCTGCTTTCTCTGTCGCATCGCCTAGGGCATGTAATTAACTTCTCATCACTTAAAACATATCTGAAACTATAGCTGTCTTCCCCGGTTTCAGTCCCATACATGAGAAACTGACGGAGATATGAGGGAAGTGACAGACAGACAGACATACTGCAGAGAGAAGAAGAACATAAGCCCATGGTTGAATTTACATTTTCTTTCGCTCAGTTACTTCTTAATAACATACCGACGTATTAGTTTTCACTTGACATAGCAAGTGCGTGTAGACAGAGTATTTTATTAACGAGTCTGTAATTATATATTGATAAATAGTTTAACATGACGTGGATACTCCACGCCCAAAAAGCAACTATACGGTGATATTTACAGTACAGTTCAGCCGGTCATGTGCGCATGGATACATTAACAGCATGTATTAATTCTTCCAAATATTTAGGGTTGAGTTTTACAGAGAGTTTCAAATCAGGCCGTCAGCAGGCGAGGGAAGCAACAACATTGGGAAAGCTCGGTATATGGGCTGACTTGCAATTTAACCAGCAGTACTTTCCCACTCCCTTTGCGTCTCCATTACGTAATTTATGTCGAACAACCACATTGGTTCATCCCACAATACCCAACCCCGGGAATTTAGAATTTGTTTCAATGTACCAACGGCTTTGACAATGTCAACCCCAAACACGAGAATATGACGGAGAAACGTGGGAACAGACACACAGACTGACAGAAAGACATACATACATCAGAATACCAGAAGCCCATGGATGAAGTTACACATTGTTTCGTTCAGTTACTTCTGAACAACATACAGACGTATCAGTTTCCATTTAGCATAGCAAGTGCGTGTAGACAGTGTCTTTGGTTAATGCGTCTGCAGTTATATATTGATAAATAGCCCAAAAAACAACTATACGGTGATATTTACACTACCGGTCAGCCGGTATAATAATGTGTTAATTCTTCTACATACGTTTTGATAAGTTTTACACGAAGCTTCGAATCAGATAGAAGGCCAGGGAAGCAGTAACATTGTGAAAGTTCGTTATATAGGCTGAATTGCAATTTAACAGCTATACTTTTCCCTCTCCCTCTGCGACTCAATCTCCCTGTCGCTCCACCGCTCTCTACTCCTCTCGCTCGTCTTCACATTCTTCCTCTCACATCCGTCTACCTCCTCTCTCCCGCCGCCTCCCTTCCTCCCTTCCTTCCCCCTCTCCCCTCTTTCTTGGCTGCTGCAGTTATGCACGGTGCACTTCATAACCACGCGTTTTGCTACCGCACACACGTGCACGAACGCGTGCACGCACGCACGTGATGCAACTACATTCACATGAAATGCCGGACGTGCAGTGGCATTGGACAATGGGTATCGTCCAAATTAAAAGCAATAATATAAGCCTCTGGTTGTAGGTTTACCAATTAATTGACAATCAGAGTTATCCACACACAAACAGTGTGTGTGTGTGTGTGTGTGTGTGTGTGTGTGTGTGTGTGTGTGTGTGTGTGTGTGTGTGTGTGTGTGTGTGTGTGTGTGTGTGTGTGTGTGTGTGTGTGTGTGTGTGTGTGTGTGTGTGTGTGTGTGTGTGTGTGTGTGTGTGTGTGTGTGTGTGTGTGTGTGTGTGTGTGTGTGTGTTTATGTGTGTGTGTGTGTGTGTGTGTGTGTGTGTGTGTGTGTGTGTGTGTGTGTGTGTGTGTGAACATAAAATAAATATGATATAACATTCATCATAAGGAATATACGTTCACAGCTTCGGTTGCTCTCGAGGGATTGTGTTAAAATTTATATCGAAATGGTAGAAGTACCTCTATAATTTATATTTGTCTACAAACAGAGTGTAGCATTTCGCAATTGACATGTAACAGCACAAGTCTTCGTAACACATAATGCAGTGTTTTAAATACTCAAACGCTTTTGCCTGTTCTTGCAATTAAGTCAGAAGACACGTCTACCATATTGAAGGATAAAGATGCTGACAAGTGGATATATGCAAAAGTGTTTGCACTGTTTAAGAAAGGAGATCGATCAGTGTATGGGAATGACATAGGTATGCCACTCCTCTTAGTAGCTGCAAAAGCGTTTCTCAATCGTTTTACAAAATAATCACTTAAACTCAAAATGCTTTCAGATATGGAATATGCACCGTAGAAATAATAATGTTGTTTCCTCTGCGTCAAATCCAAGAAAAAAGTATGTAACAAAACTGTCTACGTAGGCGTCGTTGACTTAAAGTAAACATTCGACGTTGTGGGAAGATTCGGAAATTTGTTCGGAAATTTTATTGCCCTAAAAGATGTGTAGTAATGATCGACGCTCAGTTTTCATGCATGATGGAATTGGAGAGACGCATAAGCAAGACATCGTCAACTTTTTGGTCAGCTGCACAAGTATTTGTGAACTATTGCAACTGCTCTTTTTAGTAGTAGATTATTTGATTATTGCAATTCCCTTTATCATAATATTGCTCTCAAGGACGTCTTGAAACATCAACGTATGCAACATTGTTTGGCAAAGGTAGATATCCGGTCTCCTCTTTTCTCTCACTCATTACCACATTGCATTGGCTCCCTGATCTTTAGTTTCACTGTTCACACCTGAAGACAGTCCAGGCAGCTTCAATCATCTAATTATAATATACTGTTTGTTCCTAGTGTAAAAAACAAATGTCAGAATTATTGCGTTTTCATTTGCAGCACCGACTGTTTGCTAGTGTTAACTATGTAGGAAATATAGCAACAAGTAAAACCCACCAGCTTAAACTTACTTATACTCTATGGCTCACAAGCCGGTCAATCCAACTGATTACAAATGGAAAAGTTTATGAACTGCTTAACCCCTTTTGATTTGGAACTTGGGTCTACCGAGGATCTTAGCGCAATACAAGTATTTTATATATTATTATTATGAAAGGTGTGGTGCATAGAAGAATAGTAGTTTCCACGATGCTCTATGGAGCATATATACTGTATCGAACACATATTACCATACTTCATGCCTTGCTGGTGATACATTAGTATAACATGGAGTACTCGCGTACCCAAAAACAATGACCCACTCAAATGTACAAAAATACCGAGCAATTACATATAAGATAAACAAGTCAGGTGGCTCGATTGGATGAAAACAGACTTCCAAAAGAACTGTTGTACTTTCAATTGTCGCAAGGTAATAGAAGCCGAGGCCGCCTCAACATGTAGATTCAAAGATGTAATAATGTAAATATTGAAGAAAATAATTATAAAGGTCAGCTAGTGATACTCACTTGCCGAAGAAAGACAAAACCAACGTGAAACAAGTGAGCAGTAATATTCGCAAGCGAGACTGACAGCGAGGAATATGATATTGTCCCTATTAATGTGTCAAGCATAGACAACAATGCAATGTTCTTCATCGCTAGCGGTAAAACAATACATTATAATGTTAACTATTATGTAGAGAATAAAGCTAGTGAAGTGGTAACGAAATACATGTAATTAAATAAATTTAAGTATAAAACGTATTGACGTATAATGCTGGCATGTAAATTAACTTGAAAACTAGCACGAACACATATACAAAACTCAACTAAAACAAAACGGCGTATTGTGAAGTACTTACGCTAACTGGCCGCACAAGAGAGTTATACAGCCAACGGTACATACAGCAACAATGTGTTGCAACATGGTTACATCGGTCGAGGAGCTTAGAACAGACGCGCTAGCGGACGACAACAACCAGGAATATTACACCAGCTTGAAGACAGAACTTACAATGACGTGGAAACTAGCTCACTTCGTATCGACTGTCTCACAAATGAAGTCGACTGCAAAGCCTGGTCGTATAATGACGCATCCGGCTGATGATGTATGTTGTTAATCTCAAATGTATGCCACGCCTATACAACGCATTAATTCAGCAGGTGTGCGTGCGGGAGAGAGTTGTATTCCTAGATTAGTGGGGATGTTTGTTTTGGGACAGCAGACGCGTTTAACTGTGGCGAGCTCCATCTAAACAAAATATGGGCGACATGTTTTTTTGCAGAAAAACTGCACAGAACAATTGACAATAGCATGGGTAGCATTAGTTATTTCAACTAGGTGAGCAGGGAATTCCTACTTTTTTATGGAATGCCCAAATCGGAATGACGACACGATTTTGGTGAAAACAAACATCGTTTTTGTGTGTCTGTGCAGGCATTTGTCTGTTTGTGTGAGAAACACAACTACCATGTAAGTTGAAAAATGGGCAATCTGTCCTGGTGCATATCACTAATTTGTATAAATACCGTTAGCTAACTGTCAAAACTGGTTTGCAATATTAAGTTGATCAAAAAACCTTTGTTGCTGTTTAATAAGGTTCCTGCAATATTAAATACAAGGGAAACATATTCATCTATTCATATTGAACAAGCGTAGTACCAGCCATACTATTTACAATTTAATACATACAAAAGCGGGGGGTAGTAATCCCCATTTACAATAGTAAACAAACAAACAAAACTGTTTGCACCGGAATATCTTTAATAAAAAAGGTTGCTGTAGATAATTATCCAGGAAAATATATATTACTACGGGCTGCGCAAGTATAGTATCAGCAATAAAAATTACACTTCAATATATACAAGCGGTAGGAAGTAATCCCCCTTAACATTAATAATCTTTCATAAAAAAGCAGTGGCATTGGACAGTGGATATCGTCCAAAATAAAAACATTCATATAGGCCTATGTATGCAGGTTTACAATCAGTGACAATCATATTTAGCCATATTTATGAACATATCATACATATGCTATGATATTTATCATATGGGTGATACTTTAGCAGCTATGGTTGCGATCGAGTGATTGTGCTAAGAGAGACATCGAAAATGCAGAAGTGAACATCCGATGATGGAGAGGATGGCAGAAGATCACAATAGGTATAGACGACAAATGAATCAATGTGGCCCCACAAACCACGGGACCAAGAGAAATACGAAGAGTGTTGTGTCTACCAATGATTACCACTTAATATCCCCGTAACTCCATAGACCTATATATCTACGCAGTGTTGCATTTGTCATTTGACTTGGAAATAGCCAACTCTTCGTAACATGCAATGAATTGTTTTAAATTCTCAAACGCATTTGCCTGTTTTGCTGAGAGTGTGTACTGAAATGATGACGTGTGTACTGTATTAAAGTTTGGAGATATGTCCACTGATACATTTGAAAGAGTAGAACAATCTCCAACTGCTAATTTGCCTACTGAACATAAAAGCGCCTGGCAAATATGGTATTTCCGGGGAACATCTGAAATATGGAAGAATATCACTGCAGGAATCACTGCACAACTTGATCGGGAATGTTACATGCCTCACAATAGTGGACAATCGCAACGTGGATTGCACGGTTTAAGAAAGACTTCGATCAGTGCATGGGAACGATGTACAAAAATATTCGCAAGCATAATCATTGAATCACAAAGTGGTTTTAGATTTGGAAGATGCACCGAGGAAATAACTATTGTATGTCCCTTGCTTCAAATAAGACTAAAGGTATGTAACAAAACCCTCTATGTAATCGTCATTGACCTTTACAAAAAGGTTCAACGCCGAGGGGAGAAAATGACGGTATTGCAGTGGAAATATGGTTGCCCTAAAAGATTTGTAGAAATGACCGAGGCTCTGTATTCAGGTGTGATGGAATTGGAGAAGCGCAGAAGCAAGGCATCTTCAACTTTTGGTCGGCTGCACATGTATATGTGGATGAGATTGACACCGGCCGTCTCAGCACGGAATTTAGGAGTCACCTTTGATAATAATTAAAATGCTAGATAGTATATTTCGCAATCGTGTCGTTGCTGCTTTTAACATTTTCGTGATCTTCGTCGTTTTCACCAGTATATGCATTTTACTCTGGTCAAAACTATAGCAACTGCTCCTGTTAGCAGTAGACTTGATCATTGCAATTTAATTAATCATAATACTGCTATCAAGGACATCTTGTAACTTCAACGTGTGCACATTTTTTTAGCAAGGGTAGGTACCTAGTCTCCTCATTTATCGCACTCGTTTCCACTTCATAAATAATTGCATTGGCTCCCTGCCCGATATCACATTATTTTTAAGATTTGTACAATTACCTATCAAGCACTTTCATCCAAGCAACCAGCATATTTACATTCACTGCTCACTCTTGCAAGACAACCAAGACAGACACACACACACACACACACACACACACACACACACACACACACACACACACACACACACACACACACACACACACACACATATATATACATATACATATACATATATATATATATATATATATATATATATATAACATATATATATATATATACATATATATATATATATATATATATATATATATATATATATATGTATATGTATATATATACATGCATATATATATATATATATATATATATATATATATATATATATATATATATATATATATATATATATATATATATATATGATGGTCAACATCCGCAAGTCGCCTCACCATCATCACCCTCAAGCCTCTGGCGAGGTGGAGACACCCCTAAGCTCGCGACCTCTGGCGTGATGGTCATCATACGCAAGTCATATCATCATCATAATAGTCGTAGTGATATTACACGCTGCCCTTGTTGTATCATCATGCTGCTTGTGTTGTTCAATAAAATACGTGTGCACTCGTACCATACCGTGTTGTGGTGGTTTTTCGTTTCCTCGTTAGCTCCTTTGAACGTTAATAATAACCCTGTTAATGACCTCTGCGTAGGGGTCACTACGTTAGGGTCAGGGTCCTGGTTCACTGCAATCGACAGAAGGTTAGGGTTACACAGCCGTCAACAGGTTGGGGTTAGAGTTAGGGTTAGCACCAGTCGCCAGGAGGCACTCAGGCTACCCAGAAGGTTGTGCGGCTGCGCGCGCAACCGGAAACGGAAGTCAATCGTGGACGTGCCTCGAATTTTGATGTGTCAGAAGAGCACTATAACTACTGTTACGTATACACAACACCTGTCCATGTCTATTGTTCGTGGCTTCTTACAAAAGCCTGCTGGCCGTGCACTTGCACAGACTACGTGGCTGTTCTCTCGTTTCGGAAGGTTCACCCGCCATTACGTAGACAGTGAAACGTGGATTGCGAGTAAAATATATGTGATTTTGGGAATGCGAATTAATTTAGAAGCCTAGTTGCCGAGCACGGCAGCATTGCAGTTATGTTTTTTTTGTAAGTGGTGGCAATACAAATTAATTAATAGTTGCTGACAAAACGCGTAAAACTGCAATCACTTGGATATAAATTCAGGGATATCAGGTTGGGGATTTTTTTATATAACGAGCCATGTTAATTTAACGAAGTTCCTACTCGCACCTAGGTGATGCATATTTCATTATAATATAAATTACATGACTATTTTGAGTATTATAACAGTCCATGGGTTGTCTATCATCAAGTGTCATCGGGTCTTTAAGGGGCCGTCCACAATGGTCGACAAATTCGTACAAAGCGTACTAAGGGGGATGTCAAGACCAGCGCATTAATTTAAATAAATGTCAGTCGCATGCGAAATAAGACCACTGTCGTGCAGCGCCACGCAGTGAACTATTACGGAACTATTATTGTTTTAATTGCGTAACCGTTCATTGTGTGGCATCGTCACATTGATGTTGCTCACATTGTCAAATATCTATACTTGAAAGTGATAATTCATGGAGGGTGTGATAATTAGTACGCTTTGTACAAATAGGTAATCGTCGACAATTTTGAACGACCCCTAATGCAGCGTCACAGTGCGCTTGGGTTTACTAGTTCACGACATGTAAATATTGTTCACGATACCTCTGCTTAGAGACAACCTCCTCGCTGAACTTGTTGCCAAAGCTCTGTTGAACGCCAACGTTTGCCCAAACAACCTAGCACTGCCTCGGCTTCCCTGGACAGCTGTTGTCACGACAGCAGACACCATTCTGGACAATATATGGCCGCTCCAGTGGACTGGAGTTGACAACGCCTACGTGGAGTAGTGACCCGTCTCGAGTACATGGTTGAGTGAACGCATTCAGTGGTGTATATAGGCCCAGTGGAGTAGTGACCCGTCTCGAGTACATGGTTGAGTGAACGCATTCCGTGGCGTATATAGGCCCAGTGGAGTAGTGACCCTTCTCGAGTGCATGGCTCAGTGAACGCATTCAGAGGCGTATATAGGCCCAGTGGAGTAGTGACCCGTCTCGAGTGCATGGTTGAGTGAACGCATTCAATGGCGTATATAGGCCCAGTGGAGTAGTGACCCGTCTCGAGTACATGGTTGAGTGAACGCATTCAGTGGCGTATATAGGCCCAGTGGAGTAGTGACCCGTCTCGAGTGCATGGTTCAATGAACGCATTCAGTGGCGTATATAGGCCCAGTGGAGTAGTGACCCTTCTCGAGTGCATGGCTCAGTGGACGCATTCAGTGGCGTATATAGGCCCAGTGGAGTAGTCACCCATCTCGAGTACATGGTTGAGTGAACGCATTCAGTGTCATATATAGGCCCAGTGGAGTAGTGACCCGTCTCGAATGCATGGTTCAATGAACGCATTCAGTGGCGTATATAGGCCCAGTGGAGTAGTGACCCGTCTCGAGTATATGGTTGAGTGAACGCATTCAGTGGCGTATATAGGCCCAGTGGAGTAGTGACCCGTCTCGAGTGCATGGTTCAATGAACGCCTTCAGTGGCGTATATAGGCCCAGTGGAGTAGTGACCCGTCTCGAGTATATGGTTGAGTGAACGCATCCAGTGGCGTATATAGGCCCAGTGGCGTAGTGACCCGGGTCAGGGGATGCACTCGCACCCGACGCTGGATCTCGGGGTGTGGGGAGGGGGGCGCCAAATCGTTTGCGTGTAGTAGTAAGTTGTCATGCTGCGTATTTGTTATTAGCTACGTTATAAAAAAGTGAATTCATGATTAATTTGGGCCTGTAGTTCGCTAGGGTTCAATAGGCGGCGCTGGCAGTGTTATGGTCACGCGACTGAGGATTAGCATAATAATCTGTTTGTTTGGTTATATGTCCTGCGTGATGTCACCGATATTTGCTTCGAGAATCTAATATGTAGAGAACACCGGGGTTATTTGTTTTGTAGTAGTTTTCAGTTCAAGTAACTTTTTGTGAAAAGTATGTTAGATGCATTATTTATGTCAACGTATGCATTAAATGTATTATTCGTGTTAATAAAATATACCAAGCCATTGATATTCCATATTAAAGTTAGGTAGATATGTGAAGTTTCCCAGATGCGGTCGACTGTAACAACTAGCCCCTTAAGCGGGGCAAGTTGTTACATCATACAGCAAAGAACGCGTGGATCGCAAAGCAAGTGTCACTCGTACATATTACAGTTATTACATTAATTGGATTATACACACATAAACATCTTACACACAGTGTGCAGAACAATGTAGGTGTGCACAGCTTGATATATTAAGCTTTTAATTTTTAGTTACCAAAATTCCTCGAATTCTTGCATAAGAAACAATAGAAACACACACGCACTCACGCACACGCACACGGACATCCACATTTCAATTAGTCGGGCATTATTAATTTTATAATTGCTCAAATAGGGATGTGCCATACAATTTTTACAAGATTGCCATCCAAGACAAAACCCCCAAATGGCAAGTGGACAAGGAAGCCATTGGCTTATCGAGAGTCCAATAATGTTTCATCTATGTGTAACCCGCCATTCTGAGATATGTGTTAATTTTGTTTGGCGCTGCTAGCGTTTACTGCCCTTGTTTTAAACCAGTAGGGGACACCGGGGCACAGTGGATCTCGGGGCATAGTGAGTAAGAGGCTATATTTAGAGATTCATTCCATGATGATAATATCACCAGTTTGACGCCAACAGATAATACATTCAGCCATTTTTGGATTGAAAGCAGCGGCTACTGGCAGCGCATAAAAGGAGAGCTAAAGTAGGTATTTCAGCCACCAAAGTAAATGTGTCATACTTGATGACAATTGCCATATGTTGACGATACTGAAGGATACAAAATTAATGCCATATCCACTAAATAATGCCAACTACTGACAAAGTAAATAGCATGTGCACGATAATCGAAAATTCGTTATATTCCATAATATAGATGGTCTTATGTTAATTAACCATGCTTGGGGCACAGTGGATCGGAGCGGGGTGGCTAATTCTTTGGGCCCCTAATTTGTTTTAATTGTTTATGTTATTATTATTATTAACTCACCGGCTTAATGTAGGCATATCTTGAAAAGAAAATGAATAACCACTTTGCAATAAGTTAACTTAAAATATCTTGATTTATTGTAGGTTTTTATTTTTTACATAATTAATACTCGCCGGTTTTCTACATACTAAAACGATAGGCATTATATCTTTATGATTGCAATTTTAATATGGTTCGAAATAGGAAAAAAGAACGTGACATCGGAAATATATAAAATGTGTGACATAACGTTTTCTACACTGCGTCATTAGGTAGAAAAAGTAATGGCAGCCGGAGATAACAGGGACATCAGATATGAACCATAAAATAGCAGTCGTCAAGTGTCCAATGCAGAAGAGGAGGGAATATTTTATTAAAGCCTCTAAAATCAAAATGCAATAAGGCCTCAGCTCAAATGATGCCAGAAAGCTCGCGTATCAGTTTGCGCAATTCAACAAGAAAATATGTCCTGAATCTTGGTCAGAGCACGAATCTGCTGGCGAGGATTGGTTATCAGGTTTCATGATGGGTTTCCTGTCCTTGCATCGACCAGAGGCAACCAGCCTATCTAAAGCAAACAGTTTCAACAAGCATAATGAAATTGCATGTTTCGATATTGTGATCCAAAGACACAATTTGGTCCAGCAGATATATTTAATGCAGATGAAACTGGTTGTACTACTGTGATCCAAAGACATTGGCAATTCCAAAATATTGGCAATTCCAAAATCATGTCTCGCCGAAATGAGAAACAAGTTGGCAAAATAACATCCGGTGAACTGTTGGTGTAGTCCATGCGTCTAGATGGATGAAAGCAGAGAACTTTTATATTTATGAAGCATTTCATAAAAAAACACAACGTGTTCAAAGACGCACCCTGTTCTTCTGCTTCTAGATAACCACGACAGCTACATTTCTGTCGAAACCCTATATATTGCCATATAAAATGGGGTGACATTGCCGCCATAAGTTGCAGCCGTTGATAGATCAGTGTACCGCCCATTCAAGGCTTACTGCAGTGCTGCTGCAAGTGCCTTCACGGTTAATCAACAAGGGAAACAACTCACAATCTAAGAGATTGCTCAGATTGTTGGCAATGAGATTCCACTTACGTTCACAGCAAGGAATATTACTTCGTGCTTCAAAGTCGCTGGAATATGGCCTTTTGATAGACATGTTTTCGGCGAGGACAAATTTCTATCTTCTTACGTGACCGGTCGTCCTGACCCCGCAACCGAAGCGGCTGCATCTCGACCTGATGCGGCTACACCTCGACCTGATGCGGCTACACCTCGACCTGATGCGGCTACACCTCGACCTGATGCGGCTACACCTCGACCTGATGCGGCTACACCTCGACCTGATGCGGCTGCACCTCGACCTGATGCGGCTACACCTCGACCTGATGCGGCTACACCTCGACTTGATGCGGCTACACCTCGACTTGATGCGGCTACACCTCGACCTGATGCGGCTACACCTCGACCTGATGCGGCTACACCTCGACTTGATGCGGCTACACCTCGACCTGGTGCGGCTACACCTCGACCTGATGCGGCTGCACCTCTACCTGATGCGGCTACACCTCTACCTGATGCGGCTACACCTCGACCTGGTGCGGCTACACCTCGACTTGATGCGGCTACACCTCGACCTGATGCGGCTACACCTCGACCTGATGCGGCTGCACCTCGACTTGATGCGGCTACACCTCGACCTGGTGGCCACAAGAATGCAGAGGTAATCTTCCCGAAAGCACCTGCCCGGAAAACACAAGGGGCAGAAGAAAAGCTGAAACTAAAATATTAACAGATACACCAATGAAATATGACATCCAACAGGCAATAGAGCAAATAAATGCAAAGAAAAAGACAGGAGCAAAGAGATGAAGTTGCAAGTCGGTTTGGTTAGCAAGAGAACAACTTCTAAACGTAAGTTGCCCTTGAATTATTCAGATACCAGATGAGGATATGTCACTTTGATGAACGCAACAACAATCAGAAGAACTGGAATACCTTGGCGTACCTGATCCAGGGAAGACCTTGGCGTACCTGATCCAGAGAAGACCTTGGCGTACATGATCCAGGAAAGACCTATGGAAGACCTTGGCGTACCTGATCCAGGGAAGACCTTGGCGTACCTGATCCAGAGAAGACCTTGGCGTACATGATCCAGGGAAGACCTTGGCGTACCTGTTCCAGGGAAGACCTTGGCGTACATGATCCAGAGAAGACCTTGGCGTACCTGATCCAGGGAAGACCTTGGCGTACTTGATCCAGAGAAGACCTTGGCGTACATGATCCAGAGAAGACCTAGGCGTATCTGTTCCAGGGAAGACCTGATCACGAGAGAGGGTGGTATTGTTTTAACAACATTTGCTACTACAAAGTAAACAATGATAGTGTACATTGGTCAAAAACAAGGAAGTCGAAGAATGTGGAATGAAAAAATGAATATGAGGTGAAATTCTTGTGTCGGGAAAAACCCAAACATTTCATATTAACGTTCCCCACTGTTAATGATGTCTTAGATGTTGTGTTTGAAGACATTGGGGGGAAACTACCAAAGTCAGCACACAACGGGGTCACTCTTAGAGCAGCACTCCACATTTCTGATTGACAACATTGACATCCTGCGTTAGTTCATGCATATGAGAAACCAGTAGAGTGAAATTGACAAATGTCGCTCTCCCCGGAGTGGCACAAAGAGAGCAACAGACAATGGCTACGGCGATAAGTTGTTGTAATTAAATGTCGCTCTCCCCGGAGTGGCACAAAGAGAGCAACAGACAATGCCTACGGCGATAAGTTGTTCTAATTAAATGTCGCTCTCCCCGGAGTGGCACAAAGAGAGCAAAAGACAATGGCTACGGCGATAAGTTGTTGTAATTAAATGTCGCTCTCCCCGGAGTGGCACAAAGAGAGCAACAGACAATGCCTACGGCGATAAGTTGTTGTAATTAAATGTCGCTCTCCCCGGAGTGGCACAAAGAGAGCAACAGACAATGCCTACGGCGATAAGTTGTTCTAATTAAATGTCGAGTTATTCTAAATGGTTCTACGACGAGTTGTTCTAATTAAACACCAAATAGCAGGTTAGCACCTGTGGTATTTGTATCTAGACCTCTAACCAGCAATACTCCATGACAGACTTAGTACCAATAACATACGTAGCTTTATAGTCTTTTTAAACCAGCAATACTCCATGACATACTTAGTATGAATAACATACATAGCTTTATAGTCTTTTTAAACCATCAATACTCCATGACAGACTTAGTACCAATAACATACATAGCTGTATAGTCTTTTTAAACCAGCAATACTCCATGACAGACTTAGTACCAATAACATACATAGCTTTATAGTCTTTTTAAACCAGCAATACTCCATGACAGACTTAGTACGAATAACATACATAGCTTTATAGTCTTTTTAAACCAGTAATACTCCATGACAGACTTAGTACGAATAACATACATAGCTGTATAGTCTTTTTAAACCAGCAATACTCCATGACATACTTAGTACGAATAACATATATAGCTTTATAGTCTTTTTAAACCAGCAATACTCCATGACAGACTTAGTACAAATAACATACATAGCTTTATAGTCTTTTTAAACCAGCAATACTCCATGACAGACTTAGTACGAATAACATACATAGCTTTATAGTCTTTTTAAACACTGTGTTTCTAGGTTGGAAACACAATCAAATGAACCCTAAGTTCCAATAACACTGTATCAACTCCATCAACACACACACACACACACACACACACACACACACACACACACACACACACACACACACACACACACACACACACACACACACACACACACACACACACACACACACACACACACACACACACACACACACACACACACACACACACTCCCAACTGTGTGTATGAGCACCGGCTCAGTGCAACCAAATCCTGCATTTTACAGGGTGTCATCTGCACTTGTAAATGAACAAGCAATCAAAATATAATACTGCAAGGCATTGCACAAACAAGACTACCGTTAATTGGTATACATCCAATTATCAGTTATAAATGAATAATGGCGTCACCAGAAATATACTAAGATATCAATTTAAAAGATCCAACCAAACACTTGATCCCTGTTTAAACGTTAATATCTAGTGTGGCCCCAGCTTGCTATCAAGCACTTGTCCCTTGGGAATATTTCACACACCCTACCCACCCAGTGCCACAGGGTGATTAATCAAGACAACGTCAAAGAGAGGGAGAGTGCCCCAGTCTGATTCTGGCTTAACTGTACTTAATGTTATATAATTACGGTACATGCACAGTCCCTGCATACTGTATTTTGTCGATCATAATACATTAACTATTCAACAGCACTAAACATGAATAAACTTAACTTTCTAACCTGTTCTACCAGTTCAAAATGTCATTAAGCCCAAGCTGTTAACAGACAGCTGGTGGGAACATTCCTCCCTAAGGTCCAGACAGTTCAGTTGCTCCCCATCTTTTTAGCACATCAATAATCAAAATCAGTATTAAGTAATTATAACTAAACATTTACATAGAAAGATGGACAATTCTCTAGTAGACATAATGGTACCATTATAAATTTAAAGCTAATGCTCATTTTCTAAGGTATAACATAGTATTTAGAAACTTACCAAAACAGGATTGTTGTTGTCCTGTTGACAGTGGGATCAAGCCTGGTCCATTGGGACACAGCCCCTCCCCTGACCACACGTGACCCCTGTCTCTTGTTGACAGTGGGATCAAGCCTGGTCCATTGGGAAACAGCCCCTCCCCTGACCACACCTGACCCCTGTCTCTTGTTGACAGTGGGATCAAGCCTGGCCCACTGGGACACAGCCCCTCCCCTGAACACATGTGACCCCTGTCTCTTGTTGACAGTGGGATCAAGACTGGCCCACTGGGACACAGCCCCTCCCCTAACCACACGTGACCCCTGACTCTTGTTGACAGTGGGATCAAGCCTGGCCCACTGGGACACAGGCCATCCCCTGACCACACGTGACCCATGTCTCTTGTTGACAGAGGGATCACGCCTGGCCCACTGGGACACAGCCCCTCCCCTGACCACACATGACCACTCTCTCTTGTTGTCAGTGAGATCAAGCCTGGCCCACTGGGACACAGCCCCTCCCTTGAACACACGTGACCCCTCTCTCTTGTTGACAGTGAGATCAAGCCTGGCCCACTGGGACACAGGCCATCCCCTGACCACACGTGACCCATGTCTCTTGTTGACAGAGGGATCACGCCTGGCCCACTGGTACACAGCCCCTCCCCTGACCACACATGACCACTCTCTCTTGTTGTCAGTGAGATCAAGCCTGGCCCACTGGGACACAGCCCCTCCCCTGAACACACGTGACCCCTCTCTCTTGTTGACAGTGAGATCAAGCCTGGCCCACTGGGACACAGCCCCTCCCCTGACCACACATGACCCCTGTCTCTTGTTGTCAGTGAGATCAAGCCTGGCCCACTGGGACACAGCCCCTCCCCTGAACACACGTGACCCCTGTCTCTTGTTGTCAGTGAGATCAAGCCTGGCCCACTGGGACACAACCCATCCCCCTGACCACACGTGACCCCTCTCTCTTGTTGACAGTGGGATCAAGCCTGGCCCACTGGGACACAGCCCATCCCCTGACCACACGTGACCCCTGTCTCTTGTTGACAGTGGGATCAAGCCTGGCCCACTGGGACACAGCCCCTCCCCCTGACCAAACATGACCCCTCTCTCTTGTTGACAGTGGGATCAAGCCTGGCCCACTGGGACACAGCCCCTCACCCTGACCAAACATGATCCCTGTCTCTTATTGACAGTGGGATGAAGCCAGGCCCACTGGGACACAACCTCTCCCCTTGACCTCACGTGACCCCTGTCTCTTGGATAAATTTATATTTAATTAAACAACTTATTTTTTCAGTAATATGACCAGCAACCTACATAGTAGATGCAATTAACTATAGGAGAACTAGTTATAATAATAATAATAACTAATTAACTAGATTCTCCATAGAATGCATTAGATTAAACAGGGTGCTGCCACATGGTGGCAAGTAATGACACCATCAACCCTGGTCTCCTCTTGTATCCTCGCGTGACCCTTGCTGGGTGACCGGTGGGGTGACTGGTGGGTGACTGGTGGGGCGACTGGTGGGGCAACTAAACTTCAGTCTTTTCCAGACAGTGTACACAATAAATGTCACACTGAAGAAATGGGGCACAACTCTCAACATTAATAAAGAACCCAAACCATACTTAATTAGTCAGAAATTTGATAGGGCAAATATAAATTACTAATTGTTCAGTGTCCCTGCCGGTTACATACCCACATGATTAAATAGTTGCTATATCATGAGCAACTGAACAAATATAACCAAACGTGTGTAATAGTGATCTGCATATGATTATTGTTAGCTGTTGTTGCCTGCGACTGCAACCAGCTGTCTGTAACATGGAGCCTACCTTTGAGCTCAGCTCAGCTCCTAGGGTTGACATAGCTTCACTCAATTCGCCAAACGATGGTTGTACCGATACCTCTGTCATCCGAAGAGAAGCAGATTTGCTCATACAATATTTACATGCCAATACAGTTCTAACCGAGGAATTTGATAACATTTTAAAAGTTACAGATACTTGTGAAAATTAATTATTTTATGGCATGCTTTTGATTTTAGTTGACACTAAAAATAGATATCAAGCTGAAGCTATATTAAATTTCTCTACATCTCCCCATTAACAGTTACATGTACACACGAGCAAAATATAGATTCTTAGATCTAATGGCCCCAGAGATCCATTTCCTGCAAGATGCCAGCCCCAAATGTTTACTTTAAACAGAGATTTACAGAAACCAAGATTAGCCATCAACTTATCACCCTACCGGAGAACATTCTATTGTCAAGGCCTTCCCTCCAATTCACAAGTGCCTGAATGACCAGCCCACCCCAGTTGGTACAGTGCATTTGTGTCCGTGATGTTTTCCCTCCCTGTCACACACTCCTTAGCCTGATCTCTCTCAGGCTAGTGGTTCTGAAAACACCTGGATAGCATGGCTGTGAACTGTCCAATAATATCAACTGTTAAACGAGCACTTAATGGAGAGTTAATGGCTGTGAACTATCCAATAATATCACCTGTTAAACGAGCAATTAATGGAGAGTTAATTAGGAATTTGTCAGTTAAATTAAATTAATAATTTTTTAAAAGTTAATTAATTAAACTGAATTAAATTAACCTTTCCGAAAAAAGTTAATTAATTAAATTAAATTAATTGAGTTAATTCAATTAACAATTGAAATTAATCCATTCCTGGCGTTGAGTCTATAGCTGTGGCGGTAGAACTACCACCTTTTATTAATTTTTTACATAATCCCTTTTCAACCATCACATAATGACCAGACCGTGGAAGTCGCAGCTGTCACAGACCGTGGAAGTCGCAGCTGTCACAGACCGTGCAGGTCCCACCTGTCACAGCCCAAAGGACAGACGAGTAGAACATCCTCATTGCACAAACTACAAGACAGGTGAAATGGTGCCAAAGACAGGTAAGAGTAAATGTCAAGCAAAAGATGGATACACTATGTAACTGACACAGTTGCAATAAATTATAAATCTTTTTAAAAAACATTTTTTTACCAAATAAAAAACCTTCGATTAATATCTTTGTCACTAAATATATTAATTCACAGAGATCTCGCAGCGGGTTCTTGTAGAACGTTTAGAAAGTAGAAGAACCGGCAGCAAGATAGTGTTGTGAATTATCACATTTATTGACGAAAATATCTGTATGTGTAAAGTCGTGGATTTGATTACCGTGAAGGTTTTTTATTTGGCTAAAATATGATTTTTTTAAGAATTAAAACTTGCAGAAAACGTGTCAGTGGCACATTAGACCATGCCAGTTGTTCAATAGAATGCATGAGTCAGAGAAAACAGACACAAACCATTTCACAGATACAAGACGTCTACGCCACTTGGTCAAAAGACAAGAACCACTTCACCGAATCAAAGGAGATGTACTATCATTTGGGAAAACAAATATGTGACGTTTTAGAAGCTATCTACAGAAACCATTTATACAGTCTATTATCGTTGCTCAAAAACTGATCAAGCTACTTCAGTACGACTTTACACATACAGAAGACGATATGAACAAACGAGACATAGACGAAAGTGGGACGCCACACATTGCAGACTAAGGGAATGTATCCCTATCCCATCGAAGAAACCAGTTGGACACGAACTCAGCCGACACTCACTGGTGCGGCTCAGTCGAATAAGAACAGGATATGGGAAGTTCAAACACAATATGAACCAGACGTGGCTAGCACCATCAGCTTCGTGTGAGTGCTGTGCCTAAAGGCAGACCGCACTCCACATCACCAGTGAGTGTCCGCTGCACAAATGTAAGGGGGACCTGGTCAGGCTTGACGGGCCAGCACATGCCTGGCTTCGGGACCTACAATACGACACGTGATTGACCCCCCTTAAATCATACGCAAGAAGTACGAGTTCAGTAATGAGGCTCTGGTGATCAATCATACATGCGATACATGCAAAGAATCGTGGCGAGACTTGGTGAAATAATAACTGGACACGCTGCAACAAACAAGGAGAAAAATAACATTGTGTCAGTCACTGATATTCATATGAACACTTGTGATGGCCTTGATGGCTGTGTGAACAATAACAACTGGACACACTTCAACAAACCAGGAGAACAATGACATTGTGACAGTCACAGAGATTCACAGGAACACTTGTGATGGCCTTGATGGCTGTGTGAACAATAACAACTGGACACGCTGCAACAAACAAGGAGAACAATGACATTGTGACAGTCACAGAGATTCACAGGAACACTTGTGATGGCCTTGATGGCTGTGTGAACAATAACAACTGGACACTATGCAACAAAAAAGGAGAACAATGACATTGTGACAGTCACAGAGATTCATATGAACAATTATGATGACCTTGATGGCTGTGTGAACAATAACAACTGGACACTATGCAACAAACAAGGAGAACAATGACATTGTGACTGTCATATAGATTCACAGGAACACTTGTGATGGCCTTGATGGCTGTGTGAACAAAAACAACTGGACACTGTGCAACAAACAAGGAGAACAATGACATTGTGACAGTCATAGAGATTCACAGGAACACTTGTGATGGCCTTGATTTCTGTGTGAACAATAACAACTGGACACGCTGCAACAAACAAGGAGAACAATGACATTGTGACAGTCATGTAGTTTCACAGGAACATTTGTGATGGCCTTGGTGACTGTGTGAGCAATATTGTGTTATTCTTGATTTGCAAACGTGGAAGTTCTTTTGACAAGTAGATCAAATTGCTGGTCTCCGATTAGTTGTGTATGTGAAGCTCGATTTGTGAAAGCAATACAAACTGACTGTACGAGATGATCACCAGAGCAGCATGTTGATGACTAAATATACTGGTACCAAACTCAGAACTTGGACGACTGATTCAATGATTGCATGCACACACGCATGCGCGCACTCACCCACACACACACCCACACACATGTTCAGCATCAAATACAAGTGACTGATTCAATGAATGCACACTCGCACGCCGCAGGCATATACATTTATATATATATCGAAGTTTCGTCGAAGTTTAAGCATGTTCGTTAAAAATCAAGTACACATCCACCCACCTTATTTTAAATAATATTGCACTAATAATTTTGGATAATTTTTTTAACTGTAGTTTTTTCACAAAGTACAGATTGTGATAAACCTTAACAGTTGGATAGAAGGATACCTTACTACCTGTAAATCACGATTAAAATGTAACTATATCTGTAATGTATTCATTTTAAAGTGTCTCAATCCTAAATGTTAAAATGTCACGACCATTTTGTACTATGGATTTATACTTGATGCATATCTTGAAGAAAGGGCAAAAAAATATTGATTATTAAAATTTCCATTACAAAATAGAGCCGAATTGTCTGGATTTTCACTAACACGTCACTTTCAAATGATCACACTTGCTCATTAACAATGTTGTATATGTAGATATGAATAGTTTGATTCATAATTGATAATGTATCTATGGCAGAGTGAAAAATGCCATTCCTGATATTACGATTATATTGATGCCATTAGGTATTTTTGACATAATTATAAGCAATATTAAATCACTAGTCTGACCGTACATTGTATTTGGTGCCTAGATTTGTACTTGTCACTTGTAATTTTACTTCTTTTTTGTTGTATAATAATAATTAGTTTTGTAATAAAATGTCTGGATGCACAATAAAATGTGTGTAATAAATGTAGATATTTTTGCGATACCTTGTTTTATTGTAGCCTAGTAGGTTCCTCACAGACAAATATTACACAAATTCCACAGTTTTGCTTTTAAAAAAATGTAAAAAAATTACAATTTGAAGCAGTCTGCACATGAAGTGCCCTATTCCCTATATAATGGTACCACTGAATGTTTTGTATGACATGAATAGGTGTCCCAGTTTCAGTTTTAATATGTACGAATCCACCTCACACTATTTTCAGCACAGTGAAGTTAATGCTGCTGTTATATCCTAGTCCAGGGAGAACGACAGACTGTCCAGAAGCCCTCAATACAATGAATAATCAGCATTAATTTAGCCCTGGTTGTTATTGTTAAGCATTAGTTGTGGAGTTGTACTTAAATTCCTGCCACATCTCGCCCACATCTCTGCTTTCGTCTGTAGATGGAGCAATGCAAATAATTTACCTATGGAATTTCATGGATCACCCATAGACCTTACAAATAGGCGTTTTAGAGATGTTTTCATTTGATATAATATTCATAGTTAGATGGATTTGTACTTGATGCTTACATTTTTATCATAGCAAAACATCCGGAAACAATAGAAATAGTGTATAAAGGGTTTCAGGACAAAATGCGATAAACATCGATACGGGCGACATTTCTGAATGGGTGAAATTTCATATTTGAAATTTGCAATAAATTATGAGATGTCAGCTACAATTTGCTTTGATGTTGTATTCTTAAGATATTCCAATATCAAGTATACAAGTTTCCGTTTACACTATGAGGATGAAAGACAATAAGTTATTTCTAAAAAAGAAACCGGATTTTTCGCATTTTGCCCTGAAAATCTTCACGTAATTTCTAAAGCATACATTTCTCTTAAAATCAGACATAACTATTTAAGCACCCAAATACCTATTTAGACACTGCGTACCACAAAACAATAAATACGTAAAAATTGCCGCGATTTAATGAGAGTGGCGCCACGTGGTGGCAAATGGTTCAACCAACGTCAAAGCCGGAATCATCAGATGAACAAAGTAAGGAAATTAATAGTATATTACATATTGATGTGATGCCTACCGTTTAAATAACATATTTTTTTCAAACCTGGTTTTAAATAAATCCACACTGGTATGATTACAATAATGACCAGATTGATAGCACTATACATTAACGCGTATCAACGATTCGCCCAAAACTATTAAATATAAAAAAAATATATGTATAGGTCTCGTTGACCTATACATATCATATGTTCATATCAACAAAAAGCAAAACAACAAATGCATCCTTAGCTTTCCTATGGGTTAATGAATGTTACAAAGCAAAACAATATTTACAATTGGGTGCCATCTGCTTTAGCGAGGCAGAGCTCTACTCAGGGAAGCCTTTGTTCAGCTTAGCTGAAGTTTACTGGCACCTGCCAATATTCCAAGGACCCCTAGAGTCGGGTGCAAGTAACATAATCAGCGTCCGCGTCTAACCCAAGGCTATGGATTTAATAATATAAATAAGGGGGGTTAGGGATGGTCGGGGCGACTACCGGACAAACACTGGGAGACGAGGGTCATTCCCGTCACAAACTGCCACGGAGCGCCCTGCGAGAACACAGGATATCGCAGTACGCAGCGAAAGCCTTGAAGGTTAGTAACTTGGTTGCTTAAATCAGCCGCCACCGTCTCAGCATATCGCTGAGATATTATATATCCGAATCTGTGAATACCACTCTTGCCCGAATACATTCAGAAGCTCGTGTGCATCTACAAGCCAGCCAGATGTCTTCGCTCTGCTGACTCTAAACCCTCGTGGTCCCGAGATCACGCAGCAGAGCCGGTGATTGTTCATTTATCCAAACAGCGGCAAAGGTGTGGAACGTTCTGTCGTCCAGTGTTACCTACAAAACGTCACTGAACTCCTTTACATCAGCATTGAAAACACACCTATTTTTTTGCTTTATAAGTATAATTCACTGCCAAAACTTTTTACCGTAACTTATTGATATTTCATCTCCGTTTATTTATTTATCTTATGCTTTTTGGCTTAACTTATTGATGTGTACGTTTGTCTCCGTTTATTTACTATAATTTGTTTAACGTAATTTATTTTATAATATGATATTATATGTAATTTTAACTATGATATAAAAAGTATTGTTTTTATTACAACGTATTATTTTTAATATATTTTCTGTATATTTATGTAAAACGCAGTGAACTGCATTGGATGTGACGCTATATAAAAATAAATATTATTATTATTACCACAGATCGGTGTACGGTTGCTGAATAAGCCGTCACCGTCTCAGCATATCGCTGAGATACTGTAGAAACGAATGTGTGATAACCAGAGTTCGGGGTACGGTTGCTGAATAAGCCGCCGCCGTTTCAGCATATTGCTGAGATATTGTATACCCGAATGTGTGATTACCACAGTTCGGGGTACGGTTGGTGAATAAGCTGCCGCTGTCTTAGCATATCGCTGAGATATTATAGAATCTGTGATTATCACAGGTCGGTGTCGGATATTCTATATTTGGATATCCCATTTGAAAGAACACACACGGGCTACGTTTACCTGCTGGTTGAGATACAATCAAAATTACACTTTTAGTGAGAAGTTAATTATCTGGTGGAAGCGAAACATTGGTGAAATGTCAACACAGGGTTATAACGCCACAGTGAACGATAATGTTTATCATGGTGACATGGATGAGAGTCAATGTCAGGACAGCGAGGTGCTGTTACGATTCCACTATAGGGAGCGTAGGCAGTCCATTACCAGGCCAAGAGTGGACATGTATATTCAAAAGACTAGTGCAGCAGAGAAGGAGCAGGCATTAGTAACTCTGGGGGATAGAAAGGCTAATCTAGGCGAGAGATTGTCAAAAAATAAAATGGCAACGGTATCAGTTGAGATTGGAGAAGGATCAAGTACAGCACGAAAGGATAGAGCACGAGACACAACGAGATCGACAAGGACGCGATCCTCGACGTGCTCACCAACCGACGGTGGTAGCGGAAAGAACCGCGGATTCCGCGTGAACCACTCGTCCGTGTTGACGTACGTGCAGGAACGCGCCGCCCTCACCTATTTCTACGCCAAGCCGTGGTGCTCGATGATGGGGTGAGCACTGGACCGGTGGACGTGTAGAAAAAGACCATGCACTGAGGAAGACCTTCATAAGTCACGATGGACACGCGATGCTATGTCACGCGTCGGTGATGATCGATCCACCTCCCGAAAAAGATCACGTGGTGTTACGGAGAATGGCAGAGCGCGTACTCTGAGTTGAATTTACCCGACGTGCAGTTCGATGAAGTGTTACCGAGCGCATCCTTGTTCCATCCAAAACGAGAAATCTAGTGATCATCGATGATCTCATGGCGGAGACGGACGAACGGGTGACGAAACACATCCGTACTCTATATCGTACATAACCTCTTAACTAAGAACAAGGAGAGTCGTACCATAAGTCTGAATTCTCAATACATGGTGGTGTTCAAGAATCCTCGCGACACGTCACAGATAACGAACTTGGCACGTCAGATATATCCGGGTCGCATCAAATTCGTGCAAGAGGCCTTCAATGACCCTACGGCGGTACCGTACAGTTATCTATTGATCGACCTCAAACAGGAGACACCCGAGGATCTCCGTCTACGCACGGCCATATTTCCGGACCATGGTGGTCAGTACGTATAATTGCCGAACGTGTAAAAAGAGCTAACGTAGGGTACGACTCGATGTCTGCGCTCGTGAAGAGACACATTATGTATACAGACACTGGCTAGATGCAAGAGCAACAAATTGAAAGACGCCATCATCGCCAACGCCGACGCCGATCTCCTTTGCACCCTAGCCGAGTGTGCCTACCACATCTTTAAAAAGAACGTTCCGTTGACTGACGCACAGAAGAGACGGTTGACGAAATGCAAAACAAAATTGCGTGAGTTGGTTCGGAGACGACTACCCGGTCTGAGACAACTACCCGGTAGGAGACGACTACCCCGTCTGAGACGACTACCCGGTCTGAGACGACTACCCGGTCTGAGACGACTACCCGGTCGGAGACAACTACCCGGTCGGAGACGACTACCCGTTGCAAGGAGGAGACATATACTACAACAGACCGGTGGTTTCCTAACGGCCTTCCTAGCGCCGTTCGCTAGCTCGTTCTTTTTCCCCATGATCAGACAGTTGCTCAATTAGATGGAACACGCACGGAAAATGGTTTTGGTAGATCCGCGGGTATTGGAAACACATCGCTCACCACCGCCGTAATCGACGGACACCCTAGGTAAGGTCGTGCAAGGACTCGATACCGAGATGTCCGCCATCATCGATAGAAAGGATCTCAACGACGGGGACAAGGTAACGTTGTATAATCAGGTCTTGCAACGATACAATGTCTTGAGTGATAAGCGCGACAAAAACCGACTCGCGTGGTCCTGATGAAAGACGAGTCGGTACCAGCAGCAACCCCAACAGCCAGGAACATCGAGGCTGATGACATAGTGGCTACCGTTCCCAAGGTCATGCAGGTCAAGGCCAGACAATTGATGGATCGTCTCAAAAAAGATATCGCGTGGACCGATCGAGGTGAACCGGTACGTGGAAGTAACGTGGTGGATCTCGTGAACGATCCGTTGCGAAAGAGGAAAAAGAGTGATCCTACGGGATGGCAACCGTTTACGCAACAACTCAGGGCCATCAATCTACCCTTGGGGTGGGTCGATAACGTCGACAGGAGATCTTACATACAACAGACTATGGCTAGTACCAGCACTGTTCGTCCTACTCCCCCACGTACACCCACAACACCGCGATGGACACCCCTCGCTCGTCGACAACGACGACAAGTGGACCAGCCGAAAGGTTCCCACACGCCCACACGTCGTAAGTCGCCGTCGTTGGACCGTTGGGAACCCTGTTAAAGGAAATGCGATACGCGACGACGAGTTAGTGAGTGATAAAGAGGAAAAAGTCACGAGATCCACCACGTCAACCGTCAATGCATGCTCATTCTACCTCCGCCACATCAATCAAATCAGCTGGGTTTTTTTTAACCAAACCCACAGAGGAACGCGTAGTCAATGCCATCGAAGCATCGCGGCTTGACTACTGCAATGCACTCTTACACGGCACGTCTGTGGTTAACATTGCGCGTTTGCAACGAATACACAATTCGGCTGCCAGATTGATTCTGCGTCGTCCACGTAGCGACAGTGCCAGGCCCCTGTTACAAGAACGTCACTGGCTGCCCGTGGCACGCAGAGTCGATTTCAAGATACTGGTACTTACATATAAAGCCATGCACGATGAAGCGCCAGTGTATCTGTGTGAACTCGTGCGCCCGTATCAACCGGCAAGAGCACTGCGCTCTGCCAGCAGTAACAGTTTGGAAGTGAAGCGCACTCGTACCAAGGCTGAGGGCGGCTCGTTCACAGTGGCTGCGGTGTCTCTGTGGAACACTTTACCAAACTTTATTAAAACCTGTGACACTCTCGCCAGCTTCAAATGTCGACTAAAGACACATTTGTTTCGTATCGCGTATTAGCGTATATTGCAGATGAACATTGTCATCTACTCATAGCAGTTTAATTATGACTATTCCAGTAATCTTATTCATGATATTTAACATTATTTCACTAATTGCTTTTATCACTTAAACTATTACTTTATACAAATATTTTACTAAATTATGATATTATTTATTATTATTATTAATCATACATATACATTTATTTATTAGTATTACTGCTATAGTTTTTAATTATTATGCTATAGTAATTTTTTTTTAAATTCTTATTACTAGCAGCTAATATATTTAGTTAGCTATTTCCTTATGTAGCAATTCTACACTATTTTATTGCTGTATTTATTTTAAATAATTCTTATTACTAGTAGTATTTTAAATGCATTTATTTGTTATTTTGCAATTTTATACTATTTTGTGTATTTTAATATGTTGTGAAGCGCCACGAACAATTTTGTATCTGGCGCTATACCAAATAAAATATATTATTATTATTAACCTGATAAGCCCTGAATTTCTGGGGGAGTTGATTTTGTTTCAACCCATGGGATTATGAAATGCACTGTAAGACGTAAAGTCTTCATCAAAACCCTTACAATATATACATATTCTGAATCACAGAATATTTATCTGTGGCTAATTAGCATATAATTAGCATATATAAACAACCGCAGTGAAAAATTAAATACGAAATCTAGTTTTATTTCGTCACTCATGGACACAATAAAGTACACAATGAGGCAAGTTTGGTACTGCAAGATAGGCCTATATGTCCTCTATGAGCAGCAAGAGAAATTATAATAATATCTGCATTTACCTGTGAAATATTACAATTAGCATGCAAGTACTATGATTTTGGTTGATCGCATATATACATATAAAGCACACAAAACTGTTCACAAAATGCATAATAATGAATGTTTCATAGGTACATGTAATCTATTGACATATATATCAGAGCACACCATGTATTGTAGTATAATAACTGATAGAAAAGAAAAGAAAAATTCAAGGAATATAAATGCAGTAATTCTGCAAATGTGAGTCAAATGTTACGTCAAAAGACAATGAATACAGTAAAAACACATCATTGACACATCGATGTTGTTGTCTTGACCGCTACTAATGTCATTTACATCCGAATTATCGGATGTAAAACCCAACAGATGCAATGCCCGCTCATAGTTTTCATAACCATGAATCGTAAAACGTTGACAAAATATCGGTCACTTTCAAAAAATTCGCAAAAATACTAATAATTGACGGATCGATTCGAGAAACGGCTCAAAACGTCCGCACATGTGTTGTTTTCATCCGGGCACCAACAGCATAACCAAAGCGAACGAGCGTGGCGCCACATAGCGATCAATATGAACACTACATCCCAACACCGAAATTTCGGTGTTCAGGGTGCATCAGGTTAAAGAACGATCCACAGGACACGCACCATTCCTTCGTCGTCGCGTTAATTAACGGTGCCATTTACACTGTTGGTGAATATATGGCCGCGTATGTGCTCGTGTTGACGCTGTTCAAGCTACGGTTCTAGTCGACTGTCGCTCTACAGTCATCGTCGTCACCGCAGTGGTCTATGTTCTACTGTACGTCAGCTTACTCATCACTCGTCATAAAGAATCATGTTGCGTTGTCAACAATGCAACGACGGAAGTCTATTTTTAGATGCCTTCGCGAATACTCACGAACAAGGAAGTGTATTATCAGATGGTCATCTTCGATAGATACGAACATAATGCCGAGTCACGTCACCCGATTCCAGAAAATACACGTTCAGATTTTTGTTTCGCTTTAAAACCTCAATCACACTAAATGTTTATGTGAATCATTTATGAAGTAGCATGAACATCACACTCAAACGAAATATGCGAATGTACATTTATTTTGGCACAAATACAAATAAAAATCTACGAACGGTGTCGGTGCCAGCCTCACCTCGGACTACAGGAATAAACAGGAGAGCAACAACAGTAACTCGTGTGGTTTTTACGTAGCTAAATATAAGGACACATCATATTAAATGTGTCAAACGTCTGCACAGTAAATTCAGAAATACAGTTGACCACGTGTTGCGTAGTAATATCGAATCAATTTTAAATACTCCGGAGTCGTCCGGCGTCGCGCGGGACAAAAATATGAAGCGCCATCCATGTCAGTGAAGCGCGCATGTGATTGGTCAGTCACCGCTCCGCGTCGCGCGGTTCGTGTCAGTGAAGCGCGCATGGGATTGGTCAACGGTCGCGACGGGCTTCCCTCACGGTCCCGAAATAGCCGTCCTGCGTTGCAGTGACGCCAGTTACTGTGGTCACCCCTACTTTTCTCGAGTTGTGCCCATGAGGGAGGTCACTCAATACATCGCCAGCTAGTACGTACATCATATCCTCCCGACAAAATCCACGTTTTGTTTTCTGTATCCAACACACGTTAACGCATGCAAGTTACAATGCTATTAAGCTTACTGCTATCATATTTCGTACTTTAAATAAGATAAATGTATCTTTTATATAAGTGACGTCAGTAGCCTCTTAACTTGGCTAGCTGCGCAGATATAAATAGAACGTTGCCGGTGATCTCAGCCTGTTTGAGGGCACGATGTTGGCCAGAAATAAGTGTCCGACAGTGAACTCGGCCTGTGCGGCAGTGATCTCGGCCTGTAATTTTCTGTAAAAACCGACGTTAGATAAAGCTTCTTTTTGTCTAGTCAATGATCTCGGCCTGTTTGAGGGAGTGTTGTGGGCCAGAAATAAGTGTTTGTAAAATAAACCGTTGTATTATGTATTGTGATAACTGCTATATACTCCAGTAATCGACTCAATAATGTACACTATTGCATCCCAGCAATCACACTACGTATATGCAACGTTGTATGAAGGTAATGGTTTGGTAACGTTTAAATCAACTGTTTCCGTACTTGAATTCACGACATTCTGTGGACAAATTTGTGTCCAGACATGTGTCATATAACTGGTACAGAACACGTAAATTCACGTATTTCAACTGGTTCAAATCATCGGTTTCCGTAAGTGAATTCACAAGATTCTGTGGACAAATTTGTGTCTCGTAACTGGTTCATTTGACTGGGTGAATCCCTGCCTTGTGGGTTAACCATCGCGTGAGCGCAATGACAAATCTTAAAGTTAAATACCTAAACCGTAAGACGCGGTGTATGCCATGCTAGTGGATGTAACTGTCTCTGTAAGACGCAGTGTGTGTCATGCTAGTGGATGTAACTGTCTCTGTAAGACGCAGTGTGTGTCATGCTAGTGGATGTAACTGTCTTTGTAAGACGCAGTGTATGTCATGCTAGTGGATGTAACTGTCTCTGTAAGACGCAGTGTATGTCATGCTTGTGGATGTAACTGTAGTGTATGTCATGCTAGTGGATGTAACTGTCTCTGTAAGACGCAGTGTATGCCATGCTAGTGGATGTAACTGTAGTGTATGTCATGCTAGTGGATGTAACTGTCTCTGTAAGACGCAGTGTATGTCATGCTAGTGGATGTAACTGTAGTGTATGCCATGCTAGTGGATGTAACTGTAGTGTATGCCATGCTAGTGGATGTAACTGTCTCTGTAAGACGCAGTGTATGTCATGCTAGTGGATGTAACTGTAGTGTATGCCATGCTAGTGGATGTAACTGTAGTGTATGCCATGCTAGTGGATGTAACTGTAGTGTATGCCATGTTAGTGGATGTAACTGTCTCTGCCATACACGATGGCGGCCAGTGGTCGATTATTTGCTGCCCCGCACCCAGCTGGCTTACCGCTTAAGTCTACAGGAAAATCATCAATCATGTGTCTATGTAGAGTAGTAGAGATATTAGGTTACATTTTAAACAAGCCAGAATCAGCTATTTCCCACTCTCCTTAAAGTGGTATAATCATTAATAACTCTATGTGGCGACTGGGACAGGTGTTGGATTATTCCGCAGGGACCAGTGCATTAAGGACAATTGGCTATACAGTGACGGAATGTTAAGGTCAAACAGTCAGTATTCACGTGAAATAGTCAACATGGTTGAGCCTATTATATGTTGTAATTATGTTTATACGCATGAATACTTTTATTAAATATTTACGAACATGTTTGTACTTGCACAGGTTACGGCAAGTCCTGGCTCACTCCTGATTGTGGCCAGTCATCTTCTTTTCTTTCTTCTAGTCTTTCTTTTTGACGTATTAAATGTAGCCGACCCTAGAAGTTTTCACGACAAGGCAAGGAAAATACATCAATTATTTGCGACCCTGTATAAATCCAAGCATAAGGAGAAACAGAAATATTTGCCGTCCGACCCAATCTATATACCTGTCAAAATACTGGAAATATGTTTTTATTATATCGGTCTGAAGACATTGTGGGTGAAATAGTTTTTTTGCGCTCGAGTAATATAATCGAATCTTATCGGCTGTGGGTCATTCGACGATAGCAGGACAAATTAGTGTCCCGGCACGTTCGTGTGGAATTTTTCGGTAAAGAAAACTGTTAAAATGATACTTCTTATGTGCTCTTCCTCCTTGTTCCCTGCTGTACAGGGGTGAGAGTCAGGTAAAGTATTGTCGAGCTACTCTTTCTGTTCTTTCTTTCCATAGTTTTCTATCGGCCGCCCCATCTCTACATCTTTCATCTTCCCCCGATCTTTTCATGTCCCTCCTCACGCAGTCCTCCCATCTCACCTGTGGCCTTCCCCTTTTCCTGCTTCCTTGATATTTTCCCACCCCTGCTCTCTTTGCTAGTTTGCCTGCATCCATTCTTACCAAGTGGCCAGCCCATCTCATCCTGCTTCTCACCAATCTTCCTGTTAGGCTGCATTGCATCCCAACCTCTTTCCTCAGGTTGTTCATCCTTCTTCTGTCCACCCTCTTTGTTCTTGTTATTCGACGAACCCAGTTATTCTCACACTCTTGCAACTTCTGTTGTTGTTGTTGTTCTGTCAACGCCACTGTCCCCAGACCATACAGGCATACTGGTGCAACATACGTTCTCAGGACTTTCAATTTCAACTTTTTGAAATTTTTCTGTCCAACATGAGTCCCTCTACCTTTCTCCAAGCATTCGCTCCCGCTTGTGTCCGACGTCGTACTTCTGCCGCTGAATGTCCATCCTCCGTAACCATTCCTCCAAGGTACACAAAGCCATCCACTTGCTTGATCTCTCTGGTGTCCAATCCACATCACTCCTGTCTTCTCTAGGTTGCTGCGTTGACAGTGGCTGGCATGGCGGTTGCTGCGTTGACAGTGGCTGGCATGGCGGTTGCTGCGTTGACAGTGGCTGGCATGGCGGTTGTTTCGTTGACAGTGGCTGGCACGGCGGTTGCTGCGTTGACAGTGGCTGGCATGGCGGTTGCTGCGTTGACAGTGGCTGGCATGGCGGTTGCTGCGTTGACAGTGGCTGGCATGGCGGTTGTTTCGTTGACAGTGGCTGGCATGGCGGTTGCTGCGTTGACAGTGGCTGGCATGGCGGTTGCTGCGTTGACATTGGCTGGCACGGCGGTTGCTGCGTTGACAGTGGCTGGCATGGCGGTTGCTGCGTTGACAGTGGCTGGCATGGCGGTTGCTGCGTTGACAGTGGCTGGCATGGCGGTTGCTGCGTTGACATTGGCTGGCACGGCGGTTGCTGCGTTGACAGTGGCTGGCATGGCGGTTGCTGCGTTGACAGTGGCTGGCATGGCGGTTGCTGCGTTGACAGTGGCTGGCATGGCAGTTGCTGCGTTGACAGTGGCTGGCACGGCGGTTGCTGCGTTGACAGTGGCTGGCATGGCGGTTGCTTCGTTGACAGTGGCTGGCATGGCGGTTGCTGCGTTTACAGTGGCTGGCATGGCGGTTGCTGCGTTGACAGTGGCTGGCATGGCGGTTGCTGCGTTGACAGTGGCTGGCATGGCGGTTGCTGCGTTGACAGTGGCTGGCATGGCGGTTGCTGCGTTGACAGTGGCTGGCATGGCGGTTGCTGCGTTGACAGTGGCTGGCACGGCGGTTGCTGCGTTGACAGTGGCTGGCATGGCGGTTGCTGCGTTGACAGTGGCTGGCATGGCGGTTGCTGCGTTGACAGTGGCTGGCATGGCGGTTGCTGCGTTGACAGTGGCTGGCATGGCGGTTGCTGCGTTGACAGTGGCTGGCATGGCAGTTGCTGCAGCTGTTACATGACTCATTGGAGCAGAAGCAAGTTCAGTCTGCAGAACACAAGTGGTCCCAATTATATAACATATAATGTTGTAAAATGCCATATATATATATATATATATATATATATATATATATATATATATATATATATATATATATATATATATATATATATATATGGCATTTTACAACATTTTCATTTAAGGTTTTAAATATTACATTATTTATATTAGCTGTAACTTAGAACGTAAGAAGGCTATTCGTTGTGTCAATGCTTGTATGCTAATATGCTGTTTATGTAAGTAATTAAAATGTGATGTACTGGCAGGGAAGCTGTTATGCTCAACTGTACGTTAGCTCTAAATATATGAGGAAAGAATGTAAACCCTTGAAGCCAATAGCTCAAGTTGGTTTTGCCCCACATATTATTACTGCATTATATGTATGTCATTGTTTAACATTATATGTCTTGCACTGTGAATGTGACCTGGAGAAAAAGTAGCTTCGGTAAATGTATTGTTTTATGGAGTTTGATGTTTTTTAACATGATATTGCACTTGTTTAAATGTTGTGTTTCTGTTGTGGCTGGCTCAACTGTGGAATGATCCAAATTTGTTAACGTTGACCTCTTGCTGGAGTTGATGCGGCTGCTGGGAATATCCAGTTGTTGATGTGCCGTGCTGTACGAGGTTCAGGGCTCATCGTGGCAAATAGCCCATTGGGTGCCAGCTTTGCAAATGCGAAAACTGTACTCCGGAGGCAAGGGAAAAGCTCTGTCACCCGGTCCTTTACCTCCATGTATGGCATATCTGAAGGAATGCTCAACCTTTTTTGTTTGAAAAAACGGTTGCTTCCTGCAAAAATGCATTGGTACATGAGGATACTCGTCAAAATATTATGTTCAAGTATTTAGTATTCAAAAGGTCTTACATCTGGTGTGCCCAAAACTGCACGCACCTTGGTTAATGAAACATTTATTATAATTACTAAGGTAATGTGAAAGATTCCATTGAATGCTTTATTCTTAGATGCCAGTATATTATGCAAATCCACTGGAGTTACATATAGTGTTATGTTAACCTTAGTTACATTGAATACAAATTCCAAGGTGGCTTCAGCCAGAGTCCAAACAGGTAATTCACATGACTGTTAACGATTAATTATTGCAGCTAAAAGTTACTGCTTCTGTCTTACCTCGGAATAAATTCATATCACTTCTGCTAAGATGGTGAGATGGCCTCGGCACCAATGAAATATGAAGTGTAATATTTCGCCTGTTGTTGTGTGTTATGTCAAATCTTCTCTGTGAGAAATGTTGTAACCTGTGAAAGCAGTTTTGTATTAAAATGAATTTCTAACAGTGATTATTGTCATTAATATACTGAATATATATATATATATATATATATATATATATATATATATATATATATATATATATATATATATATATATATATATGCATGCATGTTTTTAACTGTTGTCAGTTAAATATACATTACTAAGAAGTTGAAATTGTAATTGGGAAATATAACTATTTGTTTTAATGCCAACACATGTAGTGCTAAACACAAATACATCTGAGTTAATGGTCGAGGTGCGGTAGTAAGTGGGACGTTGTTTCCTGAAGAATTAAAGGCAAGTTGGCCACGAAAACAGATGGGAGATGGGAGTTTCAGACCTCTGTCACACCTCGTGAAGCCTGTAGCTTGCGTGTGCACGCGGGAGTTTATTAGAAGCCTGCCCGCTTGGCTACGATTAGATTTGTTTTTATTACAAGACAATACTTACTGGGAAATCAAATCAGAATCATCCGTGTGGGCGTCTCGCTGCTGTTGGTCGTTTTGTTCAATTTCTCGAAAGGTGGTGTTAACTTGGGTCAAAATGCTATTTAGTCACTCTCGAATATTCGACATTTTCGCGGTTCTTTTGATGTTCTGATCGGCATGCGAGTAGTACGATTCCTTAATCCGCGCTAGTGACCCGCAGGTTAACTATAATCCATCATTAGTTGCACTACCCCACGGGGGCCACTCAATGCACTGCCAGTATACCATCGTTGAGAACTGACCGAACTGAGTCCCTGAATACGTTTTACACTTTCAGTAAATACATACCGTTTTCACGTTGAGCGGGTTGAAATACACACACTTTTCCTTGGACAGGAGTCACATTCCACAAGTTACGCAAAATTATATCATCTTTTCAAGTTAAAGGAGTAAAAGAAAATACGCATTTTTTAGCGTATAAACTATGCAATGTTTCACGATATGTGCTGTAGATTAATTCATTATCATAATATGTCGGTGAATTATTCACTTTATTTAACATTCTAATATACCCATAACATATTTTTTATTATTACATTTATTTTATTTAAAGTACGAAATATGAAAGTAGTAAGCTTAATAGCATTGCAACTTGCTTGCGTTAACGTGCGTTGGATACAGAAAATAAAACGTGGATTTTGTCGGGAGGATATGTCATATGATGCACGTACTAGCTGGCGATGTATTGAGTGACCCCCCCCCTCATGGCCACAACTCGGGAAACGTAGGGGTGACTACAGTGGCTAGTTTAAGTATTGCGAGAGTTGTATTACTATTGCAATACTATTGCGATTATTTACCAGTTATTGCTATATATAGTATACTGTATTCGCGCTTAGCCAGGTGAGCTGCAGTCTTCTTCTATACGCCTTTTTGCAGATGATAGTATTATATATCGTAAAATTTCTTCCAAAACCGACCACGAAATTCTCCAAACTGACCTAAGCCAACTCCAAACATGGTCAGACAAATGGCAAATGGAATTTAATGTATCTAAATGCGTCCACCTTCCAATAACAAACAAAACTAAACCCAGCACACACAAGTACTCGGTTTCTGGCCAGCCATTATCCACCGTATCCAGCCACTCATACCTCGGAGTAAAATTGGATTCCAAATTAACCTGGACAAATCACGTCACTGACATAACTTCAAAATCTTCGAAATGTTTAGGCATGATTAAACGAACTCTTGGCCCATGTAAACCCGAAGTTAAGCAAACAGCCTACAACATGCTAATCCGGCCAAAACTTGAGTACTCTTCACCCATATGGAATCCCCACACCTTTTCACAAGTTAAAAGCCTTGAAAGAGTGCAACACTCTGCTGCCAGATTTGTTAAAAATGATTACAGACGGAACACAAATCCAGCAGATCTAATTACTGCCCTTGGATGGCCAACCCTCGAACGAAGGCGCATTATCAAACAAGCAAGCCACTACTTTCTACAAAATTCTAAACAACATTATTGAGATCACCCCCCCCCCCCCTCCAGGCCTACTAACTCGCTCTCGAACCCCTGGACAATACATAGCCCCCAAGTGTCGTATAAATGCAATGGTCTTTTCATTTCATCCCAGAGCCATTCGCATATGGAATATGATTCCATCAAAAATTACCAACATAAAAAACCCAAAATCATTTCAAGAAGCTATTATGGAACTCCCTTTCACCACACCTCCTCACCTAAACTGCCTTTAAAACACAGTGCTCAGCGTAAACTTATCCATGGAGTAGGTATGGAGACTGTCTATGTGTGCATGTGGCAAGGCAGCGACAGTATCCATGCACACAACCAACCTATTAAAAATTTTCGTTAAACATCCTATACATAAAATAAATAAAACTATCAGATAAAAACCATTTCAGCAACATGAATGATACTAGTCTTTTAGTCGAATGTACCACCCACAGCGCATGCGCACAGTCCACCACAAACTCCTGCGTTAGCCCAAGTTTGGACTGTTTGGAGTAAACCACTTGAGACTTGAGAGTCCCGAACATAATTTAATGGTGGCGCCATCGCGTGGCCTTGGATGCAATTGATTTGTAAGTTCACTGACGTCACTGCAACGCAGGACAGCTTTATCGGGACCGTGAGGGAAGCGCGTCGCGACCATTGACCAATCCCATGCACGCTTCACTGACATGAACGGCGCGACGCGGAGCGGTGACTGACCAATCACATGCGCGCTTCACTGACATGGATGGCGCTTCATACAAAAAGGTAACCACTGCGAGAGTTGACGACTCCTTGCACTGCCCTGTCAAATTGACGACTCCTTGCACTGCCCTGTCAAGTTGACGACTCCTTGCACTGCCCTGTCAAGTTTTAGTAGTGAGTGCCAATGACAATGACAACTTCACGCTACAAAAATCTAGTACAACTGCCGGTTTCACGAAGCGCTCGGTGGACGTTTGACGTAGATCACGTAACAATGGGTAAAACAAGCACAGCGTCGCTAACAATTGTACGTAACTATTGGTCTGAGTTATGTAATTTAAGTCAGTCTTCCACATGGCTTTCTTTGACGTAATACTCCATCCCCGGAGGGAGGGGTTTGGGGGTGTCTCCATCCCCAGGGAATCTGAAATATTTGTTTAAAGTACGAACTATCACCATGGGCCCCCGGGCACGCCTTAAACAAAGTCAGCCTCATACATGGGCCCCGGGAACGCCTTAAACAAAGTCAGCCTCATACATGTGCCCCGGGCACGCCTTAAACAAAGTCAGCCTCACACAGCAGTCCGTACAACATACAGCGTGTCAAATCATTACACAACATTACGCTGGAGACACTTCTATGATATAAAAGTGTATTTTGAATATCACATATCACCTCAATTATAATTTATAGTGTTCACTACGCGTTTTCGGTTTGTTGGTTCCGTATTGTCTGCGAAAATATATGTGTACATTTAAACTACAGGTTGTTTGTGCTGTTTAAATATTGCGAAATTATGTCATTTGAATTGTTTTAGCCGTATGTTTCTGGATAATAACTTGGCGAATCGTTAAAAAGTATGCATGATTTTCCTGTATCTAGCCATAGCCGTCATGTTCCAAACAAAGAACTATTTCGCCGAAATACATAAATTGTATTCCGCTACATTCTATTGTAAAACATTATTGTGTGCGTGTGCGTGTGCGTGTGCGTGTGCGTGTGCGTGTGCGAGCGCATACGCGTGCGCGTGTGCGTGCCGTATTCCCGCCCGTATTGCTGAACAACGCAGAGTCAGATTCCGTATTGGCCGAGTTCAACCCGTATTGTGGCGAGTTCAACCCGTATTGTGGCGAGTTCATCCGTATTGATCCGTATTGTAGCGAGTTCAACCCGTATTGTGGCGAGTTCAACACGTATTGTGGCGAGTTCATCCGTATTGTGGCGAGTTCATCCGTATTGATCGAATTCGCCAAGAACGTTCGGTTATGACGTTAAACGCCATCACTCGTTTGCACAGATACGCGTCAATTTCGACGCACGTCAAAACACGTATGAAGCGCCATCTACGTCAGAGAAGCGCCCTTGGGATTGGTCAGTCACCGCACCACACCGCGCAGTTCATGTCATTGAAGCGCGCTTGTGATTGGTCAACGGTCGCGTCACTCGTCCTAAGCAGTCCCGAAATAGCAACCCGCGTTGCAGTGACATCAGTCGCCTTATAACTTGTACTAGCTGCGCAGATATTAATATAACACAACCCGCCAGTAAAGGTTCTGTGCGCTAGTTACCCGCAAGTTAACTATAATCCCTCAATAATTGTACTACCCCACGGGTAGTAGCATTGGGAGCCACCCAATGCATTGCCAGTATACTATCCTCGATAACTGACCGAACTGAGTCCTCAAATACGTTCTCAGTAAAAAATATACTGTTTTTACGCTGAGCGTGTTGAAATATATACACACTTTTCCTTGGATAGGAGTCACATTCCACAAGTTACGTACAATTATACTCTTTTCAAGTTGAAGGAGTAAAAGCAGATACACATTGTTTAACGTATAAGGTGGCGTATCGAAATCAAGCCGTTCGTGTCGTGTCTTATCAGCTAGAAGTATGACAGCAGTCACATAAACAATAACATTTGACAAGCCTGACACATTGCAATTTACCCGATATCCCGTTAAATGTGAATTTTTTTTATTTTATTTACAAAGCTATGCCATGTTTGGTTAAAAATCAAGCAATTATATGGATATTAGTTTGGAAATAAACTCATTAGTATATTTAAAAAAGCAGGCTTCGTTGGTTCGCAATGCTCTGGAAATTTAGTGTACATGATCTATGATTTACGAAGTGTCAAAATCGACCTATAATTAAATTATGTTACCGGTTTTCAGCTAATATTACGGGCAAGGCATTGTTTAGACTTGGCTGTCAAACAAATAATAATGACTTGACAAGCAGGAGTGTTCCATAATGTGTCTACATATACATTGTGCCGCAACGTGATATAAAATTTGACACTTTCTAAAAAACTATTTGGGTAAGACCACAGTTGACCTTCCAGTTTATTGTTTCACACGAATGTAGGGGGTATTAAATTGTGATATGTGAATTTAAATAATTCATATGATATGACATAAGAGCAATTGAGCAGGCATATTCACAGGTTTCTTTGTAGAATCTATTGTATGTGAAATAATGCATATTTTAGAGTTTAACAGGCGGGTGGATTTAAGGGAATTCTTCTGCTATGGGCCACGTGGGCGCATGTATTCATGGCTATTTTTGTAAAACAAATTGAAGGGCATCGCACATCGGGGAGTTTTAGAAGAGCTGGGGTACGTAATTTTGACAAAACTTGGTCAGCATATCAATGAGATGTTGTCAGTTGCTGGGACAAATTTTAAGAATTTTTTTATGGTCACGTTTTCTTATAATCAAACAAATCGTTAACATGGTCACCAATGCAATTTCTGTAGTCTTCCCCCTGCAACGCGCACAGCTATTTCAGGACCGCGAGGGAAGCACGTCGCGACCGTTGACCAATCCCATGCGCGCTTCACCGACATGAACGGGGCGGCGCGAGGCGGTGACTGACCAATCCCATGCGCGCTTCACTGACATGAACGGCGCGGCGCGAGGCGGTGACTGACTAATCCCATGCGCGCTTCACTGACATGGATGGCGCTTTGTAAACAGGTCGCGGGAAATTATATTCAGCGGCAAACGCGTCACGCACGTTGTAAAGTACAAGGTAATTTATATGTTATATTTAGTAGTACTAGCAAAAATGCCCGTCCCCAGGACGGGATATACACACCAAGCAACCTAGTCGATGTTATGTACAATTGCTACGTGTGTTTTCTACTATAATTAAAATAAACCGCCCAGATGGCGCTACGTACTCTCAAGCGGTTTACCTACCGAAGTATTCACCGCGCGCGTGGTTTCAGCGATTGTTGGAAGTTAACGTTTTACGTAGCGAACATTTGCTGATTTACCATAAAAAGCAGACCCCTTGATAAACGGGGTATTTCGAAAAAATAAAGACGTTACGTTTCATTAATGGGGTCGTAGATTAATCCCTGAAAGTTTGGCGTCCGAGGTGCAATCTGTCTAGGAGGGAAACGTGAACAAACATACAAACATACGCCAGCTCGATTATAGTTAGATAGATCGCTTGGAACGTATTTAATCTATGTTAGTTTTATTAAGTTTTATTAACATCCAGAGATTAACGGAAACCAGGTTTGTGAGACGGGAAACACCCTGCTTTATATCAACAAGAACTGTTAGTGTTTCACAGGGTGAGTAACGATGAGTGTCAAGTGCGGGAGAGCTAAAGCAACATGGTTGTCACTTAAAGGGGGAAATGAATAGTGGTTAAACCCTGGACAACCCTGGCTTGGCGACAGTCCAAGAGGAGAAGTAATATTTTTTACTCGATACTTGCTGACGACATCGTGTCCAGCAACTGATGTGGTGGTGGGTTAAGTGATCAAGAACCAATAGGGATTCTTAAATTACCAATGCAGATTACAGCGTCACCAACGGTAGCGTCTAAATTGTGTAAACTCGGGGTATGAAAACCCCGGGAGGAAGATTTAACGGGGGGGGGGCGGTGGCGATTATTCAATTGGACTTGACGTGTATAGTCACGGCGTTCGAGGAGAACTAGGAATGTTCTCTTAATATTTTGGACTGACCAGCGATGTCAATGTTGACTTCGTCGAATTAGTGATACTTGGTGATGCCGTGTAACGAACTGGTATACTTGGTGATGCCGTGTAACGAAAAGGTATACTTGGTGATACCGTGTAACAAACTGGTATACTTAGTGATGCCGTGTAACGATCTTGCTTCGGGCCAGCTACCCTCGGGCCAATACAGCTACCCTCAGGCCAATACAGCTACCCTTGGGCCAATACAGCTACCCTCAGGCCAATACAGCTACACTTGGGCCAATGCGAAGGCAATACGAATATGACCAATCAGTAACATATACTAGCGAAATATTTATATAATCGGTCGGTAATATGGTCGAAATTGCATTGTTTGATAAGTGACGTCCCGTGATTGTGACAGTGAAAGTCCTGGCAACAAACACTTCTTCTGTGGCTGAGGGAAACAGCGGCTGGATTGTGCGCCAAACGTGTAGAGGTCCCTGTCTACCAGAGCCAGACATGCCTCGTTGTCGGCGTCATTCACGCAAATTGACATTTCCATTTTGATTGCCGGATACAGGAGAGCTTGAACTGAAACTAGAATGCAATGAATGAGCCGTTTTAATTGTTAATGTTTATTAATTTATATAGCACCAACTCTATATAATGATTTTAAATGAAAAAAAATTATGATGATAGTACAAATGAATGTGTGTGTGTGCGTGCGTGCGTGCGTGCGTGCGTGCGTGTGTGCGTGCGTGTGCTGAAGCAGTCGTATCAGTCGCAGAATCAACGCAAATGTCACCAGTTAGTGACACGTCAAAGGCCGAATTAGGCGTATCAGTCGCAGCATCTGGGCAAACGTCAACTCCCGGTGACACGTCAACTGCCGAAGCAGTCGTATCAGTCGTAGAATTCACGGAAATGTCAACAGTTAGTGACACATCAACCGGTGAAGCAGACTGTCGTAAGAGGCATGTGTGTTTTATCTTAACATAGTTATCAAATGAGAACAGTAGCTCCATTGCTAATGACAGTGATGATACTAATCATAGTGTATCTGATAGCAACAGTTGTAGATCAATAGTGGATGAATCGGTTTCAGATACATCAGATATATCAACTGAAATTCCTCTGATGTACATAGTTCTATTTAAAACTCCACCCACAACTCCAACACCTGATGAGACGCCCAAAATCAAAGTGACTTTCACCAACAATGATGTATGCAGAAAATACGACAAGAAAAGCTACTGTTATTTTTGTGAGAAGTCGCAGCTAAAGCTTGCACGACATCTGAGAACAGTACATAAATGCGAAGAGAAGTTGAAAAATACATCAACACCAATGATTCTGCTTCAAAGAATCAACAGTTGATGAAACTTCGAAATATGGGCTGCTATGAGCACAACTTGAGAGTAATACAGAAAAGGACTGGTGAGTTCGTGGTTCAACACAGACCTACAACCTGATGAAAATGATCTTGGTAGCTCAGCTGAACATCTCCCACGCCTTAGAAATGGGGAATACTACCACTGTTGATGCATCAACGCAATTATTGAGACTGTGTGACCTGCAGTGGTCGGAATTTGCTGCATCAACAAAGATAAATCTTTCTGAAATAAGTCGAAATGGGGTTGATTTCTTGCTACTTACAGCAGATGAATGCTGCCATTTTGAATGATGAGCAAGGTGAAAATAAATCAGAAGCGTACACAGAGCTTACACAAGTTACCCTGGCCAAACTAAAACATTTTTAAACAAAACACGGCAGGGGGATGTTGCAAAATTAACAGTGACGTACTGCTCAGAAAAGAAGGAGGCGGTAGCAGATAAGAATTGGAACACAACCTCATCGAATTTGAAAAACACTTGATCCACGTCTTGGAACGCCTGGAGATGAGAAGTAAAAGAGGGCGCATAGTTCCTATCCTGAGCACAGAAGAAGTGGCAGAATGGGTGCAGATTCTACCCAAGCGTAGGTCCCAGTTTGTAGCAGGCGACAATCCTTACCTGTTTGCCAACTTTTGCAACTTCTTCCATCGCGGATCAGATGTTATGCGAAAATTTGCTTCGCTGTCTGGTGCACAACGACCACATCTATTGACGACAACAAAACTTCGCAAACATGTCGCAAGTCTTGCCCAAGTGCTCGCTCTTAAAAAACATGAGATGGACCTGCTGGCAATTGTCTTAAGAGTTCACAGGTAATTCTACCGCATGCCTCTTGATGTCCTCCAAGTCGCCAGATTCTCCAAAGTGTTCCTTGCATGCGAGGAAGGTCGGATTAGCGAATTTGCTGGAAAAGGCCTATCCGAAATAACAATGGATGATGACGAAGTTGTCTATCTCGATGATGCAGATGAGGATTACTCTACAGATGATTAATATGGCGACAGCCACTGCACAGAACCTCGCTCAACGATGGAGAAACCCGAGGAGACGGCAATGCCCAAGAAAAGGATTAGATTCAGCGAACAACACAGCGGGACAGAAGATGGAAATGAAGAGCGTGGTCAGTGCAAACCCGCCGCGGTCTCGCGGACCAAAACAAACAACAAGGTGCAATATGAAAGAGTGCCATGGACTGGAGAAGAGAAACTTTCTGTCAGGATGCATTTTGCATCCTATATAATGAGAGGAGCGCTTCCAGAGAAAGAGGTTATAGAAGAATTTTTTTGGAGAAACAAGCATGGCATAGAAGATCATTTCGTAACATAAAAGACCACATATATGAAGAGAGTTTAAGGTACACTGCGACAGAAGTGTGTGAATGACCCTCGGATTTGTGGAATGGTTTACCATGTGATATGACGTGAAACATAATACATAGCATTTCACATAGCTGGACTTAATGAGTTTTGCTAGCGTGACGAATAATACTTATGGTGTGCACCTGATACCGCAACTAGGGTCACGTTATTTTATCACGTTTGTTATCATATTTTGTATGATACGCGTTCACGTTTCTGTAGTACAACTTACTACATATATGTCACATCTATAGCTGACGACGATGGCATTGTCTGAATTGGAAACCACGCTCCAGGTAGCGACTTGTTACAAATAATTTTCGTGGGAACATTTATTTCCTTTCAAATACAATTTTTTTTTGACAGCTGTTCATGCATTTCTTGTAAACTTATTTGAATATGACATGTAATGCTTATTTTGTTAGTGTATATATATTATGTTGTGCTTAAAACACGCGGCATGTCCCAACCATTATATTAGGAATATCGTATCGCAATGCGCACCGCACCGTGCATGAACTTGGCGACATCTTATATCGATCATTCGATCCTGTCAATCATGATGCAATTACTGTTGGAACTATTGTAATATCATTCACTTTAACATGTCGGTTTATTCGTTCAGATTCCTAGAGTATACGATTTAGAACTAATCCGTTATTAATGCATTCTGTTTTACTCTTGTAGCTCATGGCTGTTTTTGCCGTATATCACTGATAATCTTGTTTAGACGATATTTTGTAACCTATTCACTTGACCATTTGTCGTGATGAAACTTAATACGTTAATAGTTAAGTATTTTAATTGGGACTAATTGATATTACTATACTCATTGCTACAGTCACTGCAAATGGTATATTGCTGAAGGTCAGAAGAGTTTGCCGACGACATTCATGTTCATGTAATTCAAAATACTTTTTAGAATCGAGATTGTGCAGTGTATTTTGTGTCAACACGCATGTGTGTGTGTGTGTGTGTGTGTGTGTGTGTGTGTGTGTGTGTGTGTGTGTGTGTGTGTGTGTGTGTGTGTGTGTGTGTGTGTGTGTGTGTGTGTGTGTGTGTGTGTGTGTGTGTGTGTGTGTGTGTGTGTGTCTGTGTGTTTGTCTGTGTGTGTGTGTGTATGTTTGTGTGTGTATGTTTGTGTGTGTGTGTGTTTGTGTGTGTGTTTGTGTTTGTGTATGTGTGTGTGTGTGTGTGTGTGTGTGTGTGTGTGTGTGTGTGTGTGTGTGTGTGTGTGTGTGTGTGTGTGTGTGTGTGTGTGTGTGTGAGTTTGTGTGTGTGTTTGTGTGTGTTTGTGTGTGTGTGCGTGTCTGTGTGCGTGTCTGTGTGTGTGTTTGTGTGTGTGTTTGTGTGTGTGTGCGTGTTTGTGCGTGTTTGTGCGTGTTTGTGTGTGTATGTGTGTGTGTGTATGTGTATGTGTGTGTGTATGTGTGTGTGTGTATGAGTGTGTGTGTGTGTGTGTGTGTGTGTGTGTGTGTGTGTGTGTGTGTGTGTGTGTGTGTGTGTGTGTGTGTGTGTGTGTGTGTGTGTGTGTGTGTGTGTGTGTGTGTGTGTGTGTGTGTGTGTGTGTGTGTGTGTGTGTGTTATAAAGACATGCGAACATCACGAGAACGTATCCCACAGGCCTAACACCTGCAGTACCTTGATTTGCCGGGTTGTTTCCCCAAGCCCAAACATCACCACCCTATTAAGCCTCGATTGTCGGTATGAATCTTAAATTGGGACCAGGACTAGTTGTAGGAGAGACAGGGTTAGTTGTAGGGGAGACCGGGACTAGTTGTAGGAGAGACCGGGATTAGTTGGTGGGGAGACCGGGCTAGTTGTAGGAGAGACCGGGACTAGTTGTAGGGGACACCGGGCTAGTTGTAGGGGAGACCGGGACTAGTTGTAGGGGAGACCAGGACTAGTTGTAGGGGAGACTGGGACTAGTTGTAGGGGAGACCGGGCTATTTGTAGGGGAGACCGGGGCTAGTTGTAGGAGAGACCGGGCTAGTTGTATGGGAGACCGGGCTAGTTGTTTTAAATTTTCAGTTAAAGTAACTTTTTGTGTGAAAAGTATGTTAGATGCAGTATTTCTTCTTCTACATTATATATATTATTCCTGTTAATAAAATGTATGTTAGATGCAGTATTTCTGTCAACGTATACATTATATATATATATATATATATATATATTATTCGTGTTAATAAAATGTACCATATTATGATATTCCGTATGGTAGTTAGGTAGATATGTGAAGTTTCCCAGGCGCAGTCGACTGTAACAACTAGCTCTGTAAGCGGGGCACATTGTTACAGCAAAGAACGCGTGGATCGTAAAGCAAGTGTCACTCGGTCAGGTTACTGTTATTACATTAATTGGATTAAAAAATCCTATACATGTTATACACAATGTGCATAACAATGTAGGTGTTCGCAGCTTCGCATAGTAAGTTTTTTATTGTTACTTACCAAAAGGCATCCATTCCCGGTTTCTTACATAACAATAAATTGTGAATGGAATATAAATTATTTAACGGAGTATGAAATAGTGAATGGCAATGTACATGTAATGCGACTTCTACTTGATTGAATGATACACGCACACGCGCAAGAGCATCCACATTTCAGTGAATCGTGCAATATTTATTAATTGCTCAAATACGGCTGTGCTATAAAAATTAACAAGATTTTCCCCAAACACAAGTTTTGTAGTTGAACGCACGAGGACGATGACAAATCCTGAATTTCAATTTCAATTCTACTTGGCATGACCCCTTATACTATATGGCAGAAATGTTTCAAGTTTCATTCACGAAACATAAAAAGTGGCTGCGTGAGATAATATTTTGTAGACATATCAAAACAAATTTTAGGTGGTTAAAATACATTTTTGGCAACACCTCGTTAATTTCGTCTTCTTGACTCCCGATGTTTGGACAATATGTCTGTTGGTGGACTTGCAACCAACTATCGATGGTATATCCTCATGTGTGCAATGTTTTCGTAAAACGACTCTGTAACAACTTGCACCTGTATACAACTAGCCCCGGTCTCCCCTACTAAGCAAATATAAAGAGAATAAGTGCCTTTGAGATTATGTACTACTGCAAGTTACTGCGCAAACCCTGGGTAGCGCATCGTACCAACGTATATATAATACATTGACCGGTCTGCGTGTTCCGCAAAACTGTTGAAGCAATTTTTTTGTCCATCAAAATTTTACATTAGCCTTAAAAGCGTCAAATGAACTCCAATTCAAATAAGCTAAGCACCAGTGGATTCCTCCTTCTTTTAGAAAATACATGAAGGCATGTTTGCAGGTAATTATTGTTATTGTTGTACACTAATAAATTGTTATGGATGTATTTTAAAGTATATGCGTTTCGTAAGGATTGTTTAAAACATAACTCTGACCAGAATATCCCAAAATATAACCCATACACGTTATTTCCACTAACGCCAACATTTTGATAACAGCAAGAACCAACAATAACGGGAGCTACAGGCTTATTTATAATCGGGTTATTAAAAAGGGAAAGGGTGTTATATGTGGCATGTATGTTTGTATGTATGCATGACAAGCATTTCATATGTATCGCATGGTTTGAAAACAGGATAAATGCGAAAATGCCCAATAATTGTGAAGCGCTGTGAAGACCAGAACCACGGTTTCCAATGACTTCTTAGGTTGATGACTTGATTTATGTGGGCAGACAGTGTTATTTTGGAAGTAAGTACGAACGTTTTATCCAGCATCTAACCAATTTTCAGAGACGGTATCGCAGAAGAACCTGGCATACACTTGCTTAAGAATTATATTTCCGGGTGGACAGTTGGTGGTAACGTGTTGTGTGAAGTACCCACATCAAACAAAAGTCATACACGCTTAAATGATGGCTCACAAGCAAACGTTTAGGGTTAAGGTTTGGGTTAATGACATGGTTACGGATTAAGGACAGGGTTAGTGTTTGGTGATAAAACATGATGCTCTCTTTCAAGTCCAGGATAAGTGGCTTTATTTTGAGAAAGGCCCCTGTGGCGATGTTGGGGTTTGAGGCCAGCCGATAAGGCAATTACATAGGGAAATGCTGCAGGAACACAGACTGCACATGAAATCTGCGACTGGGGCAACGCAGAAGACGCTGCACTAACCTAACAACAAAGACAGACCTGGATGAACAATCTCCCGGACTACGATCACAGACGATAGTATGGCTGCTTCAAAACCGCAAACAACGTATTCATTGGAGGTTGTCCAGGGTGGAGGGAAATAAAGAGTGTCTTTAAGAAGACAAGGGCTGAGACGGATAAAAACAGCATCTCAGCCGGGCGCCAACAAAGCCGTGGACATAACCTGTCTAGGAAGCGTTAAACGGTTTAACGGACGAAAATGGATATGTCCGAACACCTATCAAATTACTTTAATTGAAACGAAAACTGGTCACATATTTTAATAGTATTAACTTTATAGAACAAGAGTTGGATGCCATTGAAAGAGACACTTAGTGTGAATCAATTGCAAGAAAATCCTGTCATCCAGTCACTATTGCATAACAAATACATTTACGAAGATAATGTTGACTGAATTACTACTTACTTTCTTACTTACTTACTTACTTAATTACCTACCTACCTACCCACATACCTACCTACCTACTTACTTACTTACTTACTTACTTACCTACCTACCTACCTATCTACCTACCTACCTACTTACTTACTTACTTACTTACTTACTTACCTACCTACGTACTTACTTACTTACCAACCTACCTACTTACTTACTTACTTACCTACCTACCTACCTACTTACTTATTTACTTACCTACCTAACTACCTACCTACCTACCTACCTACTTACTTACTTACTTACTTACCTACCTACCTACTTACCTATCTACCTACCTACTTACTTACTTACTTAATTACTTACATACCTACCTATCTACCTACCTACTTACTTACTTACCTACCTACTTACTTACCTACCTACCAACCTACCTACTTACTTAATTACTTACTTACCTACCTACCTACCTACTTACTTACCTACCTACCCACCTACCTACCTACCTACTTACTTACCTACCTACCTACTTACTTACTTACTTACCTACTTACCTACCTACCTACTTACTTACTTACTTACCTACCTACCTACCTACCTACCTACTTACCTACCTACTTACTTACTTACTTACTTACCTACCTACCTACTTACCTATCTACCTACCTACTTACTTACTTACTTAATTACTTACATACCTACCTATCTACCTACCTACTTACTTACTTACCTACCTACTTACTTACCTACCTACCAACCTACCTACTTACTTAATTACTTACTTACCTACCTACCTACCTACCTACCTACTTACTTACCTACCTACCCACCTACCTACCTACCTACTTACTTACCTACCTACCTACTTACTTACTTACTTACCTACTTACCTACCTACCTACTTACTTACTTACTTACCTACCTACCTACCTACCTACCTACTTACCTACCTACTTACTTACTTACTTACCTACCTACCTACCTACCTACCTACGTACCTACTTACTTACCTACCTACCTACCTACCTACCTACCTACCTACCTACCTACCTACCTACCTACCTACCTACCTACCTACCTACCTACCTACCTACCTACCTACCTACCTACCTACCTACCTACCTACCTACCTACCTACCTACCTACTTACTTACTGCTTACTGATCCGTAACCCGCCTGGGTCGTAGGGTCGCTGCTCCAATGAAAACTGCACAAGTCGGCCCCAGTCTTGGCGGTTGTCTGGTAGTGCCTGGGTTTCTGCAAAGGTCTTTCCTGTCCATTCCTCAATGCTGTCTGTCCATCTTTTCCTGTCCATTCCTCAATGCTGTCTGTCCATCTCTTCTTGTTCATTCCTCAATGATGTCTGTCCATCTCTTCCTGTCCATTCCTCAATGCTGTCTGTCCATCTCTTCCTGTCCATTCCTCAATGCTGTCTGTCCATCTCTTCCTGTCCATTCCTCAATGCTGTCTGTCCATCTCTTCCTGTCTTCCTCGTCTTCTTTTCCCCTGCACTGTTCCATGAAGGACTATTTTAGAGAGACCGCTTGATCTCGTCATTTGCCCATACCATCTCAGCTGGTATACAGATTTCTTCAATGGTGACGTGGTCGGTGTAGGAGATGCCGAGGATTCTTCGGAAGCATCTCCTTTCCACTGTAGCCATCTTTCTTTGTAGTTCCGCTGTGAGAGTCCACGATTCACATGCACACAGGAAGATGAAAAGGACCCGTATATGTAAGAGCTTCATTTTTTACTTCATTGCGATGTTCTGGTCCCTCCAAATTGGTTTCAGTTTCAGTTTTTGTGCAGACCTTGCAAGGATTTCAGTCTTGGATCCCTCGTCACTGATGATGGCCCCGATGTATTTAAACTGTTTCACTGTTTCCCGTTCTTGTCCATTGGCAGTTATGCGTGATCTAATTGTATTACTGCTGTTTGCAGTTATCTTGGTTTTCCATGTCTGGCTAATGTTTCGTCCAGTCGGTTCACCAGGTTGACGAGTTCTTCTTCCTCTCCAGCCAAACCGTCGATGTCACCAGCGAACCGAAGGTTGGTGATGGTGCGTCCTCCAATGTTAACTGTGTCGGTGTGGTCTTTTAGTGCATCCTCCAATGTTAACTGTGTCGGTGTGGTCTTCTAGTGCGTCCTCCAATGTTAACTGTGTCGGTGTGGTCTTCTAGTGCGTCCTCCAATGTTAACTGTGTCGGTGTGGTCTTCTAGTACGTCCTCCAATGTTAACTGTGTCGGTGTGGTCTTCTAGTACGTCCTCCAATGTTAACTGTGTCGGTGTGGTCTTCTAGTGCGTCCTCCAATGTTAACTGAGTCGGTGTGGTCGCTTAGTGCGTCCTCCAATGTTAACTGTGTCGGTGTGGTCTTCTAGTGCGTCCTCCAATGTTAACTGTGTCTGTGTGATCTTCTAGTGCGTCCTCCAATGTTAACTGTGTCAGTGTGGTATTCTAGTGCGTCCCCCAATGTTAACTGTGCCGGTGTGGTCTTCTAGTACGTCCTCCAATGTTAACTGTGTCGGTGTGGTCTTCTAGTACGTCCTCCAATGTTAACTGTGCCGGTGTGATCTTCTAGTGCGTCCTCCAATGTTAACTGTGCCGGTGTGGTCTTCTGGTGCGTCCTCCAATGTTAACTGTGTCGGTGTGGTCTTCTAGTGCGTCCTCCAATGTTAACTGTGTCGGTGTGGTCTTCTAGTGCGTCCTCCAATGTTAACTGTGTCGGTGTGGTCTTCTAGTGCGTCCTCCAATGTTAACTGTGTCGGTGTGGTCTTTTAGTGCATCCTCCAATGTTAACTGTGTCGGTGTGGTCTTCTAGTGCGTCCTCCAATGTTAACTGTGTCGGTGTGGTCTTCTAGTGCGTCCTCCAATGTTAACTGTGTCGGTGTGGTCTTCTAGTACGTCCTCCAATGTTAACTGTGTCGGTGTGGTCTTCTAGTACGTCCTCCAATGTTAACTGTGTCGGTGTGGTCTTCTAGTGCGTCCTCCAATGTTAACTGAGTCGGTGTGGTCGCTTAGTGCGTCCTCCAATGTTAACTGTGTCGGTGTGGTCTTCTAGTGCGTCCTCCAATGTTAACTGTGTCGGTGTGGTCTTCTAGTGCGTCCTCCAATGTTAACTGTGTCAGTGTGGTATTCTAGTGCGTCCCCCAATGTTAACTGTGCCGGTGTGGTCTTCTAGTACGTCCTCCAATGTTAACTGTGTCGGTGTGGTCTTCTAGTACGTCCTCCAATGTTAACTGTGCCGGTGTGATCTTCTAGTGCGTCCTCCAATGTTAACTGTGCCGGTGTGGTCTTCTATTGCGTCCTCCAATGTTAACTGTGTCGGTGTGGTCTTCTAGTGCGTCCTCCAATGTTAACTGTGTCGGTGTGGTCTTCTAGTGCGTCCTCCAATGTTAACTGTGTCGGTGTGGTCTTCTAGTGCGTCCTCCAATGTTAAATGTGTCGGTGTGGTCTTCCAGTGCGTCCTCCAATGTTAACTGTGTCGGTGTGGTCTTCTAGTGCGTCCTCCAATGTTAACTGTGTCGGTGTGGTCTTCTAGTGCGTCCTCCAATGTTAACTGTGTCGGTGTGGTCTTCTAGTGCGTCCTCCAATGTTAACTGTGTCGGTGTGGTCTTCTAGTGCGTCCTCCAATGTTAACTGTGTCGGTGTGGTCTTCTAGTGCGTCCTCCAATGTTAACTGTGTCGGTGTGGTCTTCTAGTGCGTCCTCCAATGTTAACTGTGTCGGTTTGATCTTCTAGTGCGTCCTCCAATGTTAACTGTGTCGGTGTGGTCTTCTAGTGCGTCCTCCAATGTTAACTGTGTCGGTGTGGTCTTCTAGTGCGTCCTCCAATGTTAACTGTGTCGGTGTGGTCTTCTAGTGCGTCCTCCAATGTTAACTGTGTCGGTGTGGTCTTTTAGTGCATCCTCCAATGTTAACTGTGTCGGTGTGGTCTTCTAGTGCGTCCTCCAATGTTAACTGTGTCGGTGTGGTCTTCTAGTGCGTCCTCCAATGTTAACTGTGTCGGTGTGGTCTTCTAGTGCATCCTCCAATTTTAGCTGTGCCGGTGTGATCTTCTAGTGCGTCCTCCAATGTTAACTGTGCCGGTGTGGTCTTCTAGTGCGTCCTACAATGTTAACTGTGTCGGTGTGGTCTTCTGGTGCGTCCTCCAATGTTAAATGTGCCGGTGTGGTCTTCTAGTGCGTCCTCCAATGTTAACTGTGCCTGTGTGGTATTCTAGTGCGTCCTCCAATGTTAACTGTGTCGGTGTGGTCTTCTAGTGCGTCCTCCATAGTTAACTGTGTCGGTGTGGTCTTCTAGTGTGTCCTCCAATGTTAACTGTGCCGGTGTGGTCTTCTAGTGTGTCCTCCAATGTTAACTGTGTCGGTGTGGTCTTCTAGTGCGTCCTCCAATGATAACTGTGCCGGTGTGGTCTTCTAATGCGTTCTCCAAAGTTAACTGTGTCGGTGTGGTGTTCTAGTGCGTCCTCCAATGTTAACTGTGTCGGTGTGGTCTTCTAGTGCGTCCTCCAATGATAACTGTGCCGGTGTGGTCTTCTAGTGCGTCCTCCAATGTTAACTGTGCCGGTGTGGTCTTCTAGTGCGTCCTCCAATGTTAACTGTGTCGGTGTGGTCGTCTAGTGCATCCTCCAATGTTAACTGTGTCGGTGTGGTCTTCTAGTGCGTCCTCCAATGTTAACTGTGCCGGTGTGGTCTTCTAGTGCGTTCTCCAATGTTAACTGTGTCGGTGTGGTCTTCTAGTGCGTCCTCCAATGTTAATTGTGTCGGTGTGGTCTTCTAGTGCGTCCTCCAATGTTAACTGTGCCGATGTGGTCTTCTAGTGCGTCCTCCAATGTTAACTGTGTCGGTGTGGTCTTCTAGTGCGTCCTCCAATGTTAACTGTGTCGGTGTGGTCTTCTAGTGCGTCCTCCAATGTTAACTGTGCCGGAGTGGTCTTCTAGTGCGTTCTCCAATGTTAACTGTGTCGGTGTGGTCTTCTAGTGCGTTCTACAACGTTAAATGTGTCGGTGTGGTCGTCTAGTGCGTCCTCCAATGTTAACTGTGTCGGTATTGTCTTCTAGTGCGTCCTCCAATGTTAACTGTGCCGGTGTGGTCTTCTAGCACGTCCTCCAATGTTAACTGTGCCGGTGTGGTCTTCTAGTGCGTCCTCCAATGTTAACTGTGCCGGTGTGGTGTTCTAGTGCGTTCTCCAATGCTAACTGTGCCGGTGTGGTCTTCTAGTGCGTCCTCCAATGTTAACTGTGCCGGTGTGGTCTTCTAGTGCGTTCTACAATGTTAAATGTGTCCATGATTCACATGCATACAGGGAGATGAAAAGGACCAGTAATTGTATTACTGCTGTTTGTCATTATCTTGTTTTCTGCCCTAATTCCCCTTCCATATCTGGCTGTTCCGTCCGGTCGGTTCACCAGGTTGACGGGTTCTTCTTCCTCTCCAGCCAACCCGTCGATGTCATCTGTGAACCGAAGGTTGGTGATGGTGCGTCCTCCAATGTTAACTGTGTCATTGTGGTCTTCCAGTGCATCTGTCAGTATTCGTTCCAGGAATATGTTGAACAGTGTCGGTGGCAAGAGGCATCCTTGACGGACTCCGACTGATGTGTGGAACCGTTCACCTATTTTGCCGTGCACGAGTACTGCACTTCTGGCTTTTGCGTTCAGCTGTTCGATGTTGTGAACAAGCTTTCGTCTAACGTTATATTTCTTCAGTGTAGCCCAGAGTGCGTCAGGCCAAACCATGTCAAAAGCCTCCTTGAAGTCAATGAAGACGTGGAATAATTGGATTGGATAAAATACTTCCATTCTATGAAATATATGATTTGAAACAATTGGTTTACTTTACAATCCCACCAAGAACAACGTTAGACAATTTGAAACAGGGTAAATTTGGATGGGGGGAAATATATTTCATAAATTTCCTCTGTGAAGCAAAAAAGTTAAACAACCGGAACCACTACATATTTGGAAACATCACGCCCGGTTTTGTTTCCGGAAAGCCGTGGAGTTTACATTGATTCAAGAAGATGTTGGGGTTTAATTTCTTGTAGGAAGATTATTTTTACGAATTTTATACAATATATTAATGCTAAAATACAATAACATTATGTTCAACACGTTAGCTCTAATACAATATTTAAGACGGTCATAAACTGAAACATGTACAATATATATCTTCACTCCCAATGGTAGTTGGATGTAGAACACGAATGCCATGAAATAATAAAACCTTATTCAAACAAAGCAAGTGCGTCCAGGAGTATACCCCTTTAATGTTTTCATCGTGAATTGAGATCCTACGATTACGCCATAAAATACACAATTCTGTATATTAAGAAATACTTTTGGGGGCATTTGCAACTTTAGATAATCTACTTTCGGGTGATTTCATAAAAAAATACTTTGAAAAATGTCGAATTTTTACTACGTTATCTCCGTCATGGCTAAAATTAGGGGCGAATAACCTTAAATCAGATTTAAGCAGAGGGGCGTCAGGCTGCGGTCGGACAGAAACCTTGTGAGGCTCAGAGAGATGGCGACTGACCGGACGAGATGGCGCGGACTAATGGAGGGAGGGGACTGATTGCGACATGATGATGTCCCCAGACTATTCCTGTCACGGGGGAGGGGACTGATTGCCATATTATGATGTCCCCAGACTATTCCTGTTGCAGGGGAGGGGACTGGTTGCGACATGATGATGTCCCCAGACTATTCCTACAGGAACAGTTAATCAATCTTTGGGCAACATTTTCTCCTTTAATTGTTGGAGTTTGATCAATAAAAGTTAAAAAAGCGGGTGAAAAATAACAAGTAAAATGCGACCCGTCGACCCTCACTCAGTATTCACTGCTTCAACTATTCAACAATGATTAACAGAACATTGAAATAAAGTGTTTGGGTGAAAGCTGAAATGTTGTTTATTTAGTACATTACAGAGATGATCTAAGAGATTACAAAAAGTGTTTATAATCGGGCGGCGAAAAAGGTGGAATGGACACAACACCAG
>OY759261.1:16142455-16342455 GCA_963662155.1 Lamellibrachia columna
AGACAATATAGTTCTTTGTATAATACTGCATTGGCAGACATCACAACATTTCTACAAATATGGTCTATCATAATATTTCATCAAACAAGTAATAAATTAACATCCAATTATACAAAAATACAATTATGTTTTTCCATTAATAATTAACTCAGAGATAACATAGACACACTTTTCTGGTCACACATATGTATTGCTGCCATTATTAACGTATATATATATATTCATTTTTTTTTATTATTATTTTTTTATATATGATGATTGATAGACATGTACAATGATCGAAACAATATAGTTCTTTGTATAGTACTGCACTGGCAGACAGCACAACATTTCTATAAATATGGTCTATCATAATATTTAAGTAAAAAAGTAATAAATTAACATCCAATTATACCAAAATACAATTATGTTTTTCCATTAATAATTAATTCATATATAACATAGACACACTTTTCTGGTCACACATATTTACATCACATTATGAACCATTTAGTAGACAGTAAATTAAACTGAGGAGATCCCCGGGAAACAACAAGTGTGATTGTGATTATATTAACCTTTAATATAATCCAGTGAACATTCTGACATCATTATTCCTTATCAAATATCTAGACTAAGTAAGTGGTCTGTGTGGTAAGAAGAGTGTGTGGAGTTGTCTGTGTGGTAGAAAGACTGTGTGGAGTTGTCTGTGTGGTAGGAAGACTGTGTGGAGTTGTCTGTATGGTAAGAAGAGTGTGTGGAGTTGTATGTGTGGTAGGAAGACTGTGTGGAGTTGTCTGTGTGATAGGAAGACTGTGTGGAGTTGTCTGTGTGGTAAGAAGAGTGTGTGGAGTTGTCTGTGTGGTAGAAAGACTGTGTGGAGTTGTCTGTGTGGTAGGAAGACTGTGTGGAGTTGTCTGTGTGGTAAGAAGAGTGTGTGGAGTTGTATGTGTGGTAGGAAGACTGTGTGGAGTTGTCTGTGTGATAGGAAGACTGTGTGGAGTTGCCTGTGTGGTAGGAAGACTGTGTGGAGTTGTCTGTGTGGTAGGAAGACTGTGTGGAGTTGTCTGTGTGGTAGGAAGACTGTGAGGAGTTGTCTGTGTGGTAAGAAGAGTGTGTGGAGTTGTCTGTGTGGTAGGAAGACTGTGTGGAGTTGTCTGTGTGGTAGGAAGGTGAGGTGTGTGGTAGGGTTTCAACTGGTCGTAGGCCACCTTTGTCTTCAGGACAGCACCAGCCTTGTTTGCCAATGTTACCTAGTATTTCGGCCCAATGTTTGTGATCCTGGGGAAAATGAACATGTATTAGGCATAAACTTATGAAATTACAGGTATTCAGTTCCATGTGTCAACCACTTTTTGTAGTGACACGAATTTCCTCCAGCGATCATGGTTTGTCATATCATTTACCAGACAAACCCAACTTATTACAGTGTAATTCTCGATGATCTCTTGAAGAGTTTTGGCGACCTCTTTTCTCTGAAACCTGGATAAGAAATACTAGATTTCATTCCAACAAAATAATGTTAACTCATCTTACTATTTCTTACAAGTAAAGGTGACATAGTAAATATTTATTAGATATTGAGAATCAATTTCGACAAAGTCAAGTGGCTGATTTAGTTACTTGCATGGTCCTATCCACTGTGGCTGTAGTTTCCCACTCTTCCTCCCGACATTCCTCATGTGCCTTCTCAGCAACATGTCACCTATTTTCAAGTCAAATGTTTTGACTCCCTTTGTTTGTCTTTTTCGGTAGTGCTTAGTCTGCCGCTCTTGTGCAGTTTCAACATTTGCATGAACCTGGAAAATCATGGTGCTATATAGAACATACTTGGATGACAGACTTAAATGTCACACATTGCCAGTTAGAAGTACCAGTGTGCCCATCCACTTTTGATCTAAAATCCATAGGACATAATAGAATACAAAAAGAAAATATGGGAATAATATTGGAATTCTTCAACAAAATATAGCGATATGCTAGGTAGTTCCAAATATCTGCACTTTTATGAGTTAATTGTAATGTAATTAATTAACTTTTCAAGTTAATGACCCCATGCCTATGCCATGGTGTATACATCCACAGCTACATACAAACACATATTATGATACAAACGTTCATGAACCATTTGAACCTGTGTAACAAGATCATGTTGATATCTGTCCACATCATGTTCCAGAAATGTTGGGATGTCAACATCATCATCCCGGTCAACACCATCCATCTATAATTATAATAAATCAGAATAGAAAACAGTATGGAGATATTATTGTCAAATGCTGAAGATGGCCAAACAAGTTTGATAAGTTGTTATGGATATCATAAATATGTAAAAATAAAATATAATTATGCTTCACATTTAATTATTTATATAAAAACCAATTAATACATGTATATTGCATTGCAATCATTACACAAGAAAGTATTCTATAAAAAAGGCATATAACATATGATATTCAGTGATGATTATAATTTATGCAATGAAAGAAAGTAATGTTATAAGTACCTCCACAGGCAGACGTGGGTGTCTGTTGTACATAAGAAAGAACGGGGTGTACTTTGTAGATGCCTGTCTCTGTGTGCGGAGACTGAAGGCCACCTCCTCAAGATACTCATCCCAGTCAGTCTGGTAGTCAGCTACTAGCTTACTGAGCCTCGTCTTAAGTGTCTGGTTGGTTCTGCAAAAATATTTTCAAACATAGTAGAATACAATACTAAATAGCACAGCATTAATGTGTTTACTGCTACTAGCAACAACAATAATACCATACTATTAATTAATACGACATGTAATATTTTATTTTGTTAAACTTGACCAAAAATATTTGAGATAAAAGTACATGTTAAAAAAATTATATTTGTTAGTTATCTTAATATCAGTTTGTTAAAAAAAACATTATTTGAAAAACATTTGTTTAAACATAAACCATAAATCTAATATGTGAACATTCGTTTTACTACATAATGTTTCACAATACAATCTTAGATGCTACCTCTCATCGAGTCCATTAGTTTGTGGATGGTTTGCTGCTGTAACCATACGGTCAATGTCAAACTTATTTGCCAAGTCAGTGTTCAAGCGATTGACAAATTCTCGCCCCTGGTCTGACAGCAATTTCTTGGGAGCACCATATCTGTAAAACAACATTACCACATCAGAAATGTTGGCTGACAAAATGTAACAATTTAGCTTTAAAGCAACCTTGTCTGCTCCGTTACCCGGAATCATCCTCTCAAGCCAGGGGTGGTAATTATATTAGTAGGACATTTTCTGAATCAGTTGTAGGTGTACTTCGTGACCACTTGCTGTCTTGATTGTGTGAAACAGGTGAATGCACAAAACATCAAAAGGAAATTTCTGTTAGCTCTACTTGATCAGGCAATACTGCGGATAGAGGATCTTTATTATTTGAATGTTTTCTGTACAATGTTTTTTCTATAAAAAAAATACCAATTATTATTTCAGTGTATTTGACCCCATATCTGTTGCATATAGGTTTAATTTGTAGGGGAAGCTTTACATTTTGCTGAATTAAAACTAAACTATCCAGAAATGAGATGCCTGCAAATGAAGCTTTTCAAGCTTTGCACCACACAATCGCCAGACTTCCGTCTCAGGGGATACAACTCCACATACTTTGTGAAGTAATCAGTTAGTGTCATAATATAGTTGAAATCATTCTGGGTCTCAGGTAGAGGGCGTACAAATTAAACAATCCAGTAATAAACATATTCAGATTAAGGGCACACAAAAGTTCGATGCAGCCTCAAAGTTAAAAGTTTTTCAATTGTTTGGCTCAGGTTATTTTTGCTAAGACATTACATAAATTTCCTGGACAAAATTTACTTCAATCTGGTGTATTCATTCTATATATAATTTTTTTAAGAGACTTGGCATTACATGGCTATTATGGCAAAAAATTTACTATTGGCATTCAAAAATGAAATGTTGTATAACAAAAAAATTACTTACAACTTATAATACACACAACAATATATTTACGTAACACTTACATTTCTAACACAATATCCAGCAGATGTATTTTAATCACTTACGTAGATTTTTACGTCCTCTTTCAAGCCTTTCCAGTAATACCGCTGGTTAATTTTGCCCACAGTAGCATTGATGCCACTGTGGCCAGCAGGTGGCGCAGAGTGAATATGCCATAAGATCTTGTCTCTCTCTTTCTCATCAGTCACAATCTTCTGGTGTATGTGCGTATGTGGGGGATATACACTAACGTATGTGGTGGGATATACACTAACGCTCCAGTGTCTGCAATTATTTATCATAGTTATAAGCATTTTTTTATGAAGTACTGTAAGTAAAATGACATATCCTTAACAGCATCACTTGTAGTAGCAAAATCACTTGGGGAACAATTTGTGGAAAGATCTGACAAAGTAATGGTTACACTGTTTGCTAAATTAGCAAAATACTATATTCGGGTTGCACATAGCACAATATTTATTTACTGAATATATAGTAATTGGGACCCAGGCTTTCGGAATCTAACGTCAGAAATTATGTAGCTATACAATACAGTACAATACAATAAAGAAGATTTCTATAGCACTAAAATCTTCAGAAAACTGAGCTCAGCAGCGCACCAATACCAAAATGTTAGGCAAATCTTACCCCAAATTCAATTCCAGATCGTCAACAGTGATGTTGGTGCGCTGAGGAGCTAAGAAGGTTAGACCAGGTCAAATAGGTAGGTTTTAAAATGCCGCCAAAATGTTAATATATATTTTCTATAGCCAGTGTCACGCTATATGCATCCCAACAACAAATATATATATATATATATATATATATATTCAGCCGATTTCAGCAGTTCAAAAAGTTTCCATAAATTCATCATGGGCCCTCCATATGACACCTATCTGATGTATAGGTATATAGTCCCTATCAAGTATAAGTCAATCACACAATGTCATCATTATATTTTGACAGCTTGACATAACTACATGCTTGTTAAATTAGTTCCACAATGAAGTTTAGCAATATGTTGTTAAATGTTGAGCTGGTTTTGTTGGTGGCCTTTGGTAAATAAAGCTAACGTGAGATGGATCAGATGTTATGTATATATTAATATGGTAACTTTGGATCACTGTAAGTGCATTTTCATTCAATTTCAAAATAATCATAAGAGGAGATGCAATGTATCGGTAAATAAGCCCATGCCAGGGGTATTTTTGCACAAAGTGCATATACCAGTTGGATTCGAACCAACCACAAAAGCCGAGACATTAGCAGCTACCCTTAATAAAAAAAGGTTAGATGGTCCAGGTGGCCAAATCCAAAATAATAATATAAACATACAACTCAATAAGGCCATTACAATAAGCTTTGTGTGAGTTATTCCAAACGTTGCACAAGGCTGACACACAAGCTGTGTGCAACGAAACTAGAACAAAACCATGTGGCAGAGTAACTGTTCTAAGCCCTTACCACCACAATTCTGGATGCATAGCACCTGCGTCAAAGAAGGATGGTGGGAGTGGCGCAGACTCTGTTTCAAAAGCAATGGCTGCTGGGAGGTAGTCTGAATTGTTCTCTGTGAGCCACTGGTGGGCCAGTTCCCGCTACTCATTGATCAGACGACTGCTTGGTTAAACCTCTTCTGTTTGTGACTTCAATTCATCAGAGACTATCAAGGAGAGTCCCACTGCGAACCCTGGGTGATTTGATACAGTGAAGCGGATATTGCACGAGTAGAAGAACTTTGCAACAAGAACGTCCAGGTTGTCTTCGGTAGCAGTATTTGTTTTGGTGAGAAGAGATGAGATGTTCTACTGAATGATGACTTTGACCGGGGGTTCTTGATTAAGATCTTGGCCCAAGGGATGCTTGGTAGTTAGAGGAGTAGCAGGCATGGCTGTTGGCTCATTCACAGGTTCAGCTGCTGTCTGGAAATGTAAATGGTACATGCCACAATGACACATTTAATCCATTCAATATCCGGTGAATAGTGTTAAACTATTAAAGTAAAGTATGCGTATCTGCTATATGCAATCAAAGGGACCAGGCTTAAATGACAACATGGCTAGTATTGATCTATTTCTCACTCTCTTACCAAAATAACTGACATTTGGAAGCTTCTTTATCAAGTTGTGTGCGACAAATGCTTACAGCTTATAATTCAAGAGATAAAACATTTACTGCAATGATGTTATTTAATTTACCAAAAAAAACAGTAAATCATATTCATAAATACTATTACTCATTCATACCTCAATTGCAAATGTTGCACAGTTGTTATGATGGGACCACATCCTGCAGGCCTTGATACTTTGTTGATGAGCACAGTAGTTGCACCTAGCCAAAGCTTTCCCAGCAACTTCAACACGAGTGAAGTGCTGCCATATTGTATCTTTAGGTCTACCTCCTTGAAGCAGGTAGACGTAACATTTGTAATGCTGTAACACAGCAACTTTGCTCTGACTTAGTAATACATGTGCACTACTGAACCAGTGAACAAGAAGTAGCTTAATGGACTAGGTGGCTGTTATACAAGAAGTGAAGCCATTTAATTTTCTACTTTGTGAAAACAGCAAAACAAGCCTCAAGTAAGAAGCCATAACTTAAGTGACACAATATATCATTAACATTATCATTAATGACCATACCAATATGGTAATTTTGCAAATAGCAATAACTATTTCTGCAATGCCAAAAGCTAGTGCAGCTCTGCAAATAATAACAACCACACTTTTGGTAATTAATAGAGGGACCTGCAGAGCAGCTGTGCGAATAGCCACGTCCTTTTGTCGTTTGATAATCGTACTTCTTTCAAATGCAAATTGTCTAACATTTCATTTGGGCGCTTGCACTCCTACACTTGGTCACTTGTGATTTAACATAATGGGTATTACCAAATAATGGCTATATATTATATATATATATATATATATATATATATATATATATATATATATATATATATATATATATATATATATATATATATATATATATATATAAAGAAGAACGATGTTCTCTTGTTCTCTCGGTTAAACGATACAATAATCAAACAAGCTGTTTCTGGTATGGTGGCCCGGATGCTTCTGGGTACGGGGAGCATCTCTTGTATATGCGTAAGTAGTAAGCGGGAGTGTTCATTGTTTCCTATCTCCCTCTAAGCTTTTACGAAGAGTGTCTGAGTAATACGCTGAGAAGATTTTAATAATGGCGTGATTAAACATTTTAACGCTATAAGTCTTACTGAAAGTTCATTTCATCTCGTACTCAGTGTGCCAAGCCGGTGCCTTGGGTTCACGGTTGGATCGTCTCACAGTAGGTTCTGGCGGTGTCTCGGGTGGCAACGGTGACATCAGCGGTATGGGACGTCTAGCCGGTGGTATTGAGCTCGGTATTACCGGGCGGCTCGGGGTAGCGATATCCAGTGTATGATGGCGTGACGGTGTAGTGATAGTCGCCGGGGCCACGGGAGGCGGTGAGCCGTGAGACGGGGATCGGTGAATCACGTCTGGGGCCGGAGTCGGGCCAGTAGGTGTTGCAGGTGACACGTTGGGCGGCGATGGCAACATCGGTGTGATCGTACGTGGTAGCGGCGAGGTCGGGGCTATTCTCATGCCAAGGTCTACATCGATTGGTCGAGATGGTTCCGGGGAAGTGATCGATGTGAACTTCCGTAGGAAACGACGGTTGCGGAGTGTCACGCGACCGGATCCATCGACTTTGACTTGGTATTGGTCATGCTGTTTGACTTCCACGACCGTGCCGGTGCGGTCCCATTTGTTCGGGTGTTGTCCAGTTTGGTTCTGGATGCGGACATAGTCCCCCACTGCCAGTGCGGGCAGACGCCTGGTGTGTTCGCTCCAGTACTCGTGTGTCTTGATGTGCCTTTTGCGGAGTGCGTCTTCGCGGGCACGTAGCGTGTCGCGCCAGGTGTCGTGGGGGAGATATTTGCCGGGGATCACCGGGATGAAGTCACGTATCATGCGACCAAATACGCACATTGCTGGTGATATCTTAGTGTCTGGGTCTGGCGTGTTGCGGTATTGTAAGACCGCTCGCTGTACTGCGTCTGTGTCCAGATCGCCCTTCCCGCCAGTGTTGTCCGTTATCAAGCGCTTCGTTGTCTTAACGGCGACCTCCGCGCGGCATTTGCTGTGGGGGAAGGCGACTGAGGACAGCCGATGATTCACGCCCCACGTACGTAGGAACTGGCGGGTGTCAGTCGATGTGTATTCTGGACCGCCGTCTGATGCAAGCTCCTCCGGTGTCCCGTAGGTCACGAATGTCTGTCTCAGAATGTTAACCAGGCCAGCCCCGCCCGCCGATGCCTTCGCGATGATGGGCCAATTCGAGTAGCGATCGACAACTACTACGTAGTGCACGCCCTTGTACGAGAAGAAGTCAGAACATATCGCCTGGAACGGGTAGACGGGCAATATGGGCCGGGTGGGCGGTGCGGCTGGCTGGGACGGGGCCATACGATGGCAGTGTTCGCATTCGTTGCGGACCTTGGCGATGTCCTCTGTCATACCGGGCCAGAATATCGATGTTTCCGCTCTTGCCGTCATCATAGACACGCCCTGGTGTGCCGCGTGGAGGGCGGCCAGCACGGCGTGGCGTAGCGCGGGTGGGATGATGATGCGATCCTTATAGATGGCTACACCGTCGGTTGTCGACAGCTCATGTCGGTACTGGTGAAACTGTCGGATGGGCACTGGCATCTCGCTCCGAGTCATCGGCATGCCGTCCTCGATCAGTTCAGTGAGTAGGTGCATATCGGGGTTGCTCGCGGTGGCCTCTCTCACGCGATCCCATGTCACCGACCCCAGTATCCCGGTGGCGTCACGGAATGTCAGTAGTTCTGAATCAGCGTCATCTGGTTCGTGCGTCCTAATCAAAAGCAGCGCGTCAGGATGAGTGTGGCCCCATAGGGTATCCGCTAGTGATGCGTGATCGTCCGGGAGGTCCGTCTTCACCGGGCGTCCCGTAGGGCGGCGTGACATTGCGTCGGCTGCCTTGTTTCTCATACCCGGCACGTGGGTAACACGGAAGCGGTATCGCAGTGTTTTCTCTTTCAAGTTACGTAGGCGTGAGTTTGGTATATCCTCCAGGGAGCGATCGCCGAAGATCTTCAAGAGTGGCTTGTGATCGACCGCGATGATGAGATCCTGGCAATCAAGGACGAAGTAGCGTGCTTTATCCAGTGCATCGGCGACTGCCAGCGCCTCGCCTTCAATCGGGGCGTAGCGGGATTCCGCCGCGTGTGTGAATCGGCTACCGACCAGGGTCACTTTCCAGCCGCCGTTGCAGCAAAACGGTTTCACCGGCGTGCAATCACAGTGCTTCTGTAGTAGCCAGAATCCGATTCCGGTTTTCGACCAGTCGGTGGCGATGCAGGTCGGCTTGCTCTTGTCAAATATCCTGACGCCGTTCTCGATTTCCTGGACGATGTGCTCCTTCGACTCATCGAATATCTCCTGAAGCTCAGTGTTCCATCAAAATTGTTGGCCCGCTTTCAGGAGTGCGCGGAACGGTAGCATTCGCTCCGCCATGCTGAAGGCGTACGAGACCTGGTTCACGAGACCGAACCATGAGCGGATGTCGTGAATGTTACGTGGCACGGGGAAGTTCAGGATTGCATCAGAATACTTCGGGCTGGGTAGTACGCTGTCCATTGTGATGGTGAATCCAGCGAATTCCACGACGGGGCTGCTAAAGATGAATTTCCCCGGGTTCAGGGTTATGCCATTCCGACCGCACACGTCGAGCCATTGCACGGCCTGGTGGAAGCTGTCGGCGATACTATCCGACCAGAGCAGAGCGTCGTCGATGCATTTCGTGTGCTCGCCTATTTCCGAGACGATCTCGTCGTATCGGTGAGTGTAGCCGTCGCCCGACGCGCGATACCCCTGTGGAGCGACACAGTAGCGGTAACGTCCCCACGGCGTGATGAACGTCGTCAGGTGTTTATCGTCCTCGTGCAGCGGCACGCTGTGATACCCATTCCAAGCATCGAACACCGTCTTACGCTTGTTCTCGGGGACACCTCGCGCCTGATGGAACGGGGATGGGGTGTGGTGTGTTTCACGTGCTGCATAGACATTTAATGCCTGGAAGTCCACGGTGCGTCTTGGCTTGCCATTCTTTTTGGCACAAATCACCATATGGTGGCACCATGTGACCCGATCGCCGACCGGTACCTTCTTGAGCACACCGAGACGTAAATCCTCGTCTAAGCCGGCCTTGACCTCCTCCTGCCAGTGCACGGCCACCGGTATTGGACTGTGTCGTGCGACGGATGTCGCATCCTTGTCTATCATCAGTCGCAAGGGTGGGCCAGACATCATGGGCAGTGTTTGGTTTTGAATGTGCTCGCCGCGTACCGTCTCTTCAGCCACAATTCGATCGCTGCTCGATTCTCCTCGGTCGCGGGCATCGGTAGGCCCTCGGGAAGTGGCGGCGGTCCTGTCCGCGGGATGCATGGGCATGGGGTCGGGGCGGCTGCATCATCTGATGCAATGACCTCGCCAATGGTCGGGAATGTCTCGCTAATCATCCCAAGGTCGATGCACGCGGCCCGTGACAGGAAGACACGATCTGATGTGTTGGTGATGTAGGCGATTTGTCGTGTCTCGTGCGTTATGGCCCGGCTGTCGGTACCCGAGAATCGCACCACCATCGCTCCGAGGATAGGTATCCCTCCCTCGTTCGCCGCTCGCATCGTCATGGTGACCGGTATGAGGTCGTCCGCATTGAGCCCCATCCTCTCGGTCACTTGTATGCCCATTAGGCAGCTCTGGCATCCGATATCTGCCATCGCGGGGAGTTCGGCAGCGTTTACTCGCTTCCTGAGTGCGAAACCGAGGGCACGGTAATCCTCCTCGAATTCTCCGACGTTGACCAGGACATACGGCTGCGGGTCGGACGCGTGTTTATGCCATCTGTCACAAAGGTTATCGTACAGATGGTGGTCTAGTGCGATCGCGTTGACGTCGGCAACCGGTCCGTTGAACACTGTGCACAGTTCGAAGGCCGCGGACTGTTCATCACTTGTCTCGGCGGTCTCAGTCGGCCGGCGGGTATACGCCTTGCCGAGGCAGGCGCGTTCTATGTGGTTCACGTTTTTGCATTTACTACATCGCTTGCCGTACGCTGGGCATTGGCTTCTCCTTATGCTCCACGGCGGGTTCTTACCGTAGCCTCTCTCCGCACAGAACCAACACAGTGCAGTGGGGTCGAACGTTTTCTCTGGCTGCGGATCAGGTCTCGGCTTAGTCGTCGCCGCGCCTCTGGTTCGTACCTCATGTTGCTTATTGCGGCGATATGTACTACTTGCCGCGTTAACACTCGGGGTATCCAGCAGGCGCGATGCCGATCGTTTGCCCGACTCACGCGCCTCGACGAATTTAATCATCTCCTCGATCTTCATCTTTTGGTTCTGGTCGCTTAACAAGTCCAACTGAATCTCGTCGTCCACGATACCGCGAGCGAGTACGTCACGCAATATCTCGCCGGCGAAGTCGACCATCTCGTCGCAACCGGCTTTGGTGCACTTGATTCGATAATCACAGGTGTCAGCCTGACCCTTGATTTGGGCGTAGAATGATCGAATTTGTTCCTCGCGTCCCTGGCGCATGTCATGTAATGCGTATCGTGCCACCATGATGTTTTCACTACGCACCGCGAGTGCCTTTATCGCCGCTAACACGTTTGCCTCGGTGCCTCCGACCATGGAGCCTCCGTTTGAACGAGTAAGGTCCCGTCTCAATTCGTCATCGCAGCACTCCAATAGTTGAACAACGATGTCGTCTCCCCGGAGGCGTGTGCCGTCTCGATATTCGCCCCACCTGGTTTCGAAGTATGCCCAGGTTTCTGACGTACCAGCTAACGATACAGTAGGGCGTTTGAGCTTTTCCATTTGCCCACCAGGTGTCGCCGCGGCATGAATCGAGTGTGTCAACCCATGAATCTTTAGGAGTTCGACTACTATTGCAGCGTCGTCATTCCGTGATACGTAGTCGCATCCTGGGAATGAACATGCAACCTCAATCACCATGTTTGCGGTGCTACCTGGCTCTAGACAGTTTTATGGCAGAGTCCGTAGCCGTAGCCGTATGGGTTCAATGTTATCAATAGGTGCCAGCGTAAATGTGTATATTTACTAGTTTCTCCATCGAATAGTCGCCCCGTACTTAGCTGCTGTCCAAGCTTGTTTGATTATAAAGAAGAACGATGTTCTCTTGCATTTAATCACGTATTTAATAGCCAAATCGGTTAAACGATACAATAATCAAACAAGCTGTTTCTGGTATGGTGGCCCGGATGCTTCTGTGTATGGGGAGCATCTCTTGTATATGCGCAAGTAGTAAGCGGGAGTGTTCATTGTTTCCTAATATATATATATATATATATATATATATATATATATATATATATATATATATATATATATATATATATATATATATATATATATATATATAAGGGTCTCAAAGTTATATAGGCCTACTCACCTACAACACAACATTTCTCATGGGCCTGTCACTCGCAAGATGTTTCTTTTTTACCAAATAATGTTTGATGCACTCCATATACTTTTTGTACTTTTCGTCTCGCCTACATCTCTTCTGATGCTACATCAGTTTCCACGTTCTAATCAAATGACTTTCAACTTTCTTAAAAAGGCCTCGCTGACAAAATAAGGTCAACACTGTGGGGGTCATGTGGGTCACCTGAATCTGCATTAGTCTCGCTAAGTCTGCATACTCCTGGCACGGGGTCAAAGTTGATCGGGTTACCTGAGGTCACGTAGCTCACGCGGGTTGCATGGCGTCCATTGCGTTTGCGCGCGCATGCGCAATACGCAAAATGCATACTTCCGCTGACTTTCGGCACGGGACTACTCTGGGCCCGTTACACCGGGCTGCACGTGAAAGCGTTGGTTGGTCCATTGTCAGCTACGTGGCGCCACTGTTCTTACATCTACGCCCACTTCGGAAATGTTTGTGCGTGCGTGCGTGCGTGCGTGCGTGCGTGCGTGCGTGCGTGTGTGAGTGTAGGTGACGAAACGAAACCTATACAAGATTTGCATTGCAATGTTTTCTTTTATTTAATAGTGTTGGTGAATCAAAAGAAATTTTTGCATACGTGTTTAATATACGTTAATATACAGTGTTTTGTTTGGAATTTTTTGATATATTGACACACTATATGAAGGTGTATGAAGTATGCTAGCAATGTGGATTTATTTAAAACCAAAATAGAAAAAAGTATTTAAACGGTAGGCATCACATCTAGATGTCATATACTATTGATTTCCTTACTTTGTTCACAAGATGAATGCGGCTTTGAAAGGCAATAATGTTATGTGTTATAAGTTCAACACAACTGTATGATGTAATGCAACATTCTGAGTATACTTTTCTCGTCGAAACGTTGGTTGAACCGCTTGCCACCACGTGGCGCCACTCACTAAATATTGACAATTTTTACGTATTTGTTGTGTTGTTTTGTGGAACACAATGTTTAAAAAGGTATTTCAGGTGCTTAAATGGTTCTGTCTGATTTCAAGAGAAGTGCATGCTTTAGAATATAATATTATGTGAAGATTTTCAGGGCAAAACGCGAAAAATGCGTTTTTTTAAAGAAAAAATATTGTCTTTCATCCTTATAGTGTAAATAGAAACTTGTATACTTGATATTGGAATATCTCAAGAATACAATATCCATTCAGAAATGTCGCCCATATCAGTGTTTATCGCATTTTATCCTGAAACCCTTTATATATTTATTTCTAGTGTTTGCGGATGTTTCGCTATAATAAAAATGTGAGCATGAAGTACAAATCCATCTAAATATGAATATATAACAAATAAAAACATCCCCAAGACGACTGCTGTGACTATTTGTAAGGTTTATGGGTGATCCATGAAATTCCATGATTTGCATTGCTCCATCTACAGGCCAGAGCAGAGATAATGTCAAAGTGGATGAGATGTGGAATGAATTTCAAGTACAACTCCACAAATAATGCTTAACAATAACAACCAGGGCTAATGTATTGTTGATTAGTCGTTGTATTGAAGGTTTCGTAACAGTCTTTTGGTCTGCCTGGAGTAGGATGTAACAGCAGCATTAACTTCACTCTGCTGAAAGTAGTGTGGGTGGATTTGTAATCGACGCTCATTATAATCAACACTGGGACACTTATTCACGTTATACAAAGCATTCAATGGTGCCATTCTATAGGGAATAGTGCACTTGTGTGGGTTATAAAGTGCTGACTGCTTCAAACTGTAATTTGTGTACTTTAAAAACAAAACTGGAATTTATGTCGGATTTGTCTGTGGGGAATCTATTAGGCTACAAAAAGCAAGGTATTGCAAAATATATCAACATTTATGACATACATTTTATTGTGCATCCAGACATTGAATTACAAAATTAATTATTATTATACAACATTAACAAAACATGAAGTTAAAATACACGAGACAAGTAAAACTATATGAATCAAGAACACTATATGGTCAAAATTTAATAGTTATTTAATAGTGTTATTACATGATGTCAGAAATACCTAATGGCACCAATACAATCCTACTATCAGGAATGGCATATTTTCACTCTGCCATAGATATGGATCAAGTATAAATCCATATAAAATGGTCGCGACATTTTAGTATTTAGGATTGAGACCACTTTAAAATATATACATTACATATGCTGTTACATTTTAATCATGATTTACAGGTAGTATGGTATCCCTCTATCCAAGTGCTAAGCTTTGTCACAATCTGTACTATAAAAAAACTACAGGTAAAAAATGCACAATTATTAATGTGATATTAATTAAAATAAGGTAGGTTAATTTGTACTTGATTTTGAACAAACGTGCTTAAACTTTGACGAAACTTTCATATATATATATATATATAAATGTATATGCCTGCGGCGTGCGAGAGTGCATTCATTGAATCAGTCATTAGTAATCAGTAATTTGTATTTGATTCTGAGTGTGTGTGTGTGTGTGTGCGTGCGTGAGTGCGTGCGTGCGTGCGTGCACGAGAAATCACTGAATCAGTCGTCCAAGTAACCAAGTTTGGTACAAATATATTTAGGCATCAACATATTGCTCTGGTGATCAACTCATACAGTCAGTTTGTATTGTATTCACCAACTGAGCTTCGCAGGCACAACCACTAGGAGACCAGCATCAATCAAGAATAATACAATATTGCTCACATAGCTATCACAGGTTTTCCTGTGACTTTCACAATGTAACTGTTCTCCTGGTTTGTTGCAGCATATCCAATTGTTATTGTTCACACAGCCATCAAGGCCATCACAAGAGTTCCTGTGAATCTCTGTGACTGTCACAATGTCATTGTCCTCCTTGTTTGTTGCATAGTGTCCAGTTAAATTGTTATTGCTCATATAGCCATCAAGGCCATCACAAGTGTTGCTGTGAATTTCTGTGACTGTCACAATGTCATTGTTCTCGTTGTTTGTTGCATCGTGTCCAGTTGTTATTGTTCACACAGCCATCAAGGCCATCACAAGTGTTGCTGTGAATTTCTGTGACTGTCACAATGTCATTGTTCTCCTGGTTTGTTGCAGCTTGTCCAGTTGTTATTGTTCACACAGCCATTGAGGCCATCACAAGTGTTCCTGTGAATTTCTGTGACTGTCACAATGTCATTGTTCTCGTTGTTTGTTGCAACGTGTCCAGTTGTTATTGTTCACACAGCCATCAAGGCCATCACAAGTGTTCCTGTGAATTTCTGTGACTGTCACAATGTCATTGTTCTCGTTGTTTGTTGCAACGTGTCCAGTTGTTATTGTTCACACAGCCATCAAGGTCATCACAAGTGTTCCTCTGAACCTCTGTGACTGTCACAATGTCATTGTTCTCCTTGTTTGTTGCAACGTGTCCAGTTGCTATTGTCCACACAGCCATTGAGGCCATCACAAGTGTTCCTGTGAATTTCTGTGACTGTCACAATGTCATTGTTCTCGTTGTTTGTTGCAACGTGTCCAGTTGTTATTGTTCACACAGCCATCAAGGTCATCACAAGTGTTCCTCTGAACCTCTGTGACTGTCACAATGTCATTGTTCTCGTTGTTTGTTGCAACTTGTCCAGTTGTTATTGTTTACACAGCCACCAAGGCCATCACAAGAGTTCCTGTGAATCTCTGTGACTGTCACAATGTCATTGTTCTCCTTGTTTGTTGCAACGTGTCCAGTTGTTATTGTTCACACAACCATCAAGGCCATCACAAGTGTTGCTGTGAATTTCTGTGACTGTCACAATGTCATTGTTCTCCTGGTTTGTTGCAGCATGTCCAGTTGTTATTGTCCACACAGCCATTGAGGCCATCACAAGTGTTCCTGTGAATTTCTGTGACTGTCACAATGTCATTGTTCTCGTTGTTTGTTGCAACGTGTCCAGTTGTTATTGTTCACACAGCCATCAAGGTCATCACAAGTGTTCCTCTGAACCTCTGTGACTGTCACAATGTCATTGTTCTCGTTGTTTGTTGCAACGTGTCCAGTTGTTATTGTTTACACAACCATCAAGGCCATCACAAGAGTTCCTGTCAATCTCTGTGACTGTCACAATGTCATTTTTCTCCTTGTTTGTTGCAGCGTGTCCAGTTGTTATTGTTCACACAGCCATCATGGCCATCACAAGTGTTCATGTGAATCTCTGTGACTGTCACAATGTCATTGTTCTCGTTGTTTGTTGCAACGTGTCCAGTTGTTATTGTTCACACAGCCACCAAGGCCATCACAAGTGTTCCTGTGAATCTCTGTGACTGTCACAATGTCATTGTTCTCCTTGTTTGTTGCAGCGTGTCCAGTTGTTATTTTTCACACAGCCAGTTTTTAAATTAACCACCAAGGACATCACAAGGGTTCCTGTGAATCTCTGTGACTGTCACAATGTCATTGTTCTCCTTGTTTGTTGCAACGTGTCCAGTTGTTATTGTTCACACAACCATCAAGGCCATCACAAGTGTTCCTGTGAATCTCTGTGACTGTCACAATGTCATTGTTCTCCTTGTTTGTTGCATAGTGTCCAGTTGTTATTGTTCACACAGCCATCAAGGCCATCACAAGTGTTCCTGTGAATCTCTGTGACTGTCACAATGTCATTGTTCTCCTTGTTTGTTGCATAGTGTCCAGTTGTTATTTCACCATGTCTCACCACGATTCGTTGCTGCAGAGGTTCATCACCAGAGCCTCATTACTGAACTCGTACTGAAGTAGCTCGATCAGTTTTTGAGCAACGATAATAAATTGTATATATTTGTCTTCTCAAATGATGTTACATCTTGTTTTATTTGGTGAAGTGGTTCTTGTATTTGACCAAGTGGTGTAGACGTCTTACATCTGGGAAGTGATTCGTGTCTGAGTTGTGTTGACATCTTCTGTGAAGTGTGTGTCTCTGTTGCCTCCGTCATATCTCTGTGCTTCCTCGGTCAAGGCAGTTCAGCTGAAACAATATGACATCATTGTGGTTAATGAGTGACTCATTGATTCCATTGAACAACTGGCATAGCCTAAAGTGCCACTGACACGGCAACTTTTAGCCAAATAGAAAACCTTCACGGTAATACAATCCATGACTTCACACATACAGGTTATATTTTCGTCACTAAATGTGATAATCAACAGCGATCTTGCAGCCGGTTCTTTTAATGGTTCTTCCTAAAAGTTCTACGAGAACCCTCTGTGAGATCGCTGTGAATTAATATATTTAGGGACAAAGATAATAATCATCTGTATGTGTATAGTCGTGGATTTTATTACTGTGGTTTTTTATTTGGTAAAATTTGCTTTTTGAAAAGATTTAGAATTGAGAGTAACCGTGTCAGTGGCAATGTGATGTTTTTAGCTGAATCTGCATGGAGAATTTGGAAACATATTTGATCATAACAATTCTGAAGATTGACAAATATGCCATTTATCTTCTGAATTCGTTAATCAGAGAAATTCTGTAACCACTGACCAGTATCATTAATGGAAAATATAAATCAACAGCAGAATATGTTCTAATGTATTTGCCAGTACTGTGTTGTATTACACACAGTATCCAACATTTACTTGACATTTACTCTTACCTGTCTATGACACCATTTCGCCTGTCTTGTAGTTTGTGTTATGAGGATGTTCTACTCATTGGTCCTTTGACAGCTGTGACAGCTGGGACTTCCACGGTCTGTGACAGCTGGGACTTCCACGGTCTGTGACAGCTAGGACTTCCACGGTCTGTGACAGCTGGGACTTCCATGGTCTGTGACAGCTGGGACTCGGTCTGTGGTACTTGTCTCTTCTGTTTGTGATCTCCAAGTGCTGCCTGGCTCTGTAACATGACATCACTCACACTGTTACAACTCCAGAGCTGCCAATAACATTGTACAAAAAGAGACGTAGATCTACCACTGTTCATTACGTGATGAAATATAGCACAGTGGGCCTTGAGCCGCAGTTGGGAGGGGGAAGCGTGGAAGGGGGCTCCCCCCTTGCTGAATATTTTTTTATTTAGGGTATATTTAATTTAAAAAAATGTGGGTGTTTTTTAGGTGAAATTGTGGTTTGGTTTCAAAATGAGCATATTTTATTTTATGTTACTTTGAACATACAGTGTGATGGTAGGTTTGGGTTAAAACGTGGTAGATCATGAGGCCTGAGAGAGAGAGAGAGGGAGAGGGCGAGGGAGATCAGGCTAAGGCATGGGTGAAAGGGAGGGAAAACATAACAGAGCATAAATGGACTGTACCAACTGGGGTGGGCTGGTCATTCAGGCACTTGTGAATTGGAGGGAAGTCCTAGACAACAGAATCTTCTATGGTAGGGTGATAAGTTGGTTTCTGGCTAATCTTGGTTTCTACAAATCTCTGTTTAAAGTAAACATTTGGGGCTGGCATCTTGCAGCCAAGTGAATCTATGGTGCCATTAGACATATGAATCTATATTTTGTTCGAGTGTACATATAACTGTTAATGGGGTGATGTAGAGAAAAGTAATATAGCTTCAGCTTGAGATCTTTTTGTAGAGCCAACTTAAATCAAAAGCCTGCCATAAAATAATTAATTTTAACAAGTATCTGCAACTTTTAAAATGTTATTAAATGCCCCGGAAAGAAATGTATTGTAAATATTGTATGAGCAAATCTCTTTCCAACAAAGTTACAAAACACATTTCTGTCTTGTCATTTTAGAACTGTTTTAAATGTGTAAACATTTCTACACGATGTAATTATTAATTGAATTAAAAGTAATTTATTTTACTGAATAATTTGGGAGGTTAATTTAATTGACATAAGAAATGTATGTGGTTAATTTAATTTAATTTGAGATTTTTTTAGTTAATTGTAATTTAATTAATCAACTTTTCAACACCTCTGCAACTAGAAATAAATTGCACTAGCTAAATATATTTTATGTTAACAAAACTATATTTGAACTAGAAACAAATTGCACTGCTTGTTATGCAAATGTAAATAGTGAATAACCTTAGCTGTGATTTGTTTTATTCCAACCTATATTTACTTTGATTACATCAATATGGTATTTAATACATTTCTTTAATTTGAGGTCAAATGTTTTTGAAAATCTATATTAAGACAAATGTCTGACAATGTGTTGTGCAATAGCTGTTATATCATATGATGCATTTATCTAACTATTAAATATGCTAAGATGGAATATATTTACATACTTTAACAACATAAATATGTGCGATTTGGTTGAAAGTATTGAAACATAATGTTTGCTAGTTCTAATTAGTTTCCCTCACTCAACATGTTCTACTAACTAATTAGTTTGTATATATGTTGTGGTAATGAAAAAACTGATGGTCTTGTGAGACATTATTTAACTTGTCCACTTTTTCAGAACATCACACCTAGTCGACCTTCTATGCTCTCACTGAGCATGGTCACTGCCGGGTGCTTGTCGTCCTCTGTGGTTATTTTACATCCCTAATTGACCTTTGTGGTACAACGATCTTCTACTTGCCTGTATTCCAGTCTGTGACTACTGGAACTTCTTCTGCTTCCTCTTGTACAATGATCTTCTACTTGCCTGTATTGCAGTCTGTGACTACTGGAACTTCTTCTGCTTCCTCTTGTACAATGATCTTCTACTTGCCTGTATTGCAGTCTGTGACTACTGGAACTTCTTCTGCTTCCTCTTGTACAATGATCTTCTACTTGCCTGTATTGCAGTCTGTGATTACTGGAACTTCTTGTGCTTTCTCTCATACAATGATCTTCTACTTGACTGTACTGCAGTCTGTGACAACTGGAACTTCTGCTTTCTATCATACAGTGATCTTCTATTTGCCTGTATTGCAGTCTGTGACTACTGGACCTTCTGCTTTCTCTCGTACAATGATCTTCTACTTGCCTGTATTGCAGTCTGTGACAACGATATTCTCTTTATGCTGACGTCTGGATCTCTGGATCATGATTTCCGGCTAGCAGCCTGGTTCATAGCATAGTTACAGGAATGTGAGCTAAGCTGATTTTAAAGGTATGTATGAAAATCCATGTATGAAAATGGATAGTAGGATAGCGCTTATCTCATCTGATTCATTTAATTAACTGTCAGATGTACCATGTTGGTAGATTACACTGATAATATGATATGTAAATCCACGTGAACTATAACATGTAAATTTGTGCTATTGGGGTTTATATTAAAATAAAATATTAAAACAAATCTTTGAACCCAATTATCATTACATAACTATACATTTATTAGCAGCTTAATGATGTGCATATTTAATATGAAACTGTAAATATCACACATCTACTACATCATAGCAACATTTTTATAAAATATACAAGAATAATTTGTTGATATATCTAAAGAAATATAAAGTTTTGTTAGTTGAATACCTTGATATGTATATGGCGCCATGTTTGTTGTGTTGATGGCTGAAGTTGACACTGTCTGTTTAGACGTCAAAGACCATAGTGGGCGTTTTCCAGCCATACCTTGAATACGTTCTGGTCGTCCTACAATGTACAATTGAAATGAAGACATTCATATTATATTACCTTAATTATATTCCAAAACTGTTGCCTAGCTATGTATACCTAATTTGTTACATAGCTATGTATTGCTAATTTGTTACATAGCTATGTATAGCTAATTTGCTGTTAGCTTTATACATAACAAATAACGTACGTAGAATCTTTCTCGCACACAGGCTGTTAGTAGGGTCTATGTTTTAGTGTATCACGTGTGTCTACGTCCTTTACAACATGTCAGATGGTAGGCAGATTGGCTGTTAATTGCAGACAATAATGTTTAATCGACTGTCTATGACAGTCTAATTATTCTCTTTACTGATTCCATAACAATTAGATTGAAAGTTGCCCTCATTTATAACTCAGATAACCAGATCTTTCTAGGAAAATACTCCACCAGGTGGATATGTGTATGTTATGTAAGAGATATCTCGAAAGGGCAGAGGTGATCAGCCAAGAGTGGGAGAGAATGGCTCAGGATGATTTGTTTAGAGGGCAGAACAATGGCCCTACCCTGCAAGGGTCCAAGGGGGGAGAAAGAGATGTTTCAATATCATAAAATAAGGCAGCTAGAATTTGTCACATCAATATGAAGATGCAAGTATTTGTCCTTACCCCAAAGAAAATGTGTCAACGTCTCACTTGCCCACTGTCAACTGACGACTTGGTCACGTTGGTACTTCATCCTGTCTGTGACGCCACTGACCTAACTGATGAGTTCATCTCCACCCAGGAGATGGTGGATGTCGCCCTTTAGTGTTTGTACTGGAGTGTCATCAGCTGTGACGTTTTAATGTGTGACGTCCTTACCTGTTATACCTGGACTAAGACATACTAGAGAACAGGTGCAACATGTCAGTGTCACCACAGTCAATGCTATTTACCCCTCACTGACTGGAGAGCAGTGCAAGCAGAAATATAGAGAGGAGAGTTGAAACCTACGGGAAGAAAACTGAAATATAGAGAGGAGAGTTCAAACAGCAAGAAAACTTAAATAATTCAAACAAACACATAATCAATATACTTCCTTTTACCTGACCGTCCTGACATGCTGCATTCCCCGTGCAGATATGCCATGCTGAAGGTGTAGGTGTTATAAGACCCCATGTTGAGACTGGTATGGAGTCCTGTTTTCAGTTGGATTGAACGAACACTGTAAGAAAACAAACCAATAATCAGTCACCAGGAGACAGTAGCCACTTGTTTGGTTACACTACATGTACAGTATTTGTTGTAATTCTTGCTGTGTGAGCCAGTGGTGTATTTAATGGAGGGGGCCATGGCCCCTCTTGGCTTTTTTATTTGTTTTGTATGTAAACTGTTGTACTACTACATGGTGGCTTGGTAGACTACGGGTGACTAAGTCTGTCTCCTCCTTTGACCTCCCATTTTGCCCTCCCATTTTGGGCTCCCCTTTGACCTCCCATTTGGCCTCCCCCTTTGACCTCCCCCTTTGACCTCCTCCTTTGCCCTCCCCTTTTGGCTCCTCCTTTGACCTCCCATTTTGCCCTCCCATTTTGGGCTCCCCCTTTGACCTCCCCTTTGACCCCTCCTTTGGCCTCCCCCTTTGCCCTCCCCTTTGACCTCCCATTTTGGCCTCCCCCTTTGACCTCCCCTTTGGTCCCTCCTTTGACCTCCCCTTTGGTCCCTCCTTTGGCCTCCCCTTTTGCCCTCCCCTTTTGGCTCCTCCTTTGACCTCCCATTTTGCCCTCCCATTTTGGGCTCCCCCTTTGACCTCCCCTTTGACCTCCCCTTTGGTCCCTCCTTTGGCCTCCCCCTTTGCCCTCCCATTTTGGCCTCCCCCTTTGACCTCCCCTTTGGTCCCTCCTTTGACCTCCCCTTTGGTCCCTCCTTTGGCCTCCCCCTTTGCCCTCCCCTTTGACCTCCCCTTTTGGCCTCCCCCTTTGCCCTCCCCTTTTGGCCCCTCCTTTGTTAGATCCTATATATTGTTGTAGTGAACAGCCACTTGGGGTATAACTACCTGTCCCTAAGTAGAAAGACATTGCTTAATTAACAATCTGCATATTCCAAATGTAGACAATTCAAAGTAATGCAACATGGGAAGTGAAGCTACAAAGTGTACTACCTGAATGGAGAATCTTGTGAGTAATAAACAACATCATTTTCAACTGCTAATCCTCTTGGATTGCCAGTGACATTGTATACTTGTGGGTTGTTGCCAAAGTAGTCACAACACTGTACATGCCTCTGGTCTGTAACAAAGACATTTGACATTCAGTAAAGCAGTGTGAGCAAATAGAAAATGACACGTACAGAATACAAATCAAAAGATGACTTTGGTTACTTAAATAATTAAATTGGTTTTACAAATGAAAGTCTCTTTCACTATAATTGTAAGTGACTGTTTCTTGTTGTTTGTACATTATCAGTTCCCAAATTAAATATTTGTTGTGTTGGATAGTCTTAAAATAATTAAAAGCGTATATATGATGCTATACTAGATATGCTTAATTGTACATACTATTTTACATGTGTTAATAATAGATTGGGTTAATTACATAAATTATATTTTGTAAATTGCAATACTATGATTGGCTTATGACTTCACCTGAATGAATGCATTGATGACATATAGAGAATATGACTTATACAATACCTTTCCTTGATTTAAATTTGTTTAATGCACCTTGTGCTAGTGAAAAAATGCTGATGGATTATATTAAAACACCAATATATGACACTACATGACACTGGTTTCATGGAGGAAGGGGGTAAGTTTTAGTTAGTTTAGGTTTTCCCAAAACAGTGTGTATTGTCACATCACCGTTCACATGGTGGTGACTTTGAGCACATCCAGGTAATTGTGCTATCATGACATACGTGCAAGCACATACCCACGCTCGTCCACACGTACACACGCACACAGGCATCATTTATTTGTTCCTAAAATTACTACTTCAGTGGGACTTCAGTTTTGTATTATATAACTGGGTCAACTATGCTAAGGAAAGCAACAGATCCCAACCAGGGAAAACGATATCCTCTCGTGGATTCACTATACCTAAAAAAACACCATTGATGCGAATACGTTGCGAGCAAATGATCTTCAAGTTTAAATGAAGAAGAAACAAATTGGCGAAATTATTTTCTAGAGATTCCACTGTAAATTCTTAGTTTGTCAGAGATAGGATGTCAACTTACGGTAGTCACTCCAACACAACCTGCTGCTGCTGCTGTTGTAGTTGATGGACACACCATATATCCTATAGCCCACATTTGACACAATCTGAGTGTTTCCACTTCCATCCAGATTCACCTTCCAGATACCAGTTGATGATCCACCATTTTGTGAATAAATCAACAGTCTAAAATGGTACATATAAAACAATGTGATGGCAATAACATGGCACATCAAGCGGAGTTAGTGGGATATTAACAAAACAAACAACTCCTAAATGCTGCAGGAAGTTGTTTGATCAGTTAATGGGCATTAATCATTAAAATAAAATTTGATGCTGCAATCAGGAAACATAACAAAATAATTTGTTTAACTTTTATAATTTCATGAACCCGTGTCTTCAAAGTTTGGCTATACAGCTGTAATGTGCAACATCATCGCATCCGTGAATTTTCAAAACCCATCAAGTAAACATTTATTAGCATAGTAAGCATTATTTCATAACATTTATGATATAGTATATTATATCATGTGTAGTACACTAGTTTTAATTAGTGTCCCCGTTTAAGCGCAAGAATTAGTTTAACGTTGAAAGAATCACTGATGTAATTTCATTATGCACCTATGGATCAACTGCAATTGCAACATCGTTGATGATGACGACAATGAATATTCATTACAAGAAGTCAACAGAAAATGGCGCCCGTTGTCGAAGGCAACATAGAAACAACGCGACATCATCATAACAAAATGTAAATAGTCGCATCACGACTGAATGAAAATTACGACAGAATGCAATGAACAACAATATCTTGGCCTTTGTGATGTGTTAATCGTTATTTAAACGGATGGATGAATTTTGTATTTGTTTGGAGTGATTTAAATCATGATTTAAATCAAATGATTTAAATCAAGCAACTCTGGTCAACATTAGTAAAGGATCGTTATAGATTGGATATCAGGAAGTACTCATTACACATAGATAAAAAGTTGGACTTTCGATAAGCCAATGGCTTCCTTGTCCACTTGCCATCTGGGCCTTTGCCTTGGATGCAGGGTTGAAAAAAATCATGATTTAAAAAAAAAAAAATCGGATTTTTATTATTTAAATCGGATTTTTTTTATTTATTTGATTTTTTTAAAATCTGATATACACAATGTCATAAAATATTTGACTATCAGGCTATCTGGTGTCAATACAGCTACACAAGTGTGCACACTTTGCGTTTTGTATTAAAAAACACACAAAACTTTGTTGATCTCGATGCTTGTAAACAATTATTTGTGTTAAATTCATATAAATCAGCGATTAAAAAAACCGGAAGTAAAAAAAAAAATCATAAATCAATGATTTTTTATCTTTTTTTTGAGCGATTTAAATCATGATTTAAATCAAAGATTTAAATCATGATTTAAATCAAAGATTTAAATCAAATGATTTAAATCAAACAACCCTGCTTGGATGGCAATCTTGTTAAATCATTGCTTGTATTTTAGACTCTGTAGTCACAGACCCTGTATGATGCGTAAAAAGTTAATAAAAAGATTCTAACAGTACTTCGCATGGCAAGTTTTTGCCAGAGATATCTTCCCAGAACTGAAAAACATTTAAAAATAATTTTTTCTCTCAAAAAGTAAGTAATAAAAAAGGAGGCGGCGACCAAACAGGAAGTGGGCGGGGTCGAGAAACTAATTTCTTTTTTACTAAGTCTTACAGTGAAACCAAAAGCATTTTGGAGGCCTTTGCACCTATAAGAGTACTTGAAAACTAACCATTTGCAACTATAATCATGAATATCACGCAAGTGGTTAATTAAATATACCTCATTGAACACCGAAAATCTTTTTTTGCATGGGCAGCACCATATTTGCCCAGAATCCTACATCAAGGGTGCTGACTAGGTTTCCCACAACTCCAGCTTTAAACACCTGATCGTAGACGTAACGATTTTAGTCGCACACTTGCTAATAAGTTTGGACATGTTGTTTGTAATTAAAATCAACTTAGTTGGCAAGATAGTCCATTCATTCATTGTATACTAACTTCCTCGTGTTCGAATTTGACAGTTCTCTTGATCTAGTGTTTGCGTTGTGTTGAAGCCTTTGGCTGAGGTACACGCTGGAAGATTGTCAGTATTGCTTCAGGCTTTAACGTTCCAATGTTTTGAAGGATCTTGACCCATTAGTTGATTAAAATATATCAACTTCAAAACGCGACTCTTCAAAATGGGCCAAACAAAGTTTAGCATATCGCGTCGGCTTCCAACCAGCCTGCCTGCAATTGTGAATCCATTGCTTCACTACTGTCTGTTTTTCCAGAGGAAATCAAAACAAGACAACTATATACTTCGTTGAATCATGTTTACATCCGAATGCTGCACAGTATGGCAGTGTAAGAGTTTTTGCTGCGTGTAAATCCAATATGAAAGCAACTAAAGTTGTAACTGCACATTTCAACCACGTTAAAAATACACGCGATCCACACTGACATTAGACCAGAATTCCGCACTTTTAGAACAGATTCCCAGTAAACCAGTTGCATGATATTAGGTGCAAAGGCCCAAAACAATGCCTTTTGTTTCACTTTAACTACAACGTAATATATATTCAGGATTCTAGAATAAAACTTTGTGTTCCACTGAATAAGTATTTCTTCATAAAGTACATATTGGAATTGTTCTAGACTGCTGCCACCTTCTGGTAATTACATGTTTTTTTATCAAATTTATCTAACACGCCATAACACCTAAAAATGTAAATACTTTTTTTGCAAGCTACATTAGCAAAAGCCCAGTGTGTAGGTGACAGGTATTAACATTGTAAAGAGTACACGTTGTAAAAATTTTATTGTATTATTTGCAATTTGCATTCTACACGTTTACAATTTGTATATTACACAAGCTACATAATGTACACAATGTCTAAGCCCTGTACACTTTTATAGCATACTATTTCTGTATTGTAAGTTTAAGTTACAATTGTAAAATTACAGGAAATAAGTTACCTCTCTTTCAGATCCAAGGTCAACCCATACGGTCTGCCTGTACAGTTGGTGATTGTTGTCCTCCCACTGCCGTCCACCCCGACCACTTCAATCTTCTTGTCGTAGTAGTTTGAGAAGTACAACTTGTCTTCTACTGGATCAATAGCGAGCCCCCAAACACGTCCACCACCTGAACATATAAGAAGAAAATAACAAAGTGTTTTATTGCTGTATTAATGACAAATTGTTATGAATGTTAAATATTTTCCACCACATTCGATGGGGCCATTTTAGTACACGTAGATGTGACGTCAAATCAATCCATATATTGAGCTCATTATCATTGGATTATTGGCCAACAGCATCATCATTAAATAAATGACATGCTTACCAGCATTAAGTAATTGCCTAATGTAGGAATTCACATAAATGGATGTATGCAATTATACTGCATACTAATTGTTATGCAAGGCAACAGCACTACTGCTATAACCACACCTTAGTGATTAGATAAGAGAGAAGTGGTCTTTTCATAATATAATTGTTTAACTTAGTTTTAGCGCACGTGGTCGGCATTCAACGAATGTTGTCAACGGCATATTAGTGAATACCGCTGATATATAAGACTATATTATTTGTAACCGTGTGCATCATTGATTTGGAAATGCGTTTCTATGAGTTTTCTCAGTGTCTATCCATCGGCGTTCTTATTAGAAGAAACATTCCCATGACCGCCAAACGAGAGTGAGTGATAACATGGGATATATCAATGCAAAGTTCACGACAATCAATGCCTTTTTCTGAAATACGAACAAGAGCAGCGTTCTGGCAAATGTCCTTGAACAGTTCGAGGCAGCAGTGTCTTCCACATCCTTTGTTACGGTTGATGAGATCCACAGTGTTGATGTGTCTGACCATAGTGACCGAGATGCTACTGTATTGTCGCCCATTGCTAACACTCTACGTAGTGGCCAAGCACGGTCGTGGTCGAATTTTACATCAAAATTGAGCTGAGATTCAGAGACATAATAGATGTGTATTATCGCCAGCAGTTTCCTGGTTGCTGAAAGAAAACTCAAACGCAAGCAAACCACGAACAATTAGACTGTGCTCAGTCTAGTAAATGCATATTGTTTTTTGTCCAATAGGCAATACTGGATCTGGATGATAGGCTGTCTTATTAAAAAAGTAATACTTCAATTTATGACTTTCAAAGCCAATTGTATTATTAAGTGCTATCTTCAATTGTCATATGTTGTACTGCTTTACTTTTAGTGTAAATCCTTTACTTTTAGTGTAAATCCTTTACTTTACTTTTATTTTGTAATCCAATTTATCCATATTAGACATATTTGTTTGTAGGCATATACTTAAGACTAAGTCATGATGTTGCAAGCATTACTTCCATGTTTATATATTTAAAATAGAGTTCCAAGTTACCTTTTAACGAACCTTTATGTGTTGGCTCTTCCTTTATTATGTAGATTTTACCATATCATAATTTCCTATTTGTCATTATCGTGCCACATTTTGGTTTCATTATTTTTTAACCATGCTAAATACTAAGATTTAAATGAATGCAAAGTTGTTACTACTGTAGAGGTGATAATGCCAACCTCGCTGCTCAGCTAGCAATACTTGATTGGGCCAATAATGGCTAAACTGGACTAGGACTGCCTTTGAAAAACTAATTCAGCCAATAATGGCTGTCATTTAACATTGTCTCAACTTGCATTGTCTTGCCAGTGCAAAAACCAAATGGGCCACTCATGGCTGTCATTATATCAACCAGCATTGGCTTGCAGATGAAAACAAACAGTTGGGCCAACAATGGCTGTCATACGCGTGAACGGCTTTCGTGGAAGCCATTCGCGCACTTAAGGTTACACTTTTTAGAAAGTTTAAGACTGACAACATTTTATGTTTGGTTAAGGGCCTGGTTGCCATGTCCATGACATCGGCATTCGGGGAGCGAAACAGCCATCTTTGCGTTCCGTTGATAGTTGGGATCACATTGAAATTTTAAACCCAAAATTTATTTGGTGGTTTTACATTGTGCTGTAAACCACATTGACTCGTCCCCTCAACTGGTCGGTTCACAACTTCTTGCTTTTACAAACGAATTGGTGGAGTTTGGTTTTAGCCACGACATGATCTGTCAGCTTCTTAGGTGTGAGAGCTGACACCATTTGTCACCTCATAAGCTCAGGAGGGGGCGAGTGTGCCACTGTTGTCAACAACTTTGTTCCGCCGGCTTGCGAGGGGGTTACCAGGTCGTGTTCTTGTGACACAAAGTCAAATTAACTTTAAGGTTTCTGAAACCTGCAAAACAAAACTGTTGTGGACAATGGTGACCATTTTGACAATTTTTATCGAAGTTCCAGGCCCAGGTTCAGGCCCAGGCCCAGACCCAGGCCCAGGCCCAGGCCCAGGCCCAGACCCAGGGGTGTTGTTTGTGGGCCACACATCTGTGTAGTTCAACGGGCGATAAAAGGGGTTATGTTTTCGAGGCCTGACGAATATCACTCGTATGTCTGTAATAAATTGACAGACATTAAATAAGCATATGTAACGGAACAGGTACCCAAAATTAATGAGACTTGGTGGTTTCCATTTGCATTTCTATTGTATCTTGTTGATTGGTTCACAGTTCTGTTTCACATTCCCACTGGCTATGAGGATTGTCCTGTTATAGGTTATCTCTTTATAGTTGGGCAGGAGATTTAACAAGATTTGCCATCCAAGCCAAAGGCCCAGATGGCAAGTGGACAAAGAAGCCATTGGCTTATCGAGAGTCCAACAATGTTCATCTACTTATAACCCGCCCTCCTGAGATATGTGTCAACCTTGTTTTTAAACATATTCACGCTGCTAGCAGTTACACAATCTGTAGACAATTTGTTCCATTCATTTATTGTCCTCTGTGAGAACGAGTGCTTCCTGATGTCCAATCTACATTGATCCTTTACTAATTTTACCTCATGTCCTCTAGTTCTGCTATCCTTCTTGAGTGAGAAAAACATATTTCTATCAATATTTTCATACCCATTCAATATCTTAAACACTTCAATCTGATCTCCTCTTAACCTCCTTGTCTCTAGAGTTGTTAAACCACATTCTTTCAGGCGTTCTTCATAACTAAGGTCTCTCAGTTCTGGAATCATTTTAGTTGCTCTCCTTTGTATGCGTTCAAGCGTATCTATATCTTTCTTACGATATGGTCTCCATGCTTGTATACAGTATTCTAAATGAGGTCTAACTATTGCTTTATAAAGAGGTATAATTAACTTTTTTCCCTTGTATGTTATGTTTCTTCTAATCAATCCAAGAATTTGATTACCCTTTGAAGCTGCAATACCACACTGCTCTGAAACTTTCATATCAGCGCTTATTGTAACTCCTAAGTCCTTTTCTTTTACAGTAGTACCCAGAACAGTATCTCCCATTTTATAGTTTACATTCAAGTTCCTATGTCCTGTATGTAGGCATTTACATTTCCCAAAATTGAACAACATCTGCCATTTCTCAGACCATTTCACTAATCTGTCTAGATCGTTTTGTAAATGTTGTTTATCACCATCAGTATTAACCTTTCTAAATAGTTTTGTGTCATCCGCAAATTTCAGTACGTTACTTGTTATACTGTCGTCCAAGTCATTGATATAAATTAAGAATAATATAGGTCCTAATACTGATCCTTGAGGTACCCCACTCAAAACCGATTTCCAATTTGAAACTTCTCCATCTACTACAACTCGTTGTCTTCTGTCAGTCAGCCATTGTTCTATCCAGTCAGTTATGCTGTCCCCGATATCATGGGCTTTTAATTTAAGTAGTAATCTTTGATGTGGCACTTTGTCAAAAGCTTTCTGAAAATCTAAGTAGATAATATCTACTGGCGATCCCACGTCTATCCACTTAGTGATTTCTTCCAAAAAACATAACATATTTGTTAAGCATAACCTCGCTTTAAGGAATCCATGTTGAGATGAATTTAATAATTTATGCTTAACGAGGAATTCCACCATATGGTCTTTAATTAACCTTTCTAATAATTTACAAATCACTGACGTTAAACTCACCTATATTATTCTTAATTTATATCAATGACTTGGACGACAGTATAACAAGTAACGTACTGAAATTTGCGGATGACACAAAACTGTTTAGAAAGGTTAATACTGATGGTGATAAACAACATTTACAAAACGATCTAGACAGATTAGTGAAATGGTCTGAGAAATGGCAGATGTTGTTCAATTTTGGGAGGGTAAGATGGTGAAGCGACGAAGTCAGGTAAGTATATTATTTGTAAATACATATTTTAATTATAAAAATATAGAATTTACAGCCTATCATGGACATATCCTGGCTCCGTCACTTCACAAAATGCAGAGTATAGATTAATGGATGGTGGGGTATAAACAAATCTACACCTAATGGCCTGTTGATGGCAGAATTGTCTCGGCAGCCACTACTGGTCCCAGGTGAATGAGATCTGAGGGGTAGAGGGATAGGTCTTTCAGATAAAAATAAGTAAAACTGTAATGACACCGCCAGATACAGGCCCTCGGGATCTGTTCCATTGAGGCCTGTCTGTGGAATGCAAGGGACGTGGCCATAGACTGTACCTGGTGTGCCTTAACCCGATGGAAGTCGAGGAGTTTAGAAGATGACTGCGCATAACATTCCATAATGGTGGATCTAACTGGAAATTGTTGATGGGACAATATCTGATCTACGTTCTGGATTACATAGATCTTTCTAGGTAGAATCACAACGCTTGGACAGGACACAGGAGTCTGTCATTGGCCATGCCGTCGTTCAAATGACTGTCCAGTGCTGGTACAGTGCAGGAAAGAACACATTTGGGGCCTTTATAATAATAACTTTTATTTGTACGGCGCTATATATCTGGATATAAAACCTGTTCAGAGGCGCTCAAAATACAACATCTGTAAAACATAATCACTACAAAAAAGGATATAAAAAGGAATTTGCATATACATTTGTAAAGAAATAAGTGATGTAAAATAACGGATCGGCTAAATATAGAGTAAACACTGCTTTAAAATCAAGTAATACAAATAAATAAATAATTAAAATGCAATAAAATAAAAATATGTTAGTAACAATATGTAATAGTTACTCTATAAAGGTTCTATAAATAATCTTCAAATGCTGTCTTAAATAGGTGTGTCTTAAGTTGAGACTTAAACAATTGAAGACAGTCAGCCACACGGATATATATTGGCAGATCATTCCAAAGACGCGGTGCCATCACGGAGAAACCCCGTTGACCATACCGTTCCATATCATGGCATGGTACAGTTTGTAAGTTGCCAACACTTTTATCTTCAACATAAAAGACAGACCCAGTCATAGTGTAACTCTGTCCAGCCCGCGGTCTGCAGGAGATGGACATGTTCAAAACGTGAATATCACCCCTCCGTTTGCCTGAGGCAAGGGTGATTAAAAAACTGTCTTCCACATTATCAGTTTGTCGGAAGCTTTGCATAACGGCTCAAATGGAGGCTTGGTTAAAGCTGATAAAACCAATGCTACAATCCACTCTGGGAAAGGGCGTTTACATCGTCCAGTTCGATATTTTGTAGTAAAGATTTCAATGATGGATTTCGCCCTACCTCAACATCAGAAGTGGCACGAAGGGTGTTGGCAATTGCCAATTGATACCCTTCAATGGTCGAAATTGCCAATTGCTTCTCTGTATGAAGGTGAAGGAGAACATCTGAGACTACACTCTCAGTAGCCGAGAGTGGATTAACCTGTTGTGTGATGCCCCAAGTAGAGAATATCCTCCACTTGGACTCGTAGATTGCCAAAGTAGACTCTCGCTGAGGTCTAGAGGCGTGTGAGGCAAGGTCTGAAAAGCCTCTGCTGCCGAGTGAGTCCCGGATGTTTTCCATGTGTGTAACGGTATATTGGAGGGATCTTGATGGATTAGTCCTCGTGGTTGCGACAGTAATCGATGGATGTTGGGGATCTGTAAAGGGGAATCCACCAACATCCCTATGAGAAGTGGAAACCAGATTGCATGTGGTCAGCGTGAGGCAATGAGGATCAGTTCGCACCAGTCTCGTTGGACTTTCTCTAGAACTTGTGGTAACAGAGCTGGAGGTGGGTAAGCATATGCCCACATTGCCTTCCAGTTCATTGGTAGTGCGTCCACTGACATGGCCGATGGATATTGGAAGTTTGTGGTTCCACCTCGTTGCAAATAAATCCAGGAATGGGATTCCCAACTCCCGTATGACTGCTTGGAAGACTGAAGGATGTAGGGACCACTCTGTACCTGACACCTGAGTTGAGCGAAATAGGACATCCGCGAGAACAGTAACCTCTTTGTCCATCTGCATAGCGATATTGACCGTGTCCTGCCCTGCTTGTTGATGTAAGTTACTACCGTGGAGTTGTCCAACACAACAAGCACTGTTAGGCCCGTGAGCTACTCCAGCCAGTGGAGCACTGTTAGGCCCGTGAGCTACTCCAGCCAGTGGAGCACTGTTAGGTGTACAGCCTCTAACTCTAGCACATTGATGTGAAGTGCTGTCTCGGTTGTTGACCAGATATCGGAGACTGTCAAGGGGTTCCAATGCCCAGCTTATGTTCAAAGCATCCATGAACAAATATGCGCCTAGTTCCTTGGGGATTACCCGAGCTCCCATCCGAATATTGCTTCCCGACACTCACCATTGTAGATCCTCGTCCGCCGCAGAGGAAATGGGGACCCACATGTCGCTTGTTGACGGATTTAAATCTCAGTGTAGCAACATGCAATGCTTTGCTTATTAGGTGTGAAGGCGACCCAGGGGAATTTCTCTGTTGGCGCAAACAAACCTAACAGGATCTGCCACATACGAGCTTGCCCCTCCCATCGATTCAGGAGGGACTGAATGATCCCCTGGATCTTGCGATGATGTTCCAACATTGGGGTCACATGGAAGGAAATCAGGTCGAATTAATATAACAGAAACAGAAACTTTTGCATGGGAATCAAGTCGGACTTCTTTTCGTGAATAAGAAGTGCCATCATGTGACAGATAGAGAGAACTTGGCCTGTGTCCCGGAGGCTTTGATCGAGTATATCAGCCGTCCAGGTACTGACATAGATTGCTACCCATTCCATGCACCAGAACTTTGATCTCTACCATAACCTTGGTGAATACCCAAGGTGCTGGAGAGAGGTCAAAAGGTAGGACCTTGAATTGGTAGAAGGTATCCCGAGTCTGGAACCAAAGGAATTTTCGGTAATCCTGATGGATTATAATATGGAAGTAGGCATCGATAAGGTCAATAAAATGGGGAATTTCCAGGAATGTATTGAGGAGTGAGAGGTTGATAACAGGCCTCCATCCTCCTGACGTCTTTGCAACGAGGAACAGACGACTATAAAAACCGGGAGAAGATGCATTGCAGGTAATTTTGATCGCATCGTTTCTCTCGTTTTGTGGACTAAGGCTGATAATGCCTTCCTCTTCAAGAGGGGGCCCCTGTCCACAAATGGTGAAGGGGTACATGTCATGGGAGCACACTCCCTGAAACATAGACGGAAACGGATTTCCAGAGCTTTGCACACCCATCCGTTGCATGTGTGAGTGTCTAGACACCGGAAAAGATGCAGAGGCACGATACAAGGCGTTTTCTCTCTGCCGACCGACCACCTTTTCTAGCAAATGCAGCTTTGTCAGGAGATCGTCAAAAGGTGACGAGGACCTGAATGGGGCAGTACGTAGACTCTCCTTTTCAACCTGCGATAAATGAGGAGAGGCATCCAGCAGAGCCTGGGCCCGTTGGTGCAGCAATATGTTGAATGCCATAGAGCAATCCAATGCCGCACCATCGGACCAAGCTGTAGCCACATATTGGGAAAGCTGTAATGCTGCCCTTAATTTGTTCAAGCAAAGACTGCTTGAACATTCTCCACGCACACATGGTTGATGAGGCCCTGGACTGAGCTATTCAGGGCTGCCCCAGACCAATCCTGAAAGGAGGATATACACAGCCATCTTCGCAACATGGACGCTAGATTACAGAAATAGCGCTGTTCCGCAATTTTTTTATTAGTGTGCTGCTCCCCCACCCCACCCACACGAGAGGGTGAAACATCAGCGAATCCTCAGTGGATGACTGGAGGATCCTTAGAAAAGGAGAAGCCTCCTGACGGCAGTTCTAAGGGGTTGTATACGGCCTCCTTAGATCGAGGGACTGTTGCAAAATGTTGCGATCTACCCACCCTAGTGGGTTGTAAATCACGGTGGATTTTACGAAAATTATTTGTCATTGCCACTGAAAATGGGAACCTGGGCATGGGAGCTACAGCAACCACATAATCAGATTGTGCCAGTGACAAGCGCCGTTCGTCGTTTTATATATTATCAGCTAGCCAACTAGTAATTTGCTGTTTACCTTGTATGAATGCTGTTATGAACTGGCCAGTTGGCGGCTGTGTGAACCGGCCAGTATCTGGCGCTTTGGTCCAAATGTTAATTTTTACACTATCAGTTTGGCTAGCCAACAAGTAATTAGCTTTTATATTGTATGAATGCTGTGACGAACTGGTGTCTGGGCGAACCGGCCAGTACCTGGTGCTTCGGCCTAGATGTCCAGTTCGGCGCTTTGGTCCAGATGTTCGGTTGGACACTTCAGTAGTTACTACTGTCACCCATTTGACATGTCAACACAGTGAATTCCCTACAGGTACAGTGAGGTTGTTATCACAGTGGGCTAGGGCGTACATAACGCTTTTCCATTCAGATAATCAGCGCCATGTCTGGCATGCTGTAAATATTCCAGGATGGCGCCCAAAAAGAGCATGGAGCCAGAGTGCGAATCGACCCATTGCAGCAACCATTGAGTAAATCAATGATTTGCATATTGTCCCACACGTGGCCGCACCACTGTTGAATTGTTGTAGTGATGGCAGCCTGACAGTGGTGGGGGCAGACCATTAAGAATTCATGCAGCGGTCAAGCAGATTGCTGAAGAAATGCCTAAGATGCTGTCTGACCGTAGCGACACAGTACCTGGTAATGTTCTGGTGCTGGTTTGCCCATCCAACCCACCACCGAGCCAAGTGATGGCCTCGAGTCAGTCGGCGAACGACTTACCACAGATGGCATTCCCTACAGGCCTGCCTGGAGTGACGGTCTCCGTGCAGTTGGCAGGTGATCTGGCATTCGCCACAAGCCTGCCCAAAGTGGCAGCTTCTGAACAGGTGGGGGCGCCACTGTGCCACCCTGGCCAGTTGTTGATAATGTTCTTGATCTGTCTTGGGCATATTGCCAGTGTGTGGGGCTGTGCTGAATAGCCTCACACGGATTCTGTCAAAAATTTCAATCCACAGGAATTTTCTTCCGTGCAGTACGCTACGATTCAAGATGTCATTGTTTTCATTAAGAAATCTCCCTGCACTATTGTCTTAGGTAAAGTTGACACAGTCGGCATTCTGAATCATTCCTGTGTCACCATTCGACACGCCTTTGTTGGGTCTTCAGCGGAAAGAAAATTCTACATGGACGCCATTCTTCCAATGGGACGAGTCAACTCCTATGACATCTTCGAATCATTTAGTAGTGCATTGGAATGAATGGCAAAGACAACATTAGGACTGACATGGATGGTACATGTAACTGAGAATTTGTCTGTTTTCAACCGATTCTTCTACAAAAGGTGCAGCTGGCATTAATGCATTTATTCAATTATGTGGGCATTGGGCGTCCCATTAATACAGGGCCCTGATACAAATCTGTGGGCAACGGGCGTTCCGTTAATACAGGACCTCGATACAACTCTGTGGGCAGTTGGGCATCCAATTAATACAGGGCCATGATACAACTCTGTGGGCAGTTAGGCATCCAATTAATACAGGGCCCTGATACAACTTTGTGGGCATTGGGCTTCCCATTAATACAGGGCCCTGATACAACTCTGTCAGCAGTTGGGCGTCCCATTAATACAGGGCCCCGATACAACTATGCGGGCAGTTGGGCGTCCCATTAATACAGGGCCTGATACAAATCTGTGGGCATTGGGCGTTCCATTAATACAGGGCCCCGATACAACTCTGTGGGCAGTTGGGCGTCCAATTAATACAGGGCCGATACAATTCTGTGGGCAGTTAGACGTCCAATTAATACAGGGCCCCGATACAACTCTGTGGGCAGTTGGGCGTCCAATTAATACAGGGCCCTGATACAACTCTGTGGGCAGTTAGGCGTCCAATTAATACAGGGCCCTGATACAACCCTGTGGGCATTGGACTTCCCATTAATACAGGGCCGATACAACTCTGTCGGCAGTTGGGCGTCCCATTAATACAGGGCCCTGATACAACTATGCGGGCAGTTGGGCGTCCCATTAATACAGGGCCTGATACAACTCTGTGGGCAGTTGGGCGTCCCATTAATACAGGGCCATGATACAACTCTGCATTTATTGGATATTACTTTGGATATGCTGAACTTAGAAGCTATACTTAGAGGTTTAATTGAATAAATGTAGGTCATTATTGTGCAACTTTTTGTCGACAAGAAGAGTCAGCCTCAAGCAGCTTCAGTCCCTCACTGATGTGCTAAATGTTGCATGTTCTGTGATCACACCAGGCAGGGCTTTTCTTAGGCGTCTCATCATATTTAATGAGATTGTGCAAAGGCTTGTCTCGGGCGAGTTCTTCTAATCCATGGACACTACACACTGTGAAACTACAGTTTGAATGTGTGATGACCTAACATTTTATATTTACTTTAATGATATGTTAGGAAGACTTGTCTCGGACAAGTTCTTTTGGTCTCTGTAAATAAGAAATGGGTCTTTCACAAACACAGACTTCAGTGGGGCGGTCACATGTCTAGGTGACCGGGTGGTGGAATTGCCCCACCATTGCTTAATCTCTAGAAGTGTTAGCAATTGATGTATTGCCATAATTATTACACCACATGATTGTAGATGAATGTAGACCTCTATGTAAGAGGTAGTGTTTATGTAATGCATTCATTTTGGTATGTTATTGTTCATATGCATAATGTGGGCCTTTTTATAATGTGCTGACTTAAAATATGAGGCAATGACTGATTACCTTTATTGGCCCACATTTGTTTGTATTTGTTTAATTTTAAACCAGGCTCTCTAGTAGTTAATAAATCTCAGAAAGAAATTCTAGCATTTTTCAATCTATCTCATGTTGTATTGTTGCATTGCAAAAAAAATTATTTATGCAGTTAGATTGCATACTCATTTTTATGCAAGGCAACAGCACTACTACTATAACCATACCTTTGTGATTGGCTAAGAGGAGGTGGACTTTGACCAGGTCATAGGCCAATATTTAAATTAACCACGAAGCTGCACATTTGCACAAACTGCTGCATAGTAATACAGGGTGGAAACGTCCAGCCAATCAGTGTTAAGACACAGCCTATCTAAAGTGATTTAACAATGGGACACTGTTAACTGCTTGAAACCTTGGATAAGATATCCCATAATTATATTGTCCTTAAAACTAAAAAAATTATTGAAAGATTCTGAAATTACCAAGTTAAAACATCTCATAAGTGATCATGTATTATTAAAACCACTCTAAGGTATATACACCTATATTTGTCCAGCGGCTATGTGCACAAAAATGCTATGATAGTGCCTTTTTCAAAGAGTCTGTCAACATTTGCACAGATATTGGTTAGTATTTATTAAAATTTTTCAGACGGGTGGCCAAGAAAAAGTTCACCCGGAACGACCTCATTTGCATAAATCCAAGATGGCGACCACCAAAAATAATCCCCATGTCTGAAATGTGCATATCTTTGCATCTACTTGGCTGATTAAGACAAACTTAGGATCTATCTTGATAGTTCTTTGGATGACCAATCGAATGGAATTGGGTTCATGACCTTCAGAGGTCAAATTCATGGATAAAGATCAAGGTAAACTGTCAAAATAATAATTTTTAGCCATTTTACCATGTTTTTTTGCACATACCTGTTTTTATATGGAATACTGAGATGTGGAACTTACTACGGTAACGAATGTTCTTTTCTTGCTTAGGAAAATGTGAGGCAGACGCCCACCTCTACGTGACAACCTGCACGTATGCCACTCTTTCAATAAGGATGCAATACTGATTCATCATGGATTGGTCGAAATGCATATTGTGTCAAGATGACCGAGGTGGAGAGGCATTGCGTTGCCCGCAAATAACTCAAAATGTGACAATATTGAAAACGACTATGTTGTGTTTGCTGACAATCTCAAAAATTACGTTGATCTGGTTCCACTGCCTTTAAAGCCTGAATTTAGACGCCCTTGATGAAGGAGACGGTGTTGCGTCATAGTGCAAAGTGGCATCCGTCATGCAAAGCCATGATAAAGAAATTGAAAATCAAAAGACTGCATCAGGCCATTAAGAAGCGTCATGCCTCGGCCCCGACACACAGTGCCCCAGACCCTAAATACACACGCAGTAAGTTTTAGCCATTTTCAACTAAGCATTGTTTTTTAAATGCACAACTGAAACAAATGCAGAAAATCCAATGAGTCAGGTGATGACGAAACAGCTGGACAGTCGACTGAGACAGGTGATGACGAAACAGCTGGACAGTCGACTGAGACAGGTGATGACGAAACAGCTGGACAGTCGACTGATGGAATACGCTAAAGTACTAGAGGATGACCAACTAATCACCAGGTTGAGTGCTGTGGATCTGACAGCCCAAGAAGCGAAGTACCACGACCGGTGTGCTCTGAACTTGTTCAATGAAGCAAAGGCAAGGTTGAGAAAGGACCACGGTCATTCAGAATTGTGTCATTCATTGTGGCACAGCTTGGCCTTTGCTGAGCTGCTTGACTACATTGAAGATGGTCGAGGGATCCTGAGTGTCCACCCTTCAAATTATCTGATCTCACTCTGCTGCTGAAACACCGCTTGACGAAACTGGGTGCGTCTGATACATATGTGCATAGCACCAAACTCAAGGAAAAAATTAGGTGAAAGATCCCAGATATCAGATGCTTTAAGCACTATGGTCTTCCCTCCCAATTGCTAGTGAGGCATGCAGGGGTCTCATCCGATGTGGCTGTGTGAAAGGTTGTACCGGACAATGCTAGTGTGTTAAGGCTGCCATGCACTTCACTATGTCTCGAGTGTAAAGGGGAATGCCAGCTCAACTATATGCCAATATAACAGAGGTATAAATATTCTGCCTTTTGTAAGACTGGAGTTGTGCATAATGTGTAACTTTGAATATGCATTATACCCACAGATAACATAGAGAGACAAAGTAATTTATGTATCAGCCATGTAATATGGATTGAATAACGACGCGTTATTCATTTGACCTTGGCCTTGATCCTGATCCATGAAGGTGTGCTACACTTATACTGATTCAATATAACATTCTGTTGTGCTCTAACATTAAAATATTACAAGCATAAACACGACAGAAATCTGTTTAGAGATTGCATTGACATTTTAATAAAATAAATGAACTTAGTAATGAGTAAGCTACAGGGATCGTGTATTAGCAATAAAATGGCATGTAGTATTATATCATAGCCCATGACAACTTGTGAACAATCATGTAAGTTCAACTTGCCTGTAGAGATGATGATCTTTGTACTGGATCCGTTAAGTGTCACCTGTGTGATATTGCCACCACTATGACCAAAGTACGCAAAGCCATTAACCTCGTCCACGGCAACAGACTCTGCATAACCTACACAAACACAATACAACATCTAGATCACATGTGACATTTCAGAGATATTCCTGAAAATATATATGTTACAGTCAATCTGCGTAATCAGTAATTTCGCTTAATGACTGACATGTTTATGCATTACGCAAAATGACTGTTTCACTCAGGCATTTTGCGAAATGACTGAAAATTCCAGTCATTACGTGAAATGACTGGAAATAAGGCACTGTTATTACACAGTTTAACTGGTGACCATTTCAGTAATACTGCGTAATGACAATTTGTATAGTTTTATCATTATATATTGTTCCAATGTTAATTGTGCATTAATGTCAGCTTTCATAATTCTTCAGACATTCACATTACTCAAGTAGATAAACAAAGTGAATAAATATTTGCTATGTATTTGCAAATGGGAACATTTTGCTAATAATTTATCCCTCTCTGAGTACAAGACTCTAACCCTCCCCCCGACAGTTTGATTGACAGCTATCCCACTAGTGTTCTCTGATTTGATGGACAGGTAATGGATGACCCAACCATTCTCCAACTGGGAATGCTAATTGCCTAACAATGGTGACTGTCTCAATTGGCTATTGTGCATTACCTGTCAAACTGTGTAATAACTGTGCTTCATTCCCAGTCATTTCACGTAATGACTGGAATTTTCAGTATTTTTTTGCGAAATGCCTTAGTGTAACAGTCATTTCACGTAATGCCCAAAATGTCAGTCATTACTCGAAATGACTGTGATGATTCACCTGGACAAACCTGTTATTTATTTCTAATTTTGGACATTCATTATCAATGATTTAACATACTAATAGATAATGTAGATTAAGTTAGGATTAATAATTATTTATTAAATTATTTGGTTATGTTACAAGATTTTTTTGTAAATGTGAACAAAATAACCACAAAATGCGAAATTATATAGTTTTGAAAAATCCCCAAAGAAATAAATGACATACATACAAGTATGACAGTGTCACCGATAACTTCAAAAGACGAATTTTTATTAACATAAAGGAATTACATCTGCTACACCACCATGAATTAATTAAGCAAAAGTTGAATGACAGCCTAAAGTGGCAGTGTATTTTTGACACAAACCCTTCACCAATCATAATTCAAATTCGCGTTATGTTGCCTACATGTACGCACATTCATATGTCATTGCAGCATCGTAAGTCTTGTAGTTTATCTAAAAATAATTAATTAAGCATAATTTCCTGGTTATTAATGAAAACACTCGTTATCTGGCGGGGTCACTAGGTCGGAGTCAAAGGCCATTTCAGTTATCGGTTCAAAGGCACAATAAACTACGTTAGCACTGATATTTACTGGTTTAAAGACATTATTAAGTTAGGTAGATATAATACTGATGTGCACTGAAATCACAGTAACCTGACAATATGTTCCGCTTTCACGGCGAATGAATATTATAGCTGGTTCAAACATCGTAGCACACGTGGTCGTTACAAGATTTAACAAGATTTGCCATCCAAGCCAAAGGCCCAGAAGGCAAGTGGATAAGGAAGCCATTGGCTTATTGAGAGTCCACACAATTTTCATTTACGTGTAATCTACCCTCCTGAGATGTGTCAATCTTGTTTTTAAACATATTCACGTTGCTAGCAGTTACAAAATCCATAGACAATATGTTCCATTCATTTATTGTCCTCTGCTAGAACAAGTACTTCCTGATATCCAATCTACACTGATCCTTTACTAAGGTAATCTCTATTAATGCAACAATGGGGGGTACCAATTAAGAATACCCTAACAACCAAATTGAGTTTACAATAAAAAAAATTATTTACACTACAGTACTAATAACACATTCCAAACATTAAACCAACTGACAATGAAACACTTTACTCTTCTTGTCTCACAGACAGAGTCCCTGGCTAACCCCAAACTTTTAACAGCTAACAATAAACCTCAACTACCATAACACTATCTGACAGACTCCCTGGCCAGTTAGGACACTGCCTGATAACTCATCAGCTACTCCTAAGCAACCACTCCTGCCTCCCAACAACTCTCCGAGTCTCCTCTATACATAAATTATGTTACCTTTTGAAGGACCCAAGGAAAGACGAATTAGCCAATGGGTATCACCCATAATTCAGGCCAACCTCAGGATCATCCCTCTCTAGCTGTAAATTATTTGAATTGATAGCTGGGTTTCTCTCAAGAGGTGTCAGGTTGTGATGTCTTGTTTATGAAATTGGTGACTCCAAAGAATCAGTGGTCATTAAATCCTGCATTAGGATTAATGACCACCAGGCTTTATCTACTACAGACATCTGATAAAGAGTCCAGCTATCACCCTGTCACAGTCCCTCAAGGGAACAGATGTTAGCCACCTGCATGTTTCATCACCATCCTACCCTTCTATATAAATATATATATATATATATATATATATATATATACATATATATATATATATATATATATATATATATATATATATATATATACAGTAGTACCTGTCTTCAACGGACATACATACATACATACATACATTCATACATACATACATACATACATACATACATACATACATACATACATACATACATACATACATACATACATACATATATGTATATAACTTTGGTGTATAGTGGAATGCTGGACATTTCTGAAAAAGTCATAATAATTTGTAAATAAATGTTGCACACATCTGATAGAGTCCAGCTATCACCCTGTCACAGTCCCTCAAGGGAACAGATGTTAGCCACCTGCATGTTTCATCACCATCCTACCCTTCTATATAAATATATATATATATATATATATATATATATATATATATATATATATTATATATATATATATATATATATATATATATATATATATATATATATATATATATATATACAGTAGTACCTGTCTTCAACGGACATACATACATACATACATACATACATACATACATACATACATACATACATACATACATACATACATACATACATACATATATGTATATAACTTTGGTGTATAGTGGAATGCTGGACATTTCTGAAAAAGTCATAATAATTTGTAAATAAATGTTGCACATTTTTAATGAAAACACTCGTTATCTGGCGGGGTCACTAGGTCGGAGTCAAAGGCCATTTCAGTTATCGGTTCAAAGGCACAATAAACTACGTTAGCCCTGATATTTACTGGTTTAAAGACATGATTAAGTTAGGTAGATATAATACTGATGTGCACTGAAATCACAGTAACCTGACAATATGTTCCGCTTTCACGGCGAATGAATATTATAGCTGGTTCAAACATCGTAGCACACGTGGTCGTTACAAGATTTAACAAGATTTGCCATCCAAGCCAAAGGCCCAGAAGGCAAGAGGATAAGGAAGCCATTGGCTTATCGAGAGTCCACACAATTTTCATTTACGTGTAATCTACCCTCCTGAGATGTGTCAATCTTGTTTTTAAACATATTCACGTTGCTAGCAGTTACAAAATCCATAGACAATATGTTCCATTCATTTATTGTCCTCTGCTAGAACAAGTACTTCCTGATATCCAATCTACACTGATCCTTTACTAAGGTAATCTCTATTAATGCAACAATGGGGGGTACCAATTAAGAATACCCTAACAACCAAATTGAGTTTACAATAAAAAAAATTATTTACACTACAGTACTAATAACACATTCCAAACATTAAACCAACTGACAATGAAACACTTTACTCTTCTTGTCTCACAGACAGAGTCCCTGGCTAACCCCAAACTTTTAACAGCTAACAATAAACCTCAACTACCATAACACTATCTGACAGACTCCCTGGCCAGTTAGGACACTGCCTGATAACTCACCAGCTACTCCTGAGCAACCACTCCTGCCTCCCAACAACTCTCCGAGTCTCCTCTATACATAAACTTATGTTACCTTTTGAAGGACCCAAGGAAAGACGAATTAGCCAATGGGTATCACCCATAATTCAGGCCAACTTCAGGATCATCCCTCTCTAGCTGTAAATTATTTGAATTGATAGCTGGGTTTCTCTCAAGAGGTGTCAGGTTGTGATGTCTTGTTTATGAAATTGGTGACTCCAAAGAATCAGTGGTCATTAAATCCTGCATTAGGATTAATGACCACCAGGCTTTATCTACTACAGACATCTGATAAAGAGTCCAGCTATCACCCTGTCACAGTCCCTCAAGGGAACAGATGTTAGCCACCTGCATGTTTCATCACCATCCTACCCTTCTATATAAATATATATATATATATATATATATATATATATATATATATATATATATATATATATATATATATATATATATATATATATATATATATATATACAGTAGTACCTGTCTTCAACGGACATACATACATACATACATACATACATACATACATACATACATACATACATACATACATATATGTATATAACTTTGGTGTATAGTGGAATGCTGGACATTTCTGAAAAAGTCATAATAATTTGTAAATAAATGTTGCACATTTTTACCAATACCACATCATTAATTTGGTTATAAAATGGACACATTATGTTGTTGCCTGGTACGTTCACCATCATCTCCAGTGTCATTGACAGACGTACAGCACTGTTTCCATTCTGGTCTTGAACATTTTCTTCCTGTGATTGTGATACAGTTCATATAGTTTACTACAGTTCATTATGCCACTTGCAAGAGTATTCAACTTGTCATTAAAAGAGGGAGTTGTTCCGTTTGAATGGAAAGAAGCAAACATCATACCATTATTTAAAAAGGGTTCCAGAAATAAGTCAGAGAATTACAGACCAATGAGTTTAAGACCAGTGAGTTTCAGTGATTTGTAAATTATTAGAAAGGTTAATTAAAGACCATATGGTGGACTTCCTCGTTAAGCATAAATTATTAAATTCATCTCAACATGGATTCCTTAAAGCGAGGTCATGCTTAACAAATATGTTATGTTTTTTGGAAGAAATCACTAAGTGGATAGACGTGGGATCGCCAGTAGATATTATCTACTTAGATTTTCAGAAAGCTTTTGACAAAGTGCCACATCAAAGATTACTACTTAAATTAAAAGCCCATGGTATCGGGGATAGCATAACTGACTGGATAGAACAATGGCTGACTGACAGAAGACAACGAGTTGTAGTAGATGGAGAAGTTTCAAATTGGAAATCGGTTTTGAGTGGGGTACCTCAAGGATCAGTATTAGGACCTATATTATTCTTAATTTATATCGATGACTTGGACGACAGTATAACAAGTAACGTACTGAAATTTGCGGATGACACAAAACTGTTTAGAAAGGTTAATACTGATGGTGATAAACAACATTTACAAAACGATCTAGACAGATTAGTGAAATGGTCTGAGAAATGGCAGATGCTGTTCAATTTTGGGAAATGTAAATGCCTACATACAGGACATGGGAACTTGAATGTAAACTATAAAATGGGAGATACTGTTCTGGGTACTACTGTAAAAGAAAAGGACTTAGGAGTTACAATAAGCGCTGATATGAAAGTTTCAGAGCAGTGTGGTATTGCAGCTTCAAAGGGTAATCAAATTCTTGGATTGATTAGAAGAAACATAACATACAAGGGAAAAAAGTTAATTATACCTCTTTATAAAGCAATAGTTAGACCTCATTTAGAATACTGTATACAAGCATACAGACCATATCGTAAGAAGGATATAGATACGCTTGAACGCATACAAAGGAGAGCAACTAAAATGATTCCAGAACTTAGAGACCTTAGTTATGAAGAACGCCTGAAAGAATGTGGTTTAACAACTCTAGAGACAAGGAGGTTAAGAGGAGATCAGATTGAAGTTTTTAAGATATTGAATGGGTATGAAAATATTGATAGAAATATGTTTTTCTCACTCAAGAAGGATAGCAGAACTAGAGGACATGAGGTAAAATTAGTAAAGGATCAATGTAGATTGGACATCAGGAAGTACTCGTTCTCACAGAGGACAATAAATGAATGGAACAAATTGTCTACAGATTGTGTAACTGCTAGCAGCGTGAATATGTTTAAAAACAAGGTTGACACATATCTCAGGAGGGCGGGTTTTAAGTAGATGAACATTGTTGGACTCTCGATAAGCCAATGGCTTCCTTGTCCACTTGCCATCTGGGCCTTTGGCTTGGATGGCAAATCTTGTTAAATTTTTTTAAATCTACCTAGGTGGTGCTGTATACGGGATTGTCCATATGTGGGCCATCTTACAATTCTGCTATAAGCCAGTGTCATGATAACCATAGTAACTAATAATACATACAATGTACAGTTGTGACTTGTCATAATTGTAACCGGCATGGTTACTGGACAATTAGTAATTTATAATTGCCCCACCAATCACCCCACCAGTCACCCAGCAAAGGTCACGCGAGGATACCTGAGGAGCACAGGGTTGATGGTGCCATTACTTGCCACCATATGGCAGCACCCTGGGTAATCTATAGATAATCTAGTTAATTAGTTATTATTATTATAACTATTTGTCTTATGGTTAATTGCATTTATTGTGTACGTTGCTGGTCCTGTTACTAATAATTAAGTTGTTTAAATACAAAATTTACCCAAGAGACAGTGGTCACATGTAGTCAGGGGAGGGGCTGTGTCCCAGTGGGCCAGGCTGATCCCACTGTCAAGACAACAACAACCCTGTTTTGGTAAGTTTCTAAATACTTTGTTATACCTTAGAAAACGAATTCTTTCAATTTACAATGGTACCAAAATGTCTACTAGAGAATCTTCCATCTTTCTATGTAAACATATTTATATGTTCAGTTGTAATTACTTAATAGTGACTCAGATTACTGATGTGCTAAGAAGATGGGGAGCAAATGAACTGTCTGGACGTTAGGGAGGAATGTCTCCACCAGCTGTCTGTTAGCAGCTAGGGCTTAATGACATTTTGAAAGCTTGTAGCCAGTAGCTGGTAGAACAGGTTAGAAAGTTAAGTTTATTCATGTTTAGTACTGTTACATATAGTTAATGTATTATTATAGACAAAATACATTATGCAGGCACTGTGCATGTGTGGTATAATTATATAACATTCTGTACAGTTAAGCCAGAATCAGACTGGAGCACTCTCCCTCTTTTTGATGTTGTTGTGATTAATCACCCTGTGGCACTGGCTGGGTAGGGTGTGTGAAATATTCCCAAGGGACAAGTGCTTGAGAGCAAGCTGGGGTCACACTAGATAGTAACTTGTAAACAGGGATCTAGTGTTGGTTTGATCATTTAATGTAGTATTGGTATCTTGATACATTTCTGGTGACACCATTGTGTTAGCATACATATAATAATGTAGTTAGTCACTCTTTTGTTTATTCATTTACAACTGATAATTGGTTGTATATCATTTACAGGTGCAGATGACCCCCTGTAAAATGCAGGATGTGGTTGCACTGAGTCGGTGCTCAGACACAGTTTTACATTTTTTATTAGGCCTGCAGTGCCCAGTTGGGGTGAGCATTGTTATTTTGGTTTTATGGGTTGTCATGAAGTATTACTATTAGGTTAGGAAACATTTAATTTGACGGTCATCCATAACTATCTTAAGGAACAAATTATAGACACTGCATATATATATATGTGTGTGTGGGTATTAGTACTGATTTGTGTAATCGTAGTCTCCAAGGATTGTGTACCTTTATATGTTATAAGGGATGTTAAGCATAACTGATATTGTGTTATTCATGGAGTACATCAAATTTTTATTAATTGTAGCTGCATTTTTAGCTGAGTATATTTGTTGTATACTTCACCACTTAGGAGTTGACACAGTGTTTAAAGACTATAAACCTATGTATCTTATTGGTACTAAGTCGGTCATGGCATATTGCTGGATAGAAATCTAGATACAAATACCACAGGTACCAACCTGCTATTTGGTGTCGGAGATAATCTATAGGTAATAATTATGTACCAATGTTATGCAGGGAATAGATGTTTTTGACTTTGTTGATTAATGATCCTGTGTAACCATTGTAGTAGTGCATGTAGTAATAATATTTTTGTATGTTTTACAGGTTTTTTTTTTATATAGTTTTTGTTATACAAAATAAAGGAAATCACCATTTCCCGTCTTCATGCGATTCCGCGGTTACATAATCACCACACATATAAACGAGAAATGCCTTGGGTGCACTGTTATCCTTGAGAAATGCCTTAGGTGCGCTGTTAGCCTTGAGAAATGCCTTAGGTGCACTGTTGTCCTTGAGAAATACCTTAGGTGTGCTGTTAGCCTTGAGAAATGCCTTAGGTGCACTGTTGTCCTTGAGAAATGCCTTAGGTGCACTGTTATCCTTGAGAAATGCCTTAGGTGCACTGTTATCCTTGAGAAATGCCTTAGGTGCACTGTTATCCTTGAGAAATGCCTTAGGTGCACTGTTATCCTTGAGAAATGCCTTAGGTGCACTGTTATCCTTGAGAAATGCCTTAGGCGCACTGTTATCCTTGAGAAATAAATGCCTTAGGTGCACTGTTATCCTTGAGAAATGCCTTAGGTGCACTGTTATCCTTGAGAAATACCTTAGGCGCACTGTTATCCTTGAAAAATGCCTTAGGTGAACTGTTATCCTTGAGAAATGCCTTAGGTGCACTGTTATCCTTGAGAAATGCCTTAGGTGCATAGTTATCCTTGATAACCACAGTACATCTTTCTAAATTATAATTACACAAGAATTATATTAACCACTTATTAATTAGTATTAATCAAATCATACCCCTGTATGTTAACAAATTATTTGCATAAGTCAATCAATACATTAAATAATATGCTTACTATGCACCTTTAATTTAATCTTGCACTACTACTACAACCTTTGAGGTGTGCCTTGTGTTCATCAACACACTTGTTGGTAGTTATCAGTGGTAGAGCTTCAGCTACTAGCTCTATTCATACCTCTTTTAGATAACTTATGTTCATCAACACACTTGTTGGTAGTTATCAGTGGTAGAGCTTCAGCTACTAGCTCTATTCATACCTCTTTTAGATAACTTATGTTCATCTCTACACGTGTTGGTAGTTATCAGCGGCAGAGCTTCAGCTACTAGCCCTATTCAATCCTCTTTTAGATAACTTATGTTCATCTCTACACTAGTTGTTAGTTATCCGTGGTAGAGCTTCAGCTATTAGGTCAATTCATACTTCTTTTAGATAACTTACATTAACCGTGTGTCACTTGTTCTTTATTTTATCAAAGAACTTGGGTTTATACGATGACTGTTTTCTCTTAGTTCTTCCTGTCATTGTGTGTCACAAAGTACTCCCATTGCACATTACTAGGCACAACATCTTCAGTCAACCATACTGTTTTAGAAATGCCAATCCACTTTACTTTGTACCATCTCTTACCCATGTAGGGTTCAGCCTACTGTTACGTTTCCCATTGGCGACCATGTTATTGTTTTGCATGATTATAAGAAAACGGGACCATAAAAAATTCTGAAACTTCTTATCTGCCGTTATCATTATCTCACTGACATGCTGATCGAGTTTAGTCAAAGTCTCATACTTCTAACATACCATACCCGTCAGTTTTTATAAATGTCTGCATGAATTACTACGCACACGACTTGTGGCGAAAAAATGCCAACAATATTCCACCTACTGAAATCATCTAAAAATCCACAGTTACGCTGTCAACATGTTCTACCAGCAAACTTGCCAATGTGCCTGCTCAAATGCAGTTATGTCAGATGATATGATTTTTTTAAATTACACATCTAAAATTACTGTGCCCTACATTTGTGTGTAACACACCAGAAAGTGTAACTGAGGCATGATCCCTGTAGGGTCTAGGGCACAACACTTTCTCAATAACAGGCTTAAGCTGATCCTGGTCATTTGCTTCCTTATCAGTGCTGACCCGCTGCTTCAAGGTCATGTCACTAGTGACTTGGGTGTCATTTGTGACAGCTAGACCTTTTTGCCCATCCTGTGTCATACCTGTTTGCTCTGAGTGTCCAGGCAGTTTGAACAGATCATGATTGACATCATTCTCTTGTTCTGAACTGAAATCTCTGGAGCTGCTACTTTACCTACATCAATTTCACTGTCTGACACTTCAATCGCATACGTTGGTGGTACCCGGTAGCATAGTGCGAGAATCTGTCCCTTCGTCAAAATTACTGGATAATCTGCACTGTTGACTACTCGACAGACGGTCATTTTCCCTTTTGGTTTTACGATACATGTGCTGACTTTCAGTTCTGGATTGGCCAGTTCCATTGACATGATTGACTCAGTGACCAAATAATCATCGTTATGTGGCCGAGTTAACACAACAGGAAGTGTCATTTCTGACCTAGCAGGCACATATAGGAACTGTTGTATTTGTTAAGCTAGACCTTGATGCTGGCTGATGTAGCTTAACTTTCTGTTTCCTGCCAAGATGATTTCACCCAATTCAAAACCAACGATTGCTGGGTATCAATTAAGAGTACACTAACAACCAAATTGAGTTTACTACAATAACAATCTTTTATTTACACTACAGTACTAATAACACATTCCAAACATTAAACCAACTGACAATGAAACACTCTCAGAGTCTCCTCTCTACCTAAACTTATATTACCTTTTGACAGACCCCAGGAAAGATGATTTAGCCAATGGGTATCACACATAATTCCTGCCAACCTATGGATCATCCCTCTCTAGATGTAAATGATTTGAATTGATAGCTGGGTTTCCCTCAAGAGAAGGTGTCAGGTTGTGATGTCTTGTTTATGAAATTGGTGACTCCAAAGAATAAGTGGTCATTAATCCTGCATTAGGATTAATGACCACCAGGTTTTATCTACTACAGACATCTGATAAAGGGTCCAGCCATCACCCTGTCACAGTCCCTCAAGGGAAGAGATGTTAGCCACCTGCATGTTTCATCACCATCCTACCCTTCTATATAATTTGTATCATTCATATATATATATATATATATATATATATATATATATATATATATATATATATATGCTTCTATATGCTGTTTCTCCTAATCAACTCAAGAATTTGATTACCCTTTGAAGCTGCAATACCGCACTGCTCTGAAACTTTCATAAGTCCTTTTCTTTTACAGTAGTTCCAAGAACAGTATCTCCCTTATTATAGTTTATATCCAATTCCCGTGTCCTGTATGCAGGCATTTACAATTCCCAAAATTGAATAACAACAGCCATTTTTCAGACCATTTAACTAATTTGTCTAGATCGTTTTGTAAATGTTGTTTATCACAATCCTTGTTGACCTTTCTAAACACTTTTGTGTCATCTGCAAATTTCAGTACGTTGCTTGTTATATTGTCATCCGAATCATTGATATATATTAAGAATAATAAAGGTCCTAATACTGATTCTTATGGTACCCCACTCAAAACTGAATTCCAGTTTGAAACCTCTCCATCTACTACAACACGCTGTCTTCTGTCAGCCAGCCATTGTTCTATCCAGGCAATTATGCCATCCCCCATACTATGGGCTTTTAATTTAAGTAGTTATCTTTGACTTTGTCAAAAGCTCTCTGAAAATCTAAGTAGATAATAATGTATGCCTAACAACGAAGTCTACCATATGATCTTTAATTAACCTTTCTAATAATCTACAAATCACTAACGTTAAACTCACTGGTCTGTAATTATCTGACTTATTCCTTGAACCTTTTTAAATAATGGTATGATGTTTGCTTCTTTCCTTCAATTAGTTCAAAAGGAACAACTCCCTCTTTTAATGACAAGTTGAACGTTCTTGCAAGTGGTATACTAATTTGTTCTACTGTTTCCATTAGTAGTTTTGGAGGAATTCCATCCACTCCAGGTGATTTATTATCCTTCATTGCCTTTATTTTCTTAGCTACCATTTCTGGAGTTTTCCTGAAATGTTGTATCTGGAACTGGTAATGAACTAATATCCTCTCTGGTAAACACTGAACTGAAGTAAACATTTAGGTTTTCCGCCATTAAAAAATCTTGTGATATTATATTTCCAACACTGTCTTCTAGAGGTCCGACCTTGTCTCGTACGTTTTGTTTACTCCTGACATATGCATAAACACTCTTGCTGTAATGTTTTATGTTACATGCTAGTATTTGGTCATCGCTTCTTTTAGATTGTCTATTTTTAGTTGTAGCTGCATTAAGTGCCTCTTTATAATTTTCAGTCTTCATCCTTTCTGGTACGCTTATAAACCCTCCACATAGTTTGCTTAAACACTATTTTTCTAATAGCATCTTTTGACAAGTGTTTCTTTCTACACTGTTTTCCTTGTTTTTTTTTCAAGGGAACAAGTTTATCAATGATACTCTCAATTTCATATTTTAGGATGTTCCAACATTCAAATGTGGTCTTATTCCTCAGCATATTATTCTAATCTAGCTTTGCTAAGTATTTTTTTATATCTTTATAGTTACCTTTGTGGAAATTTCTCCTGTGCGTTTTTTTATTTTTTATTTCTGATTTTACTTTGATGTCAAAATGTATTTGAATATTATCACTGTTGCTCAATGGTTTATGTATTTTTACATTGTCCACTAATTCTTTTGTGATGACAAAACTATAATACATTCTCTCCCCTGGTTGGTTCTAGCATATGCTGAGTAAGGAAGCTATCCTGAATTAAAAATAGAAATTGTTGGTTCTCACCCCCTGTACTATCTAGAGATTTCCATTGTATGTGTCTATGGTTAAAATTTCCCATTATGATACATTCCCCTTTACTCACTTAATTCTTTATAGCATTTTGTATTTTTGTGTTATCCTCTTTGTTTATGTTTGGACTTTCATAAACTAATCCAATAGTTACTGTTGAATTTCCTGAAACTATTTGGCACCAAACAGCTTCAACGCAATCTGCTTCCCTTTCTAATTTTATTTCATCAGCCTGAATAGATTATTTAACATATAAAATAACTCCCCCTCCCCCTCTTCATATCCGATCTCTCCTAAACATTACGTATCCTGTCAGTCCTAATTCAGCATCTGTTATGTCTATGTTGGCCCATGATTCGGTTATTCCAAATATGTGAGGGTCAGTATCTTCTACCATAATGCTCCTAGCATTTAAGCCCACGCATTTATATCCAATTTCAGATATGTTTTCCAGACATTTTGTTACTTGTTTGTGTGTACTAGTGGCCTCTTGTCCTGTTTGAGGCACTAAGTAACCCACCTGCGTTTCTAGTTTAAACAATGTTTGCTACCAAAAATATTTGGTATGCTACCCATGCCACTGTCTACTGCTGCTGAGAGTTCATCCGCAAACACTGCTGCACCCTTTCCACTTAGATAAAGCCCATCCCTCATGTACATATCAGCCCTCCCAACAAAACATACCCACAAATCCATCTTCCTCTTCCCTACATAGCTTCTGGACTAGCATGTTAATTGCCATCCCCTGGCAATTTCGATATCTCAGACCCCTCCTTAACCTTACTGGTAATATCCCTGACAGAATGATCTGCTTAACTTGCGTCTGCTTTAGTGTTCTGACTAACTGCCTGTATTTCCTAACTATGGCAGTTGTACCCTCCCTCTCTACGTTATTTGTTCCTATGTGTACTAAAACCAATCCACCCTTGCCCGAACCCATGATGTTTTCTACCCTCTCAGTTATCGCCTCTATTTTGGTTCCAGACAAGCAAACTACGTCATCTACCTTGTTTAAGACTCTGTCGGTCTTCCTAACTATCGAGTCCCCCACAAACACCCTCGCTCTCCTCCTCATCCCTCTATCACTACTTCAGAATAGCTCTTCTGTTGGATGCCTTCTGTCACATTCTGTCCTGCAGTCTTGTCACCTGGCAGACTTATCAATCTCCCTCTCACCCATCAACCTGTCACCTTTCCCTCCCATCTCCTGGCTATCTTGCACTCCTGACACCTTCATTCCTTTCGCCTTCCCTCCCATCTCTCTCACTCCCATCGCCTTCACTCCCGTCTATCCCACTCCCATCTCCTTCCCTCCCGTTTCCTTCCTTCCCATCTCCTTTCGTCCCATCTCCTTACGTCCTGTCTCCTTACAACCTGTCATCTTACCTTCTCTCAGCCTCCTCCCAGGCTGAGGTGAGTTCTCCCTAGCATCTCTCTCATCATCTTCCCCCACTTTATCATCTAATGTCCCCCACCGGAACCTTCCCACCATTGCTACTGTGACAATGTGTATATTATACATTTATTTTATGACAGTTGTTGTGACAATGTGTATATTATCCATTTATTTTATGACAGTTGTTGAGAAAATGTGTATATTATACATTTATTTTATGGTTATGCTACAGTCGTAGTAAAGTAGACTATCTTACGTAACAAGGGTTATATAGCTATTGTCGAGCCAGGCTAGGCAGTAGTCCTAGCAATGGGCATTATGTTAGGTAACAGGCCGGTAATGTTTACTGAAGCGTATCGTTGACTGGTAGACTACATATACGCTGGGGACTGTTCTAACCGGGGTCGATCGATTGTAGTTCGTGAGGAGGCGACTGCAATAGTTAAGAGACGGCCGGTGATAAGTTGCGAGAAGGCAGTTATACTGCAATAGTTAAGAGACGGCCGGTGATAAGTTGCGAGAGAAGGCAGTTATACTACAGTAGTTAAGAGACGGCTGGTGATAAGTTGCGAGAAGGCAGTTATACTGCAATAGTTAAGAGACGGCCGGTGATATAAGTTGCGAGAGAAGGCAGTTATACTGCAATAGTTAAGAGACGGCCGGTGATATAAGTTGCGAGAGAAGGCAGTTATACTACAGTAGTTAAGAGACGGCCGGTGATAAGTTGCGAGAAGGCAGTTATACTGCAATAGTTAAGAGACGGCCGTTGATATAAGTTGCGAGAGAAGGCAGTTGTACTGCAATAGTTAAGAGACGGCCGGTGATAAGTTGCAAGAAGGCAGTTATACTGCAATAGTTAAGAGACGGCCGGTGATAAGTTGCGAGAGAAGGCAGTTATACTACAGTAGTTAAGAGACGGCCGGTGATAAGTTGCGAGAAGGCAGTTATACTGCAATAGTTAAGAGACGGCCGGTGATATAAGTTGCGAGAGAAGGCAGTTATACTACAGTAGTTAAGAGACGGCCGGTGATAAGTTGCGAGAAGGCAGTTATACTGCAATAGTTAAGAGACGGCCGGTGATATAAGTTGCGAGAAGGCAGTTATACTGCAATAGTTAAGAGACGGCCGGTGATAAGTTGCGAGAGAAGGCAGTTATACTACAGTAGTTAAGAGACGGCTGGTGATAAGTTGCGATAAGGCAGTTATACTGCAATAGTTAAGAGACGGTCGGTGATATAAGTTGCGAGAGAAGGCAGTTATACTACAGTAGTTAAGAGACGGCCGGTGATAAGTTGCGAGAAGGCAGTTATACTGCAATAGTTAAGAGACGGCCGGTGATATAAGTTGCAAGAAGGCAGTTATACTGCAATAGTTAAGAGACGGCCGGTGATAAGTTGTGAGAAGGCAGTTATACTGCAATAGTTAAGAGACGGCCGGTGATATAAGTTGCGAGAAGGCAGTTATACTGCAGTAGTTAAGAGACGGCCGGTGATATAAGTTGCGAGAAGGCAGTTATACTGCAATAGTTAAGAGACGGCCGGTGATAAGTTGCGAGAGAAGGCAGTTATACTGCAATAGTTAAGAGACGGCCGGTGATATAAGTTGCGAGAAGGCAGTTATACTGCAATAGTTAAGAGACGGCCGGTGATAAGTTGCGAGAGAAGGCAGTTATACTGCAATAGTTGAGAGACAGAGAGAAGGCAGTTATACTACAGTAGTTAAAAGACGGCCGGTGATAAGTTGCGAGAAGGCAGTTATACTGCAATAGTTAAGAGACGGCCGGTGATAAGTTGCGAGAGAAGGCAGTTATACTGCAATAGTTAAGAGACGGTCGGTGATAAGTTGTGAGAAGGCAGTTATACTGCAATAGTTAAGAGACGGCCGGTGATATAAGTTGCGAGAAGGCAGTTATACTGCAATAGTTAAGAGACGGCCGGTGATAAGTTGCGAGAGAAGGCAGTTATACTGCAATAGTTAAGAGACGGCCGGTGATAAGTTGTGAGAAGGCAGTTATACTGCAATAGTTAAGAGACGGCCGGTGATATAAGTTGCGAGAAGGCAGTTATACTGCAATAGTTAAGAGACGGCCGGTGATAAGTTGCGAGAGAAGGCAGTTATACTGCAATAGTTAAGAGACGGCCGGTGATAAGTTGTGAGAAAGCAGTTATACTGCAATAGTTAAGAGACGGTCGGTGATATAAGTTGCGAGAAGGCAGTTATACTGCAATAGTTAAGAGACGGCCGGTGATAAGTTGCGAGAGAAGGAAGTTATACTGCAATAGTTAAGAGACGGCCGGTGATAAGTTGTGAGAAAGCAGTTATACTGCAATAGTTAAGAGACGGCCGGTGATATAAGTTGCGAGAAGGCAGTTATACTGCAATAGTTAAGAGACGGCCGGTGATAAGTTGCGAGAGAAGGCAGTTATACTGCAATAGTTAAGAGACGGCCGGTGATAAGTTGTGAGAAGGCAGTTATACTGCAATAGTTAAGAGACGGTCGGTGATATAAGTTGCGAGAAGGCACTTATACTGCAATAGTTAAGAGACGGTCGGTGATAAGTTGTGAGAAGGCAACTTTACTGCAATACTGAAATTGTGTGTCAGTAGAAAGCTGCGTGACGCAACACAATTTGAACAATGCCAGAAGCGACTGGCATAAGTATTATCTATTACGTTGTTAGCTGATAATATGTGTGTATGTATTTAGATATATTCATATGTCCTATATGTTAATACATGTTATGAAGGTGAAGAGTCATCTACTGTAAATATAGTTTTTAGAATTGACCTAGAATTAAGCCATTATTTGCATAAAGCGTGTCGGCCATTGTTGGCATAGAGCGGGTGATACGCCCTGTAATCATATTTTGTATAATTTAAATGGTAAACTGATATGATTATCATTCCGTTGTTATTCACGTGTATATGATAATTATTTACTGTCAGCGTGGTGATTGGGTTAAATTGTATCATACAGAACCAGCTTGGGATATGACTGGCAACCAGCGTGGGCTGTATAGCCGAGAGACATATACGCAGCAGAGGGCGAGCTGGATCGTCGTGTGAGAGCGTGGTCGGTTGAGCGACAGGAAAAGATGGACTGTCTGGGAACCAGTGACACAAGTAGTGTGTGGACGATGTTCAAGTGATAGGTGAATCGTTATCGAGCAATATGTGAACTGCGTTCGAGCGATAATGTGAATCGTTTTCATTGTTATTTCATTTTAATTCGAGTTATACTCGCAGTGTAGCGAGACGTTGATTATTATTTATTTTCTTTGTTTTGGTAATTATGAAATTCTATATGTATGTATTGTATATGATAATGGAATGTAAATTAAACACGTTAACTGGCTATTATAGTCCAATGGTATTATTTATTACACGACCATTGCACGACAGTGTCACAAATGGCGATCGCGCCAGGATAACGTGTAATATAATTCTGATTATGACGTACATGATTCTGTTGATGTTGAAAAAACAGTAGTAGATTACACTGTTGGTTGTTAGTGTATATAAATTATTGCACTTGCGTGATTTGTTCATCAGGAGACATATCGATTATGCAGATGAAAGAATGACAACTTTTACAAGACACTCGGTGGCGAAATTAGTAATTGACAACGACTAACAAGGAGCTGTTCATCAGTCGGAGATCGGTAAGAGGAGCATTTGCAATTGTTGTGTATCCCGTGCGCATGACGTTAGTTGATTTCATCCTTTTCATGTGTGCATATTTCACATCGATTGTTAATTGCACATGATCATAATGTTTTCTTTTGTGTCATTCAAAAGGTTTACAGTCATTGTATCATAACTTTTAGTTACGGGGTTATACCAAAGTATGCTATAGCTGCCTCAGCTGTTCCAACTCCACCTCTAGTTCATTCATCTTTACACATCCCCTACACTCAAAACTAAAGTAAAACTATCCGCCTGAACCTCAGCCCAGGACTTCTCACACCCGGACTTGACGAAGTCCACCCAGTTGCTGCAACTGCCACATATTAAATGTCTGGTGGCCTTTAACTGCCGTTTGCATGATGCCATCACATAATTTAGTCTTAATTTGATTGCTATGTTAGTCTTGAATAAGGCTGTTTTTGTGTTCAAAAGAACACTTTAGACTGGGTTATTAGGATTTCATTTTATATTGACAATAATATACTTGCTAACTATGTCTTTTCTACTAAGCTCGCATGAGCCAAAAAAAATGCCTGCCACCTAGCGAATACGGATATTATGTCGGATATTACCTTATGTATGTAATTTATATAAATTTATCACTTTATCTCATATGTGTTCAACAATGTAAACGATAGTTTGATACACCAGTTTAAATCAGGACCTGTAAACAAACCCCCTTTATCACTTGCTGAATTTGAATCCGGGACACAACTACCTCAAAAATACTGCCTCTGTTAACAAAAACGGTTATGTTAATATAGAAACGTCATAAGCATTTCAAAGAAATCAAGGGGATTTCCAAAAGGACTGTTATTTAAAGGATGGATTGGTGAAATATGACGTTAGTGCCAGGTGATTATTTGTAGTGTCGACATTCAGTTCAATATTTCCCAGCATGCTATAAAGAAAAAATCAACTGACACGCTAGCTGCCCCAGCTACCTTAACTAAATACATGATTGCTGTCACTTTCGTTGCTATTGCAAATATATTATTTATTGTATAGTTAATTATGGCTTTGCCTATTTAGTGTAACTAAACAAATTAATGTTTTACAAATGTAAAGAAAGAGGAAGATTCATGCTTCTACCATGACTTCATCAAGTGAACCATTGCAGCTGGGAACAATTGACTTAAGTATAATTACTCCTATTCAGCAACACCTTTGTTAGGAAGCAACCATTTGTTATGATATGCTAATTATGAAAACAATCACGCTTTGAGTCATATTGTGCAAGTCATTTGGTTAATTTCAACCAAATGTCGGATACAAAACTGTTGTATATGGGCAATTCCGGCATTATGGACGTACATTTAAGAGAATTTTGGACGTTTTGTCAAGACGTGTAATACAGCACAATTGGAATAGGTGGATTTTGAAATGGGCATAGTGTGTAACCTACCTAGTACTATTAACATAGTGTATAACCTACCTAGTACTACTAACATAGTGTGTAACCTAACTAGTACTACTAACATAGTGTGTAACCTACCTAGTACTACTAACATAGTGTGTAACCTACCTAGTACTACTAACATAGTGTGTAACCTACCTAGTACTACTAACATAGTGTGTAACCTACCTAGTACTACTAACATAGTGTGTAACCTACCTAGTACTACTAACATAGTGTGTAACCTACCTAGTACTATTAACATAGTGTATAACCTACCTAGTACTACTAACATAGTGTGTAACCTAACTTGTACTACTAACATAGTGTATAACCTACCTAGTACTACTAACATAGTGTATAACCTACCTAACGGTAGTACTATTAACGTGCCAACTGACAGCTTTCAAGCTTTACTAATTTTTGAGGAATGTTCTTAAAATAGCCCCATTATGGACGTACTCAGAGAACATAATTTTTAATGTTGCTTCAAAAATTTTGTATACTTTAAAGTATGAATACATAAAGATATAAAAAAAATACGTGTTTGTACACTAGACTGTAGGCTTCCAAATAAAATAGAAATTAATTCATTTCATGCTAGTATGATGAGTATGTTGTTATGGACATACCCTTTTCCTGTTATAGACGTACATCTCTGAATTTTGTGGACGTACACTTCACATTTCCTATTTAAAATGCACAAATGACATAATATCAACTTCAAAGCATTACTGTTTTAAATAAAACTTTAAAATGCATATATTATGAAGAATCAGATTATTCATATTATTTTACTTAATGTTTTATAAACAAAATCATAATTTTCGGCAGTTCCACTGAAAGCATGATGTTAAGTCTGTCCTCTTTCTTTTTAAATTAAAAATCTGTTGGCTTTCTCAGGAAGCCCTTTCATCAAGATTCATTCTACTTTGTTTAATATAAAATACATTTTGAATCTCTTCTGCTGTTCTATGAATAATGTACAATCTGTTCTTATTCTTTTCAAATATTTGTTGGGTTTTTCAAGAAGCCATCATATCCCGGCTTATGCAGCAAAATAAAGAGAGAAACAGGAGAACTGTTTGGCTGAGATGGAAAATGAAGAACAGTGAACTGCAATATTCAATAAAACATACATGCATAACTTGTCTCATAGTCAATAAATTAGGGTATGCAACTTGGTATAAATAAATCAGAACTCTAACAAACTGACTTTGATGTTGCCGGAGAACAAAATGAAGTCCATGTGCTCGAGTATTTATGTTCTTCCCCTCATTGTTCTTTGTGTTTTTAAAGATTTTTTTCTATTTATTTGTAATTTTAGAAAACAGTTACAATAAACTAGTTCTTCAAATGTTTGCGTGCTATTTTTTTTATTTGAAATGGACCAGATATGACTAAGGTGACAAGACTCTCGAAGATAAACTGCTTTAGGAGTCGGGACATACTCTATTTCACATATAATTGTTTAATCAAATTCCTTTGTTAGGATGTCATATTATACATATGCTTCTTGATATGTCCTTATTGATGTCCCAGTCAATGTAGAATTCCAATGTTGCATTATAGATGTGCTTTTTGATATGTCCTTTCTGATGTCCCAGTCAATGTAGAATTCCAATGTTGTATTATACATGTGCTTCTTGATATGTCCTTACTGATGTCCCAGTTAATGTAGAATTCCTGTGCTGGGTGTAGTAATTTTCCCTTGTGACAGAACTAGCATTAAGTGAAAACAATGGCTTCAGAGCCACATGGTGAGTTATATGTGGAATGTATCCAGTGTAGTTCAAATATTTGACAAAATGTGATAGCCCTATCAACTTTGCACTGTGAGAAATGTGTTATGATATACAGCGTTATGGACATATAAAAAATGTCCATAACAGAGATAAACCATAAACTATGATGACTAAAATAAAGTTAAGTATTTGTTCATACTCAGAACTTTGCCTATTATAATTTTTACAAAGCAATTATTAGGCTATAAAATAAAAAAAAATTTAATTTTGTGTCATGGACGTACATGCCTGATGTGACTCAATTTGAAATCAGGATTCATCTAATCACGCTGAACATAGATAAATGAAATTTAACAGACTACTATGTCACTCTATTTCATTACTACAATAAAAAATATGGAACAAAAATGAATTGATGTGACAGCGGCGCATAAAGGATTTTGTTAGGTCATCGCCAGTGCCCATTGTCATGCATATCACTGTTTTACTATATGTAATTAAAGGGCATTGCCATTTTACCAACCATATTTGTTTTGTTTTCTCTTGCTACATAAACTTAGCAATGCGCAGCAGGTCCCACCAATACACACCTAATCCAACGGCACTATATGACATACAGTACAGTGAGCAAAAAGGATTTTATGCGGGATAACAAGGCAATGTAAGTGTTCGAGGTTAGACCGACCCTGGTTTCGAGGGTATTTGTGAAGTCGCTTGACCTAGATCCAGCCTCACCTGATTTCTAAGCTAGATTGTGCAGTTGTGGGAATTTTGCTCTGCAAATATTCTGAATTTCTATTGTTACTTGTTAATCGTTATCTATTGCTAAATGGTTGGTTTTATGCAAAATACCAGGAGTTTTTGTTCCCACCCTCCTCCCTCTACCATAAAGTAGACAGCGCAATCGATAGTTTGATTATTAAGATGCACTTAATGCTTCGACGCTTAATCCGGGTTCGCCGAGTGGTTAGATATACATGCGAGGCTTGTAAGGTAACGACAGTATTTGGTGGCGCCCCCTCTATTATTAGCCTTAACTAGAAGTCCAGACAGGGCAACTTGACAAGTAATCACAAGGTGGCGCAAATGGTATCGGCCAATGTTGGCGCGTAGCCCCACTATAGCAGGTGATTGATCGGTGGCAGCTTTGTGCTGGAGGGTGATATTTCTAATCCAGTTGCCGTTTCTGTATTGCACTGTGAGCAACGTTCGTTTCCGCTCCGTTTAAAAATCCCAACCACCCTCCCTAATATTGCGTTAACAGTTGTTACCCAGTTGTTATCTAATAAATCAAGTCGTGCATTATGTGTAGATACACTGTGAAACACTAAAGACACAGAGGTAGTTCACAAAGTTTTTTAGTTTTTTACGCTTTTCCCTGTCATAGTTCGGTACACGAAGTTTTGCATTAACGCTTTTCCCTCCACTGAGTTTTCAGTAGTGTACACAGGGTTTTTAATGCGGGTACTTTTTACGAGTACATTTTGTGTGGCTCTTTGGCCCTACCTCTCGGTGTGATGTGTTAGTAGTTATTGGTTGACTATTGTATAGATATGTAACACCTTTATACATTGTGTGTTGTGTTACCATAATTTTCATTATGAATTGTTCACGAATGTTTGGGTGGTTAGTCCACTTTTTTCATTAATCATGTTTGGTTGGGGGGATTGAGCACCCCAGCCTTTCTGTTTGTACATGTATGTGTATGGTTAATCCACTTTGTTATTACGTCCCTACATTGGCTACAACTTGTAAGTTGTAGCCAATGTGCGGAGTGACCCCCACCGATACCATGTGAATTGTAAATAACAGTCAGTAGTGGTATAGATAGTACTGATAGCGGGTAGCTGCTAGGCATAATTTAATAACTATTATGTGTAAACACCTTTTGGGGGCCGGCATGTTTGCTGTGATTATGTGATGTATCTCATTTGATGATGTATGCTTGCCTAATTTCTGGTTCCTTAATACATTAAATGTCATTCTTTGGTCTATTTCAATCTACACTGGACTATCACCATCTTTGACATCAAATATTTTGTAATGATATGCAGTGATATCATGACACACCCATCATATTTCCCTTTAGTACAAATGTTTATCTTCAAAATAATTAGTAAACTATTAAAATGTTTTCTTTACATAATATTTCTTATGTTGCAGGTGGAAAGCCCAGGCAGCCAACCTACATCTCTTTCAACGCGATTTCACACAGTGAGTACATCATTGATAAATGTATGTACAAGTATTATACATGTTACATTGTATTATAAATACCATACCAGACCAGCTTAATGTTCATCTGCTATTGTGAGTCTGTAAACATTGTTAAATATTTAACATATGTACCTGTAATCCACTAAATTGATAATTCACATTTTGGTTTATGACCCATGTAAAAAATTGTATTTAGTTTAGATACCACAACACATAATCACAGACCTCCCTCAGTTTATGTGTATTTGAAGTTTAGATATCACAACACAGAATCACAGACCTCCCTCAGTTTATGTGTATTTGAAGTTTACATATCACAACACAGAATCACAGACCTCCCTCAGTTTATGTGTGTTCGTAGTTTAGATACCACAATACAGAATCACAGACCTCCCTCAGTTTATGTGTATCGGGGTTGGGAATTAAATTACAGTTACTGAGGCAAATACACAATAAATGTAATAAATTATGATTAGTGTTAAAAAAATACGAGTAAGATTACTTAGAAAATGAGTGTAATTAATTATGATTACTTTAGCATGTAATCATAATTACATTCAAAAATATAATTGACATAATTAAATATATAGAAACTGTCACGTTATTTTTGTCACCAATTTTATTCAAGACAAAAACACAATGTTACATGCATTAGATACAAAATAAAGAGGAAAGTACTTAAACAATTTAGGTACTATACATGCAATTGTGGAGGAATCTAATATTGAGATGCCTTATTTGAAGATGTCTTATACAACACGACCATACCCTGCCACCCTAACACAACACAAGATGTATTTTACAACATGGCCATACCCTGCCACCCTAACACAACACAAGATGTATTTTACAACATGGCCATACCCTGCCACCCTAACACAACACAAGATGTCTTTTACAACATGGCCATACCCTGCCACCCCAACACAACACAAGATGTCTTTTACAACATGGCCATACCCTGCCACCCTAACACAACACAAGATGTATTTTACAACATGGCCATACCCTGCCACCCTAACACAACACAAGATGTCTTTTACAACATGGCCATACCCTGCCACCCCAACACAACACAAGATGTCTTTTACAACATGGCCATACCCTGCCACCCCAACACAACACAAGATGTCTTTTACAACATGACCATACCCTGCCACCCTAACACAACACAAGATGTCTTATACAACACGACCATACCCTGCCACCCTAACACAACACAAGATGTCTTTTACAACATGGCCATACCCTGCCACCCCAACACAACACAAGGGAGTCATTGACTTGTTAGTCCTGCATTGTTTCATTGAGGAGGTATTTCTGAAGTCATGAACTTATCAACCTACTGGTCTTTTCACATTGTTTCAAACATGACTTAGCAATTGTTTACATCTTCCTGGGTGTTACAGATATAGGATAACACACTAATAGATGGAATAGATGTTAAAAAGACTGATGACTTCCTGCTTGTACTTGGGACCTGGGCAACAGAAATGTGCACCAGAAATGTTTCATTGTAATCCTAATAACAACTCAGGCCTTGACATTAAGTTTTTGTACCCAGTGGCCCATGGGGACAGTAGATGTTAAAAGTTACTGGCCCCCAAAAAAGTTACTGGCCCGAAATGTTTTTTATTGATAAAAACCCATCATTTTTTGCAATACACTGCATTACAAGTCGAAGGATGCAAGTTTGGCCATTTTTAAGTCAGTATTCTGTATGGCAGACAATGTTGCTGCAGGAATCGTTTGAGAATCATATGCCCTCTGTCAAAGCCGCAGGCGCAGCAGGTCGGGTTTTGAGAACAACGGGTGATGCCGCCGCATGCGTATCAAATTATAGCTAGTTATATTCGAAAATACGACGTGCGAACCTGACCTGACACTATGTACAACTATGACTGTTATAATTGGGTTTATTTCTTTTGAATATAAATTTTTGGACTGAAGTACAAAGTTATGGTATACTTAGCTATCTGCGCCCTAGCGAGTCCTGGAATGTATGTTAGGCCCTATCGTGACACCTAGCGGACAGTCCGTGAACCAGTTGGTTTATATGAAATAGTTACGTCGAAGGCGTATCGCGCAGAAGAAAATTCTGCGATATACCGATTTTACACTAGTCCACACGTCGTCACTAGTAGCGACGTCATGCAGTCTTTTTGTGAGGCTCGTGCATATCAAAATAAGATGGCAACTATACGAAGCGACAACACAAAGTCAGATGAGATGAAGATTGTGTTTAATTGTAGCGTCAGGGTGGATGGCAAGGACAAGCGATTGAAACGATGACCTGTGACTAATGGGATAAAACAATTTGAAACTATGCTGGCCCACCAAGCCAGTAAAATATGGAAACTTGTGGCCCGAACTGGCCCGGTAGTCCCAAAAAAGGCGCCGGGCTAGCGAGGCCTGCAATTATTTTGGCAATGTAATCGAGCATGATTACAGTAGTCCCTGCCTTCAGCGGACCCTCTGACCAGCAGACACCTGCTCTGTACGGACAGTTTTTCAATGTATGGACTGTTTAAAAAAAGGTAAAGGTACGTTCTTATATAGCGCAGTATCCAGTCCTTGAGACTGCTCAAAGCACTTTACACTTCACCCACCGGCAGACCTGTTCATTCCAAGGCCATTTCAACTTCTCTTGGAAGCATTCAGCCATTCTGCAATTACTGCGCAAAGACTATTCGTTCAGATACCCATGTATGTCTGTAGCCAGGTACTCATTTATACAGCTGAGTGAACTGTAGCAATGTGGGATGAAAGAAATTGCCAAAGCTTCGAAACGGCAGCAAGAGGACCTGAACCCGGGTTCTCTCGATTGAGAGCCCAACGGTCTAACCGCTACCACGTCCCACTACAATGTACAACGTAAACGTCCCTGTAATGAGTGGACACCTGTTAAACGTTCTAACCGCTACCACGTCCCACTACAATGTACAACGTAAACGTCCCTGTAATGAGTGGACACCTGTTAAACGTTCTAACCGCTACCATGTCCCACTACAATGTACAACGTAAATGTCCCTGTAATGAGTGGACACCTGTTAAACGTTCTAACCGCTGCCACGTCCCACTACAATGTACAACGTAAACGTCCCTGTAATGAGTGGACACCTGTTAAACGTTCTAACCGCTACCACGTCCCACTACAATGTACAACGTAAACGTCCCTGTAATGAGTGGACACCTGTTAAACGTTCTAACCACTACCACGTCCCACTACAATGTACAACGTAAACGTCCCTGTAATGAGTGGACACCTGTTAAACGTTCTAACCACTACCACGTCCCACAACAATGTACAACGTAAACGTCCCTGTAATGAGTGGACACCTGTTAAACGTTCTAACCACTACCACGTCCCACTACAATGTACAACGTAAACGTCCCTGTAATGAGTGGACACCTGTTAAACGTGGACAGCGGACACATTTTTTGGTTTTATTTCCCTGCTAAGGGAGACAATCTGATTTCACGATATTTTCTCGATTTTATTTTCAAAACGGCGAAACTATCTGCGAGATTATCTTCCCGAATTCAAAGTCACATGAAAACAAGAATTCATGTGTGAACTAATATTTTTTCGAAAATCAACTGTGCAGTTTCAATTAGATATTTCGAAGCGACAGGTGTGTTTTACATCATGGCTAACTAGTTCGTCAAAGAGGAAAATACTGAGTCTCGAACAGGGTGTCGACGTACTGAAGGGATTAGACACTGGACAGTCTTGTCGAGCTGTTGTGTACCAGACCACAAGAATACGGTCGGAGAGGGACGCCATCATGAAAGAGTGGCAGTCGGGTGGATGATGCGATCTGAAATATTTTAAGCGTCGCAAGACAGTGTATGAGAACCTCAAAAATATTTCTTCACATCAACGTGAATGTGTCAAGGACCTGATGTGTCAATGTTTCATGTCCCCTCCATGACTGTTGTGTGACATGGTCTCTCGGAACCTTTGTGTCTATTGCGTGACATGGTGTTTTTGGTGGTGGCATCGAGATACATTTTTTTATTATTTTGTTTGATTTCTAAAAAAGTGTTATTTTTATTTTACTTACTTTGTAGTACCTCGGTGATATTCTTATTATGCAACCTGTGAACATCGTACATAATGCCTGGACATAATTCAACCATATACACAGGACTCGTTAGTCAGATGAACCCCTCCACCCCGACGTACTTGTCCCTCTGATCAGGGGACACCTGCCATGTAGGGACACTTTTGCTTGGATACAGGTGTGTCTGCTGAAAGCAGGGACTACTGACTACATTTATTTGGCCTTTTTACTAATGTAATTGAGTACGAATACAGTTATTCCAAAATTATTGCAGACTATTACTGCAGCTTTGACGTCCACTTTTGGAACTTCTCTATTACATATCCAGCCTTTCCTGTCAAGGATAACGAAGCTGTACGGTACGCCACATGCACCAGACTGAACCATGGTTATATAGGAACGTGGGTTAAGGACGTTGCTGTACAAACGTATTATGCATGCATGTAGCACTACTTGGAAGACTATTGTGTGATAATAGGGACTGTTTACGTGGACAACTAGCGCCACCAGGCAGAGTTGTGATAAAAACTAGGACATATAGAAAGTGGCACATATTACACAGGTTTATCGACCGCAATGGCGGCACCCGTGGATTACAAGAGTTGACAAGTTCAACAACATTTTCCTAGTAAACCACTAGCATAAATTTTTTTATTATAGTTGGAAATTGTTAGTTTTCATTAATTCTTTGTTGGTGCATTGCCAACAAAATATACCTTTTGTTTCCCTTTAATTTCTGCTGATGTAGAATTGTGTTTATGGATTTCCACAACTGGTGAGGTTTTTCAGAATTAGTTGAGATAACGTTTGTATAATTGTACATATTTCGTCACCAAATTCTTTCTAGATATCAACGACGACGTCTCCCTACAACTATTTCTAGAGACATCCATGGCGATGGAGGGTGAACTTGTACACTTTTTGTTTGTTTTGGGGTATGTTTATCCAGGAATTTACTTAATGTTTCATGATACTGATTAACCTTTACTTTAGACAAAAGATCAGAATTGGCTAGATCATCATGAAGGGTATTTATGTTAATGTTATTTATCAGACAAAATGTAATAATTTTTTTCTAGGTTTTGACCCGATTTGTAATGACAAATCAATAATGACATAATGGTGATCTGATATACCATCAGTAGGAAATATTGCCTTGATGTTAGTGTAAGTAGGTCTTGTAATAAACAAGTCGAACCAGTAACCATGAACATGTGTAGGAAATGAAACGTGTTGATGTAATGCATATGTTTGAAGGACATCCATGAATGATCTAGTATTTAGACTCAGTAAATCAAGGTGGATGTTGAACTCGCCAAACATGTAAAGGTCTTCTTGAAATTGAAAGGTGGTTTCAAGAAAACCTGGAAATTCATCAAACAATGTATTTGTGCTTGCAGGAGGACAGTAGATGCATATCAAATTAGTAGATATGGATGAAAGTTTATAAGAATACATATTACCTCAAAGTATTCAGGTGTACGAATAATTTCTACTTTATGTTTCAGATAAAAAAGTGACTCCACCACCCCTACCTGAATCAATGGCGGGGGTGATGGCATAGACAAACACCTGACGTTTTACTCCACCTACTAACCAAATGACTCATTCTGTATCATAGTAATGCTATGAATGTTTGTGTTGTGTTTTCCCATATTTCATAGCAACAGTTTAAATGTGGTAAAAACAAAGAACAGTACAACACATGCATTCCATTTCAATAAATGATACAACTTGCCTTGTAAATCATAGCTGCAAGTTTCGTCAGTTTTAATCTTATGGGCTTACCATATTTATTTGATATTTCCACTTCAGAGATATTTTGGCGGTTTAGTTTATAATTAACCTGATATGAATGTCGGAGTAAAGGACATTATAATTGTGTCATCATTTGATATAATATATATGTTAGATATAGTTGAGACAAAATTATGCACATCAAAACAACATTCTCTTTGTGACAATTCAGTTAAGCTGTAATTGACAAAACAATGGACACCAAAATGGGACATTTAAAAGTGCACTACATTCCAAACAGAATAAAGCATTAAAAGATAGATGAAACAAGCATTCTAACAGGTAAACAAAAAAAACATGGTAACTGTCATTACGGTTGGTGTCCTTTAGCGTAACAACCGTTATTAGGATTGGCTAGCAGTGAATGTGAAGTCCCGACTATTCATGTTATTAGGATTGGCTAGCAGTGAATGTGAAGTCCCAACTGTTCATGTTATTTGGATTGGCTAGCAGTGAATGTGAAATCCCGACTGTTCATGTTGTTAGGATTGGCTAGCAGTGAATGTGAAGTCCCAACTGTTCATGTTATTAGGATTGGCTAGCAGTGAATGTGAAGTCCCGACTGTTCATGTTATTAGGATTGGCTAGCAGTGAATGTAAAGTCCCAACTGTTCATGTTATTTGGATTGGCTAGCAGTGAATGTGAAATCCCAACTGTTCATGTTATTAGGATTGGCTAGCAGTGAATGTGAAGTCCCAACTGTTCATGTTATTAGGATTGGCTAGCAGTGAATGTGAAGTCCCGACTGTTCACGTTATTAGGATTGGCTAGCAGTGAATGTAAAGTCCCGACTGTTCACGTTATTAGGATTGGCTAGCAGTGAATGTAAAGTCCCGACTGTTCATGTTATTAGGATTGGCTAGCAGTGAATGTAAAGTCCCGACTGTTCACGTTATTAGGATTGGCTAGCAGTGAATGTGAAGTCCCGACTGTTCATGTTATTAGGATTGGCTAGCAGTGAATGTGAAGTCCCGACTGTTCATGTTATTAGGATTGGCTAGCAGTGAATGTGAAGTCCCGACTGTTCATGTTATTAGGATTGGCTAGCAGTGAATGTGAAGTCCCAACTGTTCATGTTATTAGGATTGGCTAGCAGTGAATGTGAAGTCCCAACTGTTCATGTTATTAGGATTGGCTAGCAGTGAATGTGAAGTCTCGACTGTTCATGTTATTAGGATTGGCTAGCAGTGAATGTAAAGTCCCGACCGTTCATGTTATTAGGATTGGCTAGCAGTGAATGTGAAGTCCCAACCGTTCATGTTATTAGGATTGGCTAGCAGTGAATGTGAAGTCCCGACTGTTCATGTTATTAGGATTGGCTAGCAGTGAATGTGAAGTCCCAACTGTTCATGTTATTAGGATTGGCTAGCAGTGAATGTAAAGTCCCAACTGTTCATGTTATTAGGATTGGCTAGCAGTGAATGTGAAGTCCCAACTGTTCATGTCATTAGGATTGGCTAGCAGTGAATGTGAAGTCCCAACTGTTCATGTTATTAGGATTGGCTAGCAGTGAATGTGAAGTCCCGACTGTTCATGTTATTAGGATTGGCTAGCAGTGAATGTAAAGTCCCGACTGTTCATGTTTATTTTTCTTTTGAAGTAGAGTGTCTGATCATTATTTTGATAACATTGTAATTTAGACTATTATAATGGGATATGATTAAATAAAACCTTAATCGCATGGTATCCTGAACGTCACGACCGTTTCTTTTATATTAAGTAACGACTGTTACATAATGAAGGGCGTGTATTACAATGCAAGTTTTGTAAACTTAAAAATGCACAACTATCTTTTTGCTGTTTCCTGTTATCATGAGGTTGTTGAAGAATCAAATAAAGCTATTACCTGTTCGTCTTAGTGATTTAACATGTTGAGCTTCTTTGTCCCACTTTTGTGCACCAGCATTGAAAACACACACATGATGAGGTATATTTTCCATAAATATCAAACTCTAATATGAATTATTTTTTATAAAAGTTACATGAAGTCGAACATGGTTTTTATCATGTGGCCAGCATAACCGACAATTATTTACAATACTACATACAATTTGATCATTTAAAATGACGTGAACTCAGGACAATCTTTGTGATTTGTCTAGTTTACATGTCAATAAATAAGAAAAAAGTACAACATGACATTTGCCTTGGACACTTTGTTTTTTCTGTCATTGTTACTTTGGTCATAGTGTCTGCATTGCTTTTTTCTTGGATATACCTTCTTTCTCTTATTATATACCTTCTTTCTCTTATTATATACCTTCTTTCTCTTATTGTACACCTTCTTTCTCTTATTATATACCTTCTTTCTCTTATTAAAGTTCTTTCATAAAAGTGTTGTGAATTTTGTTCGACACAGTCAGTAACTATGATAAATAATCTTTGACCGTAGCATCTGCTGTATATGTCCAGGGGTTGGAATGTGACACAATATGAGCTACACAATGAATGACATTGGTGACACTGGACACACAATATATCTTCAATACGGCTATAGCATTATCCTTCATCATTAAGTAGAAAATGTACAGGAAATCTACTTAAAACATGTTGTGCTATGTAACTCTACACAAACATGGAGTGTTTGCTTTTTTATACATATTTTACTTCACACAATTTTCTTAATTTAACATGTTTTTTTCTCTCCAAATATTTAATCTCAAATCGTTTGGGAGATAATTGATGTAAACTCATGTAACGCTTGAACGTCAGAGTTACGAAGTGTTGACCAAGCAAGGTATAATTTACAAGAAATCAACAAATAGCATTCCAAATTAGGCATCATTTGACTTTTAACAACAGGTGATGCTGAACAATCTGCGATGACACTGGACACTGGTGGGGGCAGAACTGACCCAAAGATAATTGTGTTTACTTACAAATCATTAGAAGTAAGCCATGATGATGCATTTGTGAAGGCTCCTTCGCCTGCACGTGAGAGTGTAGACATCATAAAACTTTCATACCAAGGAAATCGAGCCTCTACAACCCACCAGTAGAGGCCACAGTTGCCTAACCTCGACAACCTGGCAGCCGTCCTTTATAAAGCATTCTTGGAAGCACGATGTTTCGTGCATTGGTAGCTAATTGTATGCATTGTTAGTGGTAGAGTGGAATGACATCAGACGTTAGTACATCTCCCACTCTGATACCTCCTCATTGTTAGTGGTAGAGTGGAATGACATCAGACGTTAGTAGATCTCCCACTCTGATACCTCCTCATTGTTAGTGGTAGAGTGGAATGACATCAGACGTTAGTACATCTCCCACTCTGATATCTCCTCATTGTTAGTGGTAGAGTGGAATGACATCAGACGTTAGTAGATCTCCCACTATGATACCTCCTCACAAGCATGGTTCATGTCTTCATTACTGGCAAAGACATAATGGATGACAATTATTTCTGCTTCTGCCAACGAGAAGAAATCTTGTGCACAGGCGATCAGACATCTCCGTTTCACAGCGTCATCTGTACTTCATTTGGTACAATTAACTAATAAATGTCCCAATTAAATTAACCTCACACAATTCCAGTCGGATGTAGGAGTTTCATATATTCATTTGATTGAAACAGAAAAGCAATGTCACTATCACATAACACAGTCTGATTATCCCATAATAGACCCATACTGCTCGGCTGCTGCTTGGTGGACAGTTAATTATTGGCTCAAGGATAGGTTGTTTTTCACACTTTTGGTCAATAGTGTGCAATCTAGCTACCAACTGAGAAAAACTCAGAAAAGTTGTTATAAGTCCCTGGATTTTGTTCAAACAATACCCAGCATGGCAGGCTGGCAGCTAGGGTTGGGAGATGGAAATGATTGATTGATTGATTCAGATGTGTCAGACAGTACATTTAGTGCTGAAAGCCTGGAACCCTTTTCCTGCTTCAGTGAATGAATGAATAGGCTTGTCAGTGTCACCACATGTCTAGCGTCACCATTGAGTTTCAAGGCCACATTTCCCCAAATATGCTTTCCAATTTCGCAGAAATTACATTCTAATGTTATCCTAGCTTCCCTATATTATTTTTGCAATGTAAACTGAGAGCTCTTGCCCAACAGAAATGGGTCCTAAAGAAGGTTTATCTTGATCAGTAACAAGCAAGTGTCATTTTGTTTGGAAAATAATTTTTCTTACTAAAGTATGTGTTGCATTGCTTTCATATATAGGAAGAGCGACATGTATCTGTCACTGTAGTTCATATATAGGAAGAGTAACATTTATCTGACCACTGTAGTTCATATATAGGAAGAGTAACATGTATCTGACCACTGTAGGTCATATATAGGAAGAGTAACATGTATCTGTCACTGTAGTTCATATATAGGAAGAGTGGCATGTGTCTGACCACTGTAGTTCATATATAGGAAGAGCGACATGTATCTGACCACTGTAGTTCATCAGCAACGCCGATAGGAAGACGTCTCGCATCAGGTGCTTATATTCTCTCTCCTCTCCCCCCCCCCTCTCTCTCGCACACATTTATGCATTGTGTGATAGTTATACATGTTTTTTAATAACCCTTTCATTTACGCAGGTGCTTCTACTTTGAGCACCGTCACATTTGCCGCGACACCTTCCTGTACCTCACAGACATCAGCAAGGAGAAACTAACAAACTTGAAGAAGCACTACTTGGAGAACGGCCTGGTCCCGAGACGTAAAAAATCTGGTAAATATATATTTTAATACCTATAATGGATCAATATTATTATGTATGTCGTAATGACTTGTTTTACGCTGTACAAATCTTTAGACCATGTAACGGTGTGCTTGCAGGTGGCAGAACAAAGACTGCGTTGACCTTGGAGGACGTGAAGCACGTCACTGAGTTTCTGCTGAACTTCGCAGACCAGCACGGCCTTGTGCTGCCCGGTCGTGTGCCTGGGTTTGCACGGGACAACCTGCGTATCCTGCCCAGTCACTTTACCCGCAAGGCGATATGGCAGCTGTACGATGCAGCGGATAGTGCGGCTTCTCCCCTTTGTAGTCGTGGCGAAGCCGATGAGCGACCTCTGCTGGGTGTGTCAGCAAAACAACACTATGGTTGTGAGGTAGGAGTTCTTTATCCTTACATCCATTACAAACTACCAGTTTCGGAGTGTTATCTGACAGTTTCATTTCAATATTACATACATAAATATTATGCATTTGGTACCAAACATTTTCTGTGATAGGTTGTAGGAGGCATGCAGTCAGTGTTTTTGATGTTGATAAAATATATTGTCAAAAGTAAGGATAAGTATCTATAATTGCATTGTGTTTTATCCAGTCCTTATGAGTGTTCACATTGCTTTACACTTCACCCCTGACAGACATTTATTCGAACACCGTATTAGTTTCTCTGGAAGCATGCATGGGTTTATGTAATAGACATACAATAACAAACTGTTGCCTATTTTCTGTCTTAGATCAGCAAATACCGCCGAGGAGCAGAAGTCTGCAGTCCTCCTGAGACAACAGGAGCACCTGCGACTGGCCACCTTTGCCCGGGCCAAGTACAACAGCCTTGCTGCAGCGGCGAAGCAGACGGCCATAACACATGCCCTTGTCAGCGGACCACACCAACCCAACTCTGCCGACATATCTTTCCACTACAGCTTCGATTTTGCCCAACAGGTTATTATCAGATCAAATTATATTTAAATTATAAAGAGTTTAAATTACAGAGACAATATTTTTTCTTCCATATATTATACTTAGTCTGGCCTGACAAAGCGTTGCATCATTGATGCTGGGTTTATTAATGTTATTAGAAATATCACACACACAAGTACACAATCTTTTTGTTTAGGATCAGAGATGAAGCAGTTACACTTGAAATATAATTGATTGTGATTAGTGTAAACAATTTGTACCTCGAAAATTAAACTAATCGATTATAATTACTTTGGAAATGTGATAGATAGAGTATAATTATTATTAAAAAAATTGTCAATGATTACTGCATCTTTGCACAAGTTGTGTTTTGAATGCTTCTAGATGATGTACCCTGATGACCCGATGCAGCCTGGGCCCATCTACTTCCTGGTGCAGCGGCGCTGTGGCCTCTTTGGAGTTCACGCTGAGGGGATATCATCCCAGATCAACTACCTCATCGACGAGGCTGCATCGACGGGGAAAGGGGCCAACAGCATCATCAGCTACCTCCACCACTACCTGGCGCACTACGGCATGGGGGAGAAGGAGATGCATCTCCATGCGGACAAATGTGCAGGCCAGAACAAGAACTCGTTCATGATGTGGTACCTGGCGTGGCGAGTCTTGTGTGGCCTGCACACAACCATCAGCATCCACTTTATGCTGGCTGGCCACACCAAGTTCGCGCCCGACTGGTGTTTCGGCCTCATCAAGAGGAAGCTGCGCCGAACAAGAGTGTCCTGCTTGACAGACATCGTGGATGTGGTCAACACATCCTCCACGGCCAACCGAGCACAGTTGTTGGCGATGAGACAGGAAATGTGCTCGTCCCGACCTTCGACTGGAGCACATTCCTGTCTCTCGGCTTCAAAAAAATCAAGGGGATTAAAAGGATGCAGCATTTCACCTTCCCTGTTGACAAGCCAGGTGTGGTGCTGATGAGGCAGCAGTGGGACGGCCCCACCACTGAGATGGTCCTGCTGCAAGGGCAGCTGCCACATGGGATGCCACCAACAATTCTGCCTGCTGGACTGACCAGTGACAGACAGGCTTACCTGTTCCGTCCAATCAGGCAGTTTGTGGATGAGGACAAGAGGGACATTGTTTGTCCGAGACCAGCCATTTCTCGGTCTCCGTCCCCATCGTCTCGGTCCTCTTCCCCCTCCTCTGACTCAGACGTGCCATTGTCGAAGCGGGCAAGGGACATTGGTCGTGGGGTGCTGGGAAGGCCAGGTCGAGCCCGCCGAGGTCACAACACCAGGGGCAGGGGACGTGCTACATAAGTAGCACAAGTAGAAGACACCTTAATTGTCTTCATCTTCCTCCTCCTTTTCATGTTGTAATGTGTACATGTTTCAATGTGTAATGTAAATACTGTAATTGTTTTTAATTTTAAGATAGCGCGATGCTATGATATTGTTAAAATGATCCTTCTGTTTTTCGACCACCGGTGCTCGCGATGAATTCCGAGCATATATAACCTTGTAGTCAAGATGATGGCATTCAGTAAATATTTGTTCTTTCCTAATGATACTTCTATATATTCTGTGCATACACATTTCCTAAGAGTGTGCGAAATTGCGTGAAGATTGGAGCATTATAAATATGTGGATGCTATGATTATGATGGAGGATGTACATTTTTCAGTGTGATTTTTTTAAAAGCTGATTTTCTCGGAACGGTTATTCCATGAATGTATACACTTACAATGAAATATCTTCACCCACAAGTAAGATACAATATTCATCTTGGTATCATTTTAAAGCTATGAATGTCCTCTATTTGAATCAATAATAATATGACATTGTCCATTTGACTCGAAGAGCCTGGTTTTGGCGTGCCGCGTCACACATGTATCTGACCACTGTAGTTCATATATAGGAAGAGTAACATGTATCTTATCACTGTAGTTCATATATAGGAACAGCAACAGGTATCTTACCACTGTAGTTCATATATAGGAAGAATGACATGTATCTGACCACTATAATTCATATATAGGAAGAGTAACATGTATCTGACCACTGTAGTTCATATATAGGAAGAGCGACATGTATCTGACCACTGTAGTTCATATATAGGAAGAGCAACATGTATCTGACCACTGTAGTTCATATATAGGAAGAGCAACATGTATCTGACCACTGTAGTTCATATATAGGAAGAGTAACATGTATCTGACCACTGTAGTTCATATATAGGAAGAGCAACATGTATCTGACCACTGTAGTTCATATATAGGAAGAGTGACATGTATCTGACCACTGTAGTTCATATATAGGAAGAGTAACATGTATCTTATCACTGTAGTTCATATATAGGAACATCAACAGGTATCTGACCACTGTAGTTCATATATAGGAAGAGTGACATGTATCTGACCACTGTAGTTCATATATAGGAAGAGCAACATGTATCTGACCACTGTAGTTCATATATAGGGAGAGTAACATGTATCTGACCACTGTAGTTCATATATATAGGAAGAGCACCATGTATCTGTCCACTGTAGTTCATATATAGGAAGAGTAACATGTATCTGACCACTGTAGTTCATATATAGGAAGAGCAACATGTATCTGTCCACTGTAGTTCATATATAGGAAGAGTGACATGTATCTGACCACTGTAGGTCATATATAGGAAGAGCAACATGTATCTGACCACTGTAGGTCATATATAGGAAGAGTAACATGTATCTGACCACTGAAGTTTATATATAGGAAGAGTAACATGTATCTGACCACTGCAGTTCATATATAGGAAGAGTGACATGTATCTGACCACTGTAGTTCATATATAGGAAGAGCAACATGTATCTGCCCACAGTAGTTCATATATAGGAAGAGTAACATTTATCTGACCACTGTAGTTCGTATATATGAAGAGCGATATGTATCTGCCCACTGTAGTTCATATATAGGAAGAGCGACATGTATCTGACCACTGTAGTTCATATATAGGAAGAGCGACATGTATCTGACCACTGTAGTTCATATGTAGGAAGAGCGACATGTTTCTGACCACTGTAGTTCATATATAGGAAGAGCGACATGTATCTGACCACTGTAGTTCATATATATGAAGAGCGACATGTATATGACCACTGTAGTTCATATATAGGAAGAGCAACATGTATCTGACCACTGTAGTTCATATATAGGAAGAGTAACATGTATCTGACCACTGTAGTTCATATATAGGAAGAGCGACATGTATCTGACCACTGTAGTTCATATGTAGGAAGAGCAGCATGTATCTGACCACTGTAGTTCATACATAGGAAGAGTAACATGTATCTGACCACTGTAGTTCATATATAGGAAGAGTAACATGTAACTGACCTCTGTAGTTCATATATATAGGAAGAGCAACATGTATCTGACCACTGTAGTTCATATATAGGAAGAACGACATGTATCTGACCACTGTAGTTCATATATAGGAAGAGTAACATGTATCTGACCACTGTAGTTCATATATAGGAAGAGTGACATGTATCTGTCCACTCTAGTTCATATATAGGAAGAGTAACATGTATCTGACCACTGTAGTTCATATATAGGAAGAGCAACATGTATCTGACCACTGTAGTTCGTATATAGGAAGAGTAACATGTATCTGACCACTGTAGTTCATATATAGGAAGAGTAACATGTATCTGACCACTGCAGTTCATATATAGGAAGAGCAACACGTATCTGTCCACTGTAGTTCATATATAGGAAGAGTAACATGTATCTGACCACTGTAGTTCACATATATGAAGAGCGACATGTATCTGCCCACTGTAGTTCATATATAGGAAGAGCGACATGTATCTGACCACTGTAGTTCATATATAGGAACAGCAACAGGTATCTTACCACTGTAGTTCATATATAGGAAGAGCAACATGTATCTGACCACTGTAGTTCGTATATAGGAAGAGTAACATGTATCTGACCACTGTAGTTCATATATAGGAAGAGTAACATGTATCTGACCACTGTAGTTCATATATAGGAACAGCAACAGGTATCTTACCACTGTAGTTCACATATATGAAGAGCGACATGTATCTGCCCACTGTAGTTCATATATAGGAAGAGTGACATGTATCTGACCACTGTAGTTCATATATAGGAAGAGCAACATGTATCTGACCACTGTAGTTCATATATAGGAAGAGTGACATGTATCTGACCACTGTAGTTCATATATAGGAAGAGCAACATGTATCTGACCACTGTAGTTCATATATAGGAAGAGTAACATGTATCTTATCACTGTAGTTCATATATAGGAACAGCAACAGGTATCTGACCACTGTAGTTCATATATAGGAAGAGTGACATGTATCTGACCACTGTAGTTCATATATAGGAAGAGCAACATGTATCTGACCACTGTAGTTCATATATAGGGAGAATAACATGTATCTGACCACTGTAGTTCATACATATAGGAAGAGCACCATGTATCTGTCCACTGTAGTTCATATATAGGAAGAGCAACATGTATCTGTCCACTGTAGTTCATATATAGGAAGAGTGACATGTATCTGACCACTGTAGTTCATATATAGGAAGAGTAACATGTATCTGACCACTGTAGTTCATATATAGGAAGAGTAACATGTATTTGACCACTGTAGTTCATATATAGGAAGAGTAACATGTATCTGACCACTGTAGTTCATATATAGGAAGAGCAACATGTATTTGACCACTGTAGTTCACATATAGGAAGAGTAACATGTATCTGACCACTGTAGTTCACATATATAGGAAGAGCAACATGTATATGTCCACTGTAGTTCAAATATAGGAAGAGTAACATGTATCTGACCACTGTAGTCCATATATATAGGAAGAGCAACTTGTATCTGACCACTGTAGTTCATATATAGGAAGAGTAACATGTATCTGACCACTGTAGTTCATATATAGGAAGAGCAACATGTATCTGACCACTGTAGTTCATATATAGGAAGAGTGACATGTATCTGACCACTGTAGTTCATATATAGGAAGAGTAACATGTATCTTATCACTGTAGTTCATATATAGGAACAGCAACAGGTATCTGACCACTGTAGTTCATATATAGGAAGAGTGACATGTATCTGACCACTGCAGTTCATATATAGGAAGAGCAACATGTGTCTGACCACTGTAGTTCATATATAGGAAGAGCAACATGTATCTGACCACTGTAGTTCATGTATAGGAAGAGCAACATGTATCTGACCACTGTAGTTCATATATAGGAAGAGTGACATGTATCTGACCACTGTAGTTCATATATAGGAAGAGTAACATGTATCTTATCACTGTAGTTCATATATAGGAACAGCAACAGGTATCTGACCACTGTAGTTCATATATAGGAAGAGTGACATGTATCTGACCACTGCAGTTCATATATAGGAAGAGCAACATGTGTCTGACCACTGCAGTTCATATATAGGAAGAGCAACATGTGTCTGACCACTGTAGTTCATATATAGGAAGAGCGACATGTATCTGACCACTGTAGTTCCTGTGGGTCACTGTATTTTGCGCTCTGAACGGTGTTTATTTAGTTTTCCCGCCAGTGACGCTTTTTTTGCCAGACCAGGAAATATCTTGAATGTTGGTACCGCCATCAAGGCAACTGTATATTGGAAATACTTAAAAACTGTGTATCTTTCATATTTTCTGGATTTAGGCCTTTCCGTCAGTAACGCTGGACACTTACTTAAAATGCTATTTCATAAGTTTGAATTTTAACATACCATATCATTATCAATAACAATCATAAATGAATACCATGGACCCCCATATACCAGTGACAATGTATACGCAAAAAGTGGTAACTTAAGAAACAATACGTAAAATGTTTGTTTACTATTTATACAGGATTTGATACTGTAAACTCCCGACACATACTATAAATACACTGAATACTCAGAAATAAAAAATACAATAACGTCTTTGTGTGGTACTGATTCCAATTTTGGAAACTTCAAATTTACATGCTATTTTGGCCAACTTTGGTATTGATTGATTGATTTGTTTAGGTATCAAATGATACCGAGGAAAACACATTAAAGTGTAAGTACGATTATTTCATATGTGGTCCTCCAGGTGTCTCTAGTGTTAGTCCATCACAGGTTGTTTCCATTACCCTGAGTGGGATAGAAGGGACCAACGGCTTTTACTGTCTCTTCCGAAAGAGACAGGCAAAGTGGGGTGAACGACGCAGGCAAAGTGGGGTGAATGACGCAGGCAAAGTGGGGTGAACGACGCAGGCAAAGTGGGGTGAATGACGCAGGCAAAGTGGGGTGAATGACGCAGGCAAAGTGGGGTGAACGACGCAGGCAAAGTGGGGTGAATGACGCAGGCAAAGTGGGGCGAACGACGCAGGCAAAGTGGGGTGAATGACGCAGGCAAAGTGGGGTGAATGACGCAGGCAAAGTGAGGTGAATGACGCAGGCAAAGTGGGGTGAACGATGCAGGCAAAGTGGGGTGAACGATGCAGGCAAAGTGGGGTGAATGACGCAGGCAAAGTGGGGTGAACGACGCAGGCAAAGTGGGGTGAATGACGCAGGCAAAGTGAGGTGAACGATGCTCTACCAAACAACCACCGCGCTACTCACTGTTTGTATGTTTTTGTTTTTTTAACCAGTATTAACATAAATGAGACGGGCAAACTATATATGTCCGTTAAGCTCTTTGTATATGCAATCCATGTTGAAGTTTTATTATTTAAAGCTAACAATAAAATTCTTAAAAGAAATATTACAAATGTGCATGAGAGGTTTTGATATAACAGAGATGACCTTGGTTACGTTATCCGTACTATGCTTTCTTTTGGGTACACGCTTTTGTAGTATTAATAACCTTTTGCTCATCAACAGGTTTTAAATACAGACAGTTTCTAGTTCTACCTCCTAAATAATCATAGAGGTATATTTACCAGGATTTGTAATGTTTTTTGGCTAAATTTGAACCAACAGTTGTAAATAACTTACTGAATTCATTTGCCATATTTGTATTGGTGGATACATCTCTATTTCCACACATTATATGAATAGGACACTTGATTGTTGGGCATTGTTTACAAATTACAGAGTTCAATATTGTTAATGTTTCTTTAACGTCTCCTCTTTTTTTCTGCTAGCAGTTCACTGTAATAAGCCTCTTCAGCAGATCTTAACAGAGAAATTAGTTTGTTTTTGTACGTTTTGCATTGAGATTTGGAGCTTTCAGTTCTATGTCGAAGAAGTAATCTATAAAGTTGATTTTTCTCCGACATGCATTGTTTAAGTCGTTGGTCAACCAGGTTTTTTCTATACATGCAATTGTCCTTAATCTTTACATTCTAAGTTAGGCAATGGAGGTTGTACAATGTATTGAATGTGTTGATAAAATTAGCTCCGTACATTTCTAAATGTCTTAGAATAATTTTTTTCAAATTCATATTTACATAAAACAAATATCGGCAAGTAGTTACAAATGTCACTAATTACTAACCCACTATTAGCAGAGTAGTTAATTTGGTTGGTAAATATATTATCTATTAGGGTGCAAGAGTTGAAGGTAATTCAGCTCAGTCTTTCTATTATTATTGGGGTCAGACCACAGTTGACCTTCCTGTTTATTATTTCACACGAATGTAGGGCGTATGAAATTGTAAAATGGGAACTTAATAAATTAATATTATGTGACATGAGTGCCTTAGAGCAGGAACATTCACAGGTTTGTTTGTAGAAGCTATTGGCTGTGAGACAGTGCATTTTTTAAAGAGTTAAACTGGCGGAGGGATTTATGGGAATTTTTCTGCTATGGGCCACGTGGGCGCATGAATACATGGCTATTTTTGTCAAAATTTATAGGCATTGCACGTCGGGGAAATTTAAAAGAGCTGGAGGTCAGTATATCAATGAGATGATGGCAGTTGCTGTGGACAATTTTCAGAATTTTTGATGGTCACGTTTTCTTATAATCAGATAAAACGTTAACATGGCCACCAATGCAATTCTTAACTGTGATCTGACTCCTATTAAAGGATATAATCCCAAACCATACATACAGTTTAGAAACCACTTTGTTCCATCATGTGTTTCCTGTTTAAGTAGATCAATATTAAAGTCTCCACAAACAAAATTGGGTTTACTTTGATTTGCAGACCTAAGTAACTGGTCCACGTGCTCACAGAATATATCTGTCTGAGCTCATAGATCCCATAATTAAAGGCAGGTGACCCGTCTGATAATAACAATGTGTGACCCATTGCTCTTGCCACAGTTGATAGTGGATTATTTGAATCTTTAATATTATCTAGGGTTTCCACTTTTTAAACTACATATGTTAACCAATTTGAATTTTAAAAGCATCACTCAATTGAAATGCTTATATTTGCATTAAACAAATTCATTAGACACTATATAGCGAATGGCTCATCTATGTGTGTCACTATGTTGGAGGCTTCCAAGTGGGGGGACAGATTTAAAATGTAGGTTATTTCAATTCATATTTTGATCCTGGACTTGAAGAAGAAGTGAATACACATACGTATGATATTGGCCGTCACGGGCACCAATAAAGGAATACCACGAACACACTGGCCTTGTACACTAATTCATTACATCACCACTTAAAATATTAGCGTGTACCCATTCAGGAAACTAAGACTAGTATATGCCAAGCTATGCGAGAACACTGTGAAGCCAGAGATCAGTGTCTGTTGTTACGTACTTGTAAATGTGGTGAATACTGTTGGTGGACCATATCTCGGAGGGGCTGTGTCCAATGGTAACTTCAAGGCACGAGAGCTTTGACCCAACAGCAGAGCTCCAGGACAGAGGCTTCCAGCAGCTGAAAACAAACAATACAGTACTTACAGGAGATGTCACTTGCAGGTAATTCCACAACAATATGCTGACATTTATCAAAGTACAGATCTGACTAAGAATAATTTGCATCACAGAATATCTTATTTATACGATGACCTATTAATTAAACAAGATGTTCCTGATAAACAAGCATTTGTTCTAATATTAATTATTCTGCCAGTGTTGTCTGTTGTAATAATATATATATTATTTGATATAGCACTAGACCCAATATTGTTCGGCCCTACCCCACTTGGTCTGCATCCATTTTGTCTACTGTTTTACCCCAATTGGCCTACTTTTGTTTTTAGGACATACATCATTTGGTCTACTGTTGGTCTCAAGGCTTCATGTATCCCAGGTGCATCCCCCATATAGCGAATGGCTCATCTATTTATGTCACCATGTTGGAGGTATCCAAGTGGAGGGGGACATCAATCAAAAACTTGAGATATTTCATATTTCCTGGTATTAAAATACTATAACCGGCGTCGTTTTTGTCTCACGCCAGATTTGGCCTCATTTTGTGATCTCGCCGGATCTCACATTAGATACACCAGGAGTCAGATATAAAATCATATATATGGGACTTTATATCGGTCACTGGTCATTGACAAATTTAACTTTTTTGAAGAAAAATGATGCATAAACAGGTTTTTGAGACATATTGTTGTATATCTAGTTTGACATTAATCGCCAGCTGGCCTTACTGGTATGACACATCGGTGTATTTTGTAAATACGCCATATTTCACTTTATCGGATAAAAATATATGCAACTGTTCATAATAATCACCACAAGAATGTAATCGTATATTACGTACAGTGGGGCTTTTTCGAAGACACTCATTTTTAAGACAAATTCCAGCACTAGCCTCGCTTTGAGAAAGGTATATTTCCGTCGTTCGATATTGTTCACTCAAACCAACTTTTCTAACAACTTGTTTGTACCCGACAGATGAAATAACTGGTAATTATTTCGAATATTGATTCAGTGCATAAAAGTTTCTTCAAATTTTAGTGAAAACAGCATATTATATTATGTGAGGCAAAAAACCACACCAACCAGTACGCACATGCATTCATCAAAGTACAGGGGACCATTTCACTAAGATTCTTATGAAATCATTAGCATAATTTCGCTCTATAAAATCGATTTCGCTCCTTATAGCTATGATCGAAACAGAAAATTGTGTTTCACTAAGAATAAAGCATAAAAATGGTCACAGAAACGCCCTTAAAAATGCTCACAGAAACGCCCTTAAAAACGCTCCTTATTAACGATGAGGTTAGACCGCTCATAACTACATACACCAAAACATATCAATCATAAACGGTCAAATTTACCTAACTGGATATTGTCTTCACTACAGTTTAATGCAGAGATCCTGTTTTTCAGTTAAATAAATTTTCAAAATGTAAGCAATAAATAGTTTACACAATGTGGCTGTTTACAGCAGGTGTTTTACAGCACTCTGCCACTGACGTTGACAAGTCATTGTGGCTGTTTACAGCAGGTGTTTTACAGCACTGTGCCACTGACGTTGACAAGTCATTGTGGCTGTTTACAGAATGTGTTTTACAGCACTGTGCCACTGACGTTGACAAGTCATTGTGGCTGTTTACAGAATGTGTTTTACAGCACTGTGCCACTGACGTTGACAAGTCATTGTGGCTGTTTACAGAATGTGTTTTACAGCATTTTGCCACTGACGTTGACAAGTCGTTGTGGCTGTTTACAGAATGTGTTTTACAGCACTGTGCCACTGACATTGACAAGTCATTGTGGCTGTTTACTGCATGTGTTTTACAGCACTGTGCCACTGACGTTGACAAGTCATTGTGGCTGTTTACAGAATGTGTTTTACAGCACTGTGCCACTGACGTTGACAAGTCATTGTGGCTGTTTACAGAATGTGTTTTACAGCACTGTGCCACTGACGTTGACAAGTCATTGTGGCTGTTTACAGAATGTGTTTTACAGCACTGTGCCACTGACGTTGACAAGTCATTGTGGCTGTTTACAGAATGTGTTTTACAGCACTGTGCCACTGACGTTGACAAGTCATTGTGGCTGTTTACAGAATGTGTTTTACAGCACTGTGCCACTGACGTTGACAAGTCATTGTGGCTGTTTACAGAATGTGTTTTACAGCATTTTGCCACTGACGTTAACAAGTCGTTGTGGCTGTTTACAGAATGTGTTTTACAGCACTGTGCCACTGACGTTGACAAGTCATTGTGGCTGTTTACAGAATGTGTTTTACAGCACTGTGCTACTGACGTTGACAAGTCATTGTGGCTGTTTACAGAATGTGTTTTACAGCACTGTGCCACTGACGTTGACAAGTCATTGTGGCTGTTTACAGAATGTGTTTTACAGCACTGTGCCACTGACGTTGACAAGTCGTTGTGGCTGTTTACAGCATGTGTTTTACAGCACTGTGCCACTGACGTTGACAAATCGTTGTGGCTGTTTACAGCATGTGTTTTACAGCACTGTGCCACTGACATTGACAAGTCATTGTGGCTGTTTACAGCATGTGTTTTACAGCACTGTGCCACTGACGTTGACAAGTCATTGTGGCTGTTTACAGAATGTGTTTTACAGCACTGTGCCACTGACGTTGACCAGTCGTTGTGTGCACTGTCATGGTTGTCCGCGAAACCTTTGCTATTCAATTTTGAGTACATTTTCAGCTGTATCTAATTAAAATGTACACCCCTAACCTTCATATTGCTATACTCTATGACACAACTTTGGTTAAAGTTGTTGGCACTCTCTGTGAGAAAACTGTCAACACGCCGTCGGTGTGTAGCAAAAATAGGGCTTACTGTATTCAGTGCACTGGCGTGACGCGCGTTGGCGCGCTGAATACAGTAGGTGCGCTGACAGTTCGGGTAAGCAAATGTGAAGTGATCGATTAGTTTATATACAACTATTAGATATAATGAAAATTGTTACCATAGATGAATCATGCACCAACATGAAAACTGTACCTATAAAATTGTAGTAAGAGATTTAGATTTTTTATATATGCTCCACGTACAACATTTTTTTTTTCAAATGTAGACAAGATTTTCATTTAGTATGCTGTGCCAGAATTTCTGTTATTAGTATAGCATACTATTTACAATATTAGTTCATTACCAGTTCCAGATGTTAGTATAGCATACTATTGAGAATATTAGTTCATTACCAGTTCCAGATGTTAGTATAGCATACTATTGAGAATATTAGTTCATTACCAGTTCCAGATGCTAAATTTCAGGAGGCTAAATCTGACTATTTAGGACCGTTAATTATAACTCCAGAAATGGTTACTAAGAAAATAAAGGCAATGAAGGATAATAAATCACTGGGAGTGGATGGAATTCCTCCAAAACTACTAATGGAATCAGTAGAACAAATCAGTATACCACTTGCAAGAGTGTTCAACTTGTCATTAAAAGAGGGAGTTGTTCCATTTGAATGGAAAGAAGCAAACATCATACCATTATTTAAAAAGGGTTCAAGAAATAAGTCAGAGAATTACAGACCAGTGAGTTTAACGTCAGTGATTTGTAAATTATTAGAAAGGTTAATTAAAGACCATATGGTGGACTTCCTTGTTAGGCATAAATTATTAAATTCATCTCAACATGGATTCCTAAAAGCGAGGTCATGCTTAACAAATATGTTATGTTTTTTTGAAGAAATCACTAAATGGATAGACGAGGGATCGTCCGTAGATATTATCTACTTAGATTTTCAGAAAGCTTTTGACAAAGTGCCACATCAAAGATTACTACTTAAATTAAAAGCCCATGGTATCGGGGATGGCATAATTGACTGGATAGAACAATGGCTAACTGACAGAAGACAGCGTGTTGTAGTAGATGGAGAAGTTTCAAACAGGAAATCAGCACTAGCCTCGCTTTGAGAGAGGTATATTTCCGTCGTCGTTCGATATATTGTTCACTCAAACCAACTTTTCTAACAACTTGTTTGTACCCGACAAATGAAATAACTGGTAATTGTTTCGAATATTGATTCAATGCATAAAAGTTTCTTCAAATTTTAGTGAAAACAGCATATTATATTATGTGAGGCAAAAACCACATCAACCAGTATACACATGCATTCATCAAAGTATAGGGGACCATTTCACTAAGATTCTTATGAACTCATTAGCATAATTTCGCTCTATAAAATCGATTTCGCTCCTTATAGCTATGATCGAAACAGAAAATTATGTTTCACTAAGAATAAAGCATAAAAATGGTCACAGAAATGCCCTTAAAAATGCTCACAGAAACGCCCTTAAAAACGCTCCTAATTAAAGATGAGGTTAGACCACTCATAACTACATACACCAAAACATATCAATCATAAACGGTCAAATTTACCTAACTGGATATTGTCTTCACTACAGTTTTATGCAGAGATCCTGTTTTTCAGTTAAATAAATTTTCAAAATGTAAGCAATAAATAGTTTACACATTGTAGCTGTTTACAGCAGGTGTTTTACAGCATGGTGCCACTGACGTTGACAAGTCATTGTGGCTGTTTACAGCATGTGTTTTACAGCACTGTGCCACTGACGTTGACAAGTCATTGTGGCTGTTTACAGCACGTGTTTTACAGCACTGTGCCACTGACGTTGACAAGTCATTGTGGCTGTTTACAGAATGTGTTTTACAGCACTGTGCCACTGACATTGACAAGTCATTGTGGCTGTTTACAGAATGTGTTTTACAGCACTGTGCCACTGACGTTGACAAGTCGTTGTGGCTGTTTACAGAATGTGTTTTACAGCACTGTGCCACTGACGTTGACAAGTCGTTGTGGCTGTTTACACAATGTGTTTACAGCACTGTGCTACCGACGTTGACAAGTCGTTGTGGCTGTTTACAGAATGTGTTTTACAGCACTGTGTCACTGACGTTGACAAGTCATTGTGGCTATTTACAGAATGTGTTTTACAGCACTGTGCCACTGACGTTGACAAGTCATTGTGGCTGTTTACTGCATGTGTTTTACAGCACTGTGCCACTGACGTTGACAAGTCATTGTGGCTGTTTACTGCACATGTTTTACAGCACTGTGCCACTGACGTTGACAAGTCATTGTGGCTGTTTACTGCATGTGTTTTACAGCACTGTGCCACTGACGTTGACAAGTCATTGTGGCTGTTTACTGCACGTGTTTTACAGCACTGTGCCACTGACGTTGACAAGTCATTGTGGCTGTTTACTGCACGTGTTTTACAGCACTGTGCCACTGACGTTGACAAGTCATTGTGGCTGTTTACTGCATGTGTTTTACAGCACTGTGCCACTGACATTGACAAGTCGTTGTGGCTGTTTACAGCATGTGTTTTACAGCACTGTGCCACTGACGTTGACAAGTCATTGTGGCTGTTTACAGAATGTGTTTTACAGCACTGTGCCACTGACGTTGACCAGTTATTGTGTGCACTGTCAAGGTTGTTCGTGAAACCTTTCCTATTCAATTTTGAGTACATTTTCAGCTGTATCTAATTAAAATGTACACCCTTAACCTTCATATTGCTATACTCTATGACACAACTTTGGTTAAAGTTGTTGGCACTCTCCGTGAGAAAACTGTCAACACGCCATCGGTGTGTAACAGAAATAGGGCTTACTGTATTCAGTGCACTGGCGCGAGGCACGCTGGCGCGCTGAATACAGTAGGTGCGCTGGCAGTTCAGGTAAGCAAATGTGAAGTGATCGATTAGTTTATATACTACCACTATTAGATACAATGAAATTTTTTACCATAGATGAATCATGCATCAACATGAAAACTGTACCTATAAACTGTAGTAAGAGATTTAGATTTTTTATATATGCTCCACATACAAATTTTTTTTTTCAAATGTAGACAAGATTTTAATTTAGTATGCTGTGCCAGAATTTCTGTTCAACTTGTCATTAAAAGTGGGAGTTGTTCCTTTTGAATGGAAAGAAGCAAACATCATACCATTATTTAAAAAGGGTTCGAGAAATAAGTCAGAGAATTACAGACCAGTGAGTTTAACGTCAGTGATTTGTAAATTATTAGAAAGGTTAATTAAAGACCATATGGTGGACTTCCTCGTTAAGCATAAATTATTAAATTCATCTCAACATGGATTCCTAAAACCGACGTCATGCTTAACAAATGTTATGTTTTTTGGAAGAAATCACTTAAGTGGATAGACGAGGGATCGTCCGTAGATATTATCTACTTAGATTTTCAGAAAGCTTTTGACAAAGTGCCACATCAAAGATTACTACTTAAATTAAAAGCCCATGGTATCGGGGATGGCATAATTGACTGGATAGAAAAATGGCCAACTGACAGAAGACAAGAGTGTTGTAGTAGATGGAGAAGTTTCAAACTGGAAATCAGTTTTGCGTGGGGTACCACAAGGATCAGTATTACGACCTTTATTATTCTTAATATATATCAATGACTTGGACGACAAAATAACAAGTAACGTACTGAAATTTGCAGATGACACAAAAGTGTTTAGAAAGGTTAACACTGATGGTGATAAACAACATTTACAAAACAATCTAGACAGATTAGTGAAATGGTCTGAGAAATGGCAGATGTTGTTCAATTTTGGGAAATGTAAATGCCTACATGCAGGACATGGGAACTTGGATGTAAACTATAAAATGGGAGATACTGTTCTGAGTACTACTGTAAAAGAAAAGGACTTAGGAGTTATAATAAGTGCTGATATGAAAGTTTCAGAGCAGTGTGGTATTGCAGCTTCAAAGGGTAATCAAATTCTTGGGTTGATTAGGAGAAACAACTTACAAGGTAAAAAGCTAATTATACCTCTGTATAAAGCAATATTTAGACCTCATTTAGAATACTGTATACAAGCGTGGAGACCATATCGTAAGAAGGATATAGATACACTTGAACGCATACAGAGGAGAGCAATATTGATAGAAATATGTTTTTCTCTCTCAAGAAAGATAGCAGAAGTAGAGGACATGAGGTAAAGTTAGTAAAGGATCAGTGTTGGTTGGATATCAGGAAGTACTCATTCTCACAGAGGACAGTATATGAATGGAACAAATTATCTACGGATTGTATAACCGCTAGCAGCGTGAATATGTTTAAAAACAAGTTGGACACATATCTCAGGAGGGCGGGTTACACGTAAATGAACACTTATAGACTCTCGATAAGCCAATGGCTTCCTTGTCCACTTGCCATCTGGGCCTTTGGCTTGGATGGCAAATCTTGTTAAATCTTTAGACACGTTTTTATGTCTGTTCCATGTACCAGTATGATATATATACATAAACTTACATAAATGTTTTATCAAGCAGATATAATATCTGCTTGATAAAACAGCAGATATTATATCCGTTGATAATTAATTTAGTACGTTGTGCCAGGATTTTAGCTGTTAGCTTAGTAAGGTATTTAGACACATCTATTTTGGTATATTCCACAGTTTTATCTTAGCATGAAGAAAATATGTCGATTGATAACTAAATTAGTGTGTTGTGCCAGGATTTCCGTTATTCGTATAGTATAATATTTAAACAAGATTTTTTTATCTCTCTTCCATGTATGTCAGTTTTGTGTTAGCATGCAGTAATGATATCCACGTCATTTATTAAATATCCTCCATGTGCTCCATATAATGTAAACATTTAACATTTTCTATAGAAATGTATGCAATTGAACAAATGGTGTCCATGATTTTTTTAATGGCATAATTTGTTTAATTATTTTTAGCGTAAATGAATGCATTAACAACATGATAGCAAGTATACTATATAAAAGGATGATCAATTGAGCCAATTTATTTATTAATCCACCAACCCTAATATTTTTCTGTTAATATGTTGTAACTTAATTTCAACTGTGTACTCATCATCCATCCATATATAATGTATTCAGGATTTGAGTACTTTTTATATTGTAAGATCTATGCATGGTTATTAGTTAATAAATATCCTGGTTGTTCACTACAATGTTGCTTGTGTTTCTAACTTCACGCACGATGAACGCACATGTCTGAAAGAAGTTAGGAACACAAGAAATCCAAAGCACATGTGCAGAATGACTGCCGTGCTTTTAGACTGGCGGTCTAAAAAATATGGCTCACGTACACAGCCACGACCTTTTTCACTCGCTGAATTTGAGTACAGGAAAAAATACTGCCTCTGACTAAATGTTAACAAAAACAGTTTCTTAATATATGTATATATATATATATAAGTTTATGTATAATGTGTAATAGTAATACTTATTCTAACCAATATTACACTTTTGTTCTGACAATTCACTATGCTAACCTAATTCTCAAACTGTAAACAAACCCTATTTTCGCTCGCTGACTTTCCTACCGGAGTCTGGGACTAACTTTTGCTAAAATACTGCCTCTGACTAAATGTTAACAAAAACTCTTTCTGAATATATGTATAATATATATATATATAATTATATATATATTACTATACATATATTCAGAAACAGTATATATATATATATATATACTGTTTCTGAATATATGTATAATATATATATATATATTATACATATATTCAGAGACATGTGTATGCAATAGTAATAATTATTCTAATCAATATTCCACGTTTTTTCTGACAATTCATTGCACCAAATTCAAGTCCATGCTGCTCCGAGATTCTCCCGTCATGGCCAACCACGGCCAGCCACGGCCAACCACACCCACGGTTGACAGTATCAGAAGCAAAGATTTTATACTACTCTAGAATCTTTGATCAGAAGTACATAGTGCGTGTGCAGCAAACTGCTGATAAATATGCCATTTTCAAAAAAGGTGACAGAGGGCTACCAAAAACTACCAACCCATTTCTCTCACATCTTTGTGCTGTAAAATCATGGAACATGTCTTATACCACTTAATCCACTCTATCATGGCACATCTTGATAAAAACAACATCCTAATCAATTCCCAACACGTCTTATACCACTCTATCATGGCACATCTTGATAAAAACAACATCGTAATCAATTCCCAACACGTCTTATACCACTCTATCATGGCACATCTTGATAAAAACAACATCCTAATCAATTCCCAACATGGTTTCCACGCTAAGCATTCATGTGAAAGTCAGTTACTATCAACAGTTGGCTCTCTTGCAAGATCTTTAAACAACCATAAACAGACAAACGTTCTAATCCTAGGTTTCTCCAAAGTGTTTGACCCTGTCCCTCACCAGAGGCTCCGTCTCAAACTAAAACACTGGCATCCAGGGAAAGACATGGCGTTGGACCAGTTCTTGGCTTACAAACAGGACACAGTGGGTTGTAGTTGATGGTGATGCTTCACATAAAATTCAAATGTTTTCCGGCATTCCCCGTGCTTGCACTGCTCATATTTATATTATACATAAATGTTATTGGAGAAAATATTACTTCCCACATTAAATTATTTGCTGATGACTGTCAGCTGTTCAGGACAATTGACAGTGTCACAGACACAGTTGACAGTGTCGCAGACACAGTTGACAGTGTCGCAGACACAGTTGACAGTGTCGCAGACACAGTTGACAGTGTCGCAGACACAGTTGACAGTGTCGCAGACACAGTTGACAGTGTCGCTGACACAGTAGACAGTTTCGCTGAAACAGTTGACAGTGTCGCTGACACAGTTGACAGTGTCGCTGACACAGTAAACAGTTTCGCTGACACAGTTGACAGTGTCGCTGACACAGATGTCCTTCAAAATGATCTCTGTAAAATGTCACTCTGGACCCGGAAATGGCAAATTATTTTTAATCCAGAAAAATACTATACACTCCAAATATATACAACCCAAAACCCACTAAAAATGGATTACGTGGAAGGTGTCACTCTCGAGCCTGTCAGTCACCATCCATATCTTGGAGTCGAAGTACAGCAAGATCTTAAAAGGAAAAGTCACATCAATAACATCACCTCTAAAGCAAATAAAACTCTCGGGCTAACCAAAAGAAGCCTACATAAATGCTCACAAGAAGTAAAGGCAGAAGCATATACCACCCTTGTCAGGCCTAAGCTCGAATATTCCTCAGCCATATGTGACTCATACCGTAAATATCAAATTAATCAAATGGAAAAAATCCAATACAGGGCTGCTGTTTTGTACTAGATGGTTTTTCTAGAGAATCCAGTGTTACTAGTACGTTGGTCTTCCACAAAGCCATACACCATAAAATTGCTGTCACCTTGCCAGACTACCTTAAAACGTCTACTCACCACACTATATTGAGCGACTGTTGTTACTTCATTCCCCCAGCAACAATCCGACGTGTTCAAGTATAGTTTCGTTCCACGGACAGTTACAGACTGGAATTCCTTAAGCCCCGAAATTTCCAACAATAAAACAACCTCCAGTTTTAAAAGCAGATTACAAAAAACTGTGTTACTAGTGTAGGTAACTGGAAACCCATGGACAGCATCCATAGACACAGACTTACCCACGTCACTCAACTTATTTGTTCATTATCTCTACAAGTAATATGAATGGTTCTTCTAGTTATCCATGTAGTCTATAGTATAGATGTAGATGCTCCAGCACTATTTTGACTGCAAAAGTGCGCAAAAAACACAATATTTTAAATGACTGTATGCTTTTTTGTACGTGGAATGATGTGAAATGATTGAATGAATGAATGCATTTCCACAGAAAAATTGCAGTAAGAATGTCATTCAGTGGCATAAATAATTTAGGCCAATCCAGTTCATGATTACCCAAGATTCTCCCACCACGGCCAACCACGCCTACGTTTGACAAAGTGTGGAAGAACAGGTTTTTGAGACATATTTGTGTATATTTAGTTTGACATTAATCGCCAGGTGGCCTTACTGGTATGACACATCCGTGCATTTGGTAAACAAGCCATATTTCACTTTATCGGACAAAATGTCCACAACTGTTCATAATAATCACAACAGGAATGTAATCGAACGGCCTCATAATGTTTATATATTTAATGCGTTGTATATTACAGTACAATGAGGATTTTTCAAGACTCTCTTCGAATTCAGTCGCTAGCCTCATTTTGAGAGCCACATTTCTGTAGTTCGATATTGGTAAGTCACTAACTGAAAACAACTTTTCTAATAACTTCTTTGCACTCTGTATATGAAATAACTGATACTTATTTTGAATGTCGATCCCATGCGCGAAAGGGTCTTCAGCTTTTTGTCAAAACGGCATACTATATAATTTATTACATAATGCAAAAACCACCCTGACCAGTACACATAATCATGTATGCAATGTCGCTAATATTATCAACAAATGGAAGTATTTTTTGACAGGTATATGTAAGCCTTACTGACTTATGAGTTATTACTATAGGCCATTGTAATAATTTATTATAGTTACGAATATGAAAAATATAAACATTATGTTAAGAAGGATGTCAAGGAAACACAGAAAGATCAAGATTAACAAAGTTTAATAAGGAGTTCAAAACCAGTGTTTATCACAACCAGTGTCAGATAGAATATGGACCCCATAGAAAATGGACTCTAGATTGCTACATGTGTGAATATTAATCTAGTATCTGTCCTTTTGTTGGAATCGTTTAATAAGAATATAACAAAAACTGACATTCATTCATTCAGTTATTGTCTTCCCAGTTAAATACACGTATCTATGCGTTGCCTCCAGTTAATTATACAGAACAAGAGCAACATTTTGAACTAAATACATGCTTGTCAAAAGTACAAAACATGTAAAAAATAAGTTATGGTAATCAACAGTACGTATGCATTGTCTACCAGTTAACTATTTCATAATGGAATATAGACCCCAGGTCCATATTCTATGGGGCTTCATTTTCTATGTCATATAGAAAATGGACCCCCATGGAATATGGACCCCGGGTCCATTTTCTATGGAGGTCCATATGAGGCATTAACTTTTAATTAACTTTACTGGAAGAGGTTATTTTAATTTAATTTTATTGAAAAAATCACAATTAACTTTCAATTAACTTTTTATTCGGTATATTATTTTATGCAATCTGGTGGTGACTGCCATTGGCTTGCTGTCAGGAGTAAGATTTGATGTTCATAGTGCCCATTAAACACAGCCACTCAGCCAGTGACCCAAGTTCACCCAACCAATATCAAAGAAAGCTTCTAGTCAGGTCCAGGCAGTTATTTGAACAGTGTCAATGTCCAGCCAGGGTCAATCAGTGAATAAGCTGAACTGTGAGTGTGCCTGGCCAGGTGCTACAGCTGTATTATGTAAGAGTATTGACTCCTCTTGCTTTTTTTCTAGAAATAATCCCACATGAAAAATCCATTTAACAAAAATATTTAACTTAAATTCTCGAAATGTGCTTTCAAGTTTTAGAGACATTTGTACAATGTAACTATGTTTCATTAACTTGCTTGCCATGTTGCAGACAGGGACACTAGTTAGCCACCCCCCCCCCCCCCGTAGCAGATAGTGGCTTCTTGTTTGTCTTGTTATTTTGTATGGGAATTGTTGGCAGTAATCCTCTTGGGAGTAGTGGCTTCCATGGCGCCCACAAGACCTGATTGTATGGGTGGCAAGTGCAGTGACCATCTGGTAAAATAAACCAATCATGATATTGGTAATGTAACAGAAGTTATTTGAAATTAATTGTTAATTGAACGAAAGTTAATTGTTAATTTAATTAAATTGAACAAGTTATGAGGTTAATTTAATTTAATTTAATTGACCTGATAAATGTGTAAGGCTAATTTAATTTAACTGGGACATTTCTGAGTTAATTGTAATTTAATTAACTTTCAAAATTCTATGGGGGTCCATATTCAATAACAGAATATGGATCCGCCGGGTCCAAATTGTATAGGATTATATAGGGAAACTGGACCATTTTCCATGGGGTCCATATTCTATGACACCAGTACTAAACAGGATGGCTCTGAATGGTCTCCTGTGGTTGAATCATGGTCTGCATAAAACAAACTACACATTCCCCAAGCCCTCATAGATTCAGCAGAAAGTGCCCAGCTCACCCAAGTCCACACGTGCTCCACTAGAGAAGGCAAGTTATTAGATCTCGTCTCACAACAAATCCTACATTGGTAACAAACTCCACCTCTGTGCCAGGGATATCAGACCATGATATTGTTGTTACTGATTTTGATGTAAGAGTCAAACAGTGAACACCAAAAGAAATTTGCTCGTGCTGACTGGGATAGCCTCAATGCTGATTGTAGCATCAGTCTGATGAAATCAAGACACATTACGGTTCTGTTACAAATACAGAATCTCCTTTAAGAATTACAGAACCACCTTTAAGAATTACAGAACCACCTTTACGAATTACAGAACCTCCTTTAAGAATTACAGAACCACCTTTAAGAATTACAGAACCACCTTTAAGAATTACAGAACCTCCTTTAAGAATTACAGAACCACCTTTAAGAATTACAGAACCTCCTTTAAGAATTACAGAACCACCTTTAAGAATTACAGAACCACCTTTACGAATTAACTAATGAAATCTGTTGACAAACACATCCCTTCTCAGCTCAGCTCTAGACAGTGCAACCTCCCGTGGCTAAGCAGAAAACTACAAAGATTATTGAAGCAGAAGAAACAATTGTACAATAAAGCCAAGAAAACAAACAAACAACTGAATAAATTACAGATTTGTGCGGAAAACATGTAGGAGAAGTCTGCGCAAGGCTGATTGGGACTACGTCAACAATATTATCTCACAAGGACTTCAGAAAAACAATTTAAACCCCCTTCTGGCATTTCATCAAAAGTAGGAAACAAAATAAAATTGGAGTAGTCCCCCTAAAAAAGAATGGATCGTTGGTGCGTGATAGTAATGGGAAGGCAGAGATCCTCTTGGAACAGTTCCACAGGCCGGCTGAATTTCTACCGGGTTAGTGGATTATGAATTCTACTAGCCCACAGGAATTTTCACTAGCCCGAGTACTTTCATTAAAATTTTTTTCAATCTTCCTCAATCTATGTCCACAACCATATGTTCACAATAATAAAACAACTACTGTTTTTACAAGAAAAATTTTTATTTGTCTGTTTTTTATTCCAAAGAGTCAACTGAATATATAAAATATGTTTGAAAAAAACAAGAAAAATCGAGAAAAGAAAAATCTGGAAAATGCATTTAATACTTGGCTTTCATCAAGACTAGACTAGATCATTGACTAGAGTTGAACGTAATACTTGGCCTCTCTCAGTATTATCTTGGCACTTCAATGAATATAAAAAAAAGTCAGAAACAAAAAAATACAAGTTACATTTGACAAATACTTCAACATTTCACTGGCACGAAAGATGTCGAGTTGACATTCGAATGTTCGCGCAAAATATGCCATAGAAACATTGGGTGTATACAAATTGCTCAAGTCAATCAAACCATTTAAACAAAGCCCAACCAGATCCCCAAGGCAGTCCTGAAGAATTGTGCTGACACCCTATCCCCACCACTCTGTGACATCTTCCAAAGGTAAGTGGACATGGGCACCCTGTCATCAGACTGGTGTACAGCAAATGTGTCAAATGAGACACACAACTACCTGTAAATTACCATCCCATCTTCCTGACGTCTGTCCCATGTAAGCCTTTTGCCCATCCTCAGGGGGGTTTGGGATTGGAACCCCCTTTTTGAGAGAATTGAGTAAACTGAACCTTTTGTTAGAAATCATCCCATAAATCCCCGGCTGTTGTGTACCTGGTACACTCGAACCCCCCTTTTTAAAACCCCAAGAACGGGCATGTTATATATTATTATGAAGAACCTCCTATAACCTATCCAATAACCAATATCCGTCCCCAACTCATTCACAAGACACACTTTGCAAACAACGCACAAGGTGGAAACTTATACATATAACAGTGGTATCATATATGATGGACTGGGCACCAACCTACAAAGTGAACAACAAATTATAATTTTTGACATCTGTGGCACGGTGCAACTGCCGTGTGGTAATGTTATCGACATCATTTGTAATGTTATTTATATAATTTGTGTTAAAACCTCCCACCTCAAAGCCCCACCTCCCCTATTGTTTAGGCCAACCTCCCACTTCACACCTATTTCTGAGGCCAACCTCCCACCAATTTTTAGGATGAACCTCCCACCCCCTGATACGCACGCACCTCATATATGTCAATGATATAATAATTTAACAAACTTAGGAATACAGTAGTCAATAAATACTGTTTACCTTTCCACGCATATTCGTGAAAATGCAGGGCATGTATTAAACAGAGTAATTTATATAATCACCACAATGTATTCGGGGCAAAGCGCACTCGCCTGCACGAATCATTAACACCTATTATAATATATATATATATATATATATATATATATATATATATATATATATATATATATATATATCAGTGAGCTACTTCACATCTTGGATTAGTTAAAGTATTTATGATCCAACAGCATAAATACTTTAACTAATCCAAGATGTGAAGTAGCTCACCGATATATATATATATATATATATATATATATATATATATATATATATATCTATATATATCTTGGATTAGTTAAAGTATTTATGCTGTTGGATCGGTTAAAGCTATTCAATTGGTTTGGCATCATGGTACATCAGTTTATTGGAAGATAGCGGCACTAATAGTTGGATCTGCCGAAATACAGTGGGTGTGTTTTATCCTGGGGTGCGCTTCGCCCCACCCTGCTCTTTATGGGCCTTACATACTACGTATGTGTGTATGTATGTATGTATGTATGTATGTATGCATGTATGCATGGATACATACATACAGGCCTCAACATTTACACTGGCCCAGCGCTTTTTGGGGTTGTCGGGCCAGTTCAGGCCACAAGTTTCCATATTTTACTGGCCCGGTGGGCCAATATATTTTCAGATCGTTTTTATCCCATTAGTCACAGCCACAGGTCATCGTTTCAATGGCTTCTTGCCCTTGCCATCCACCCCGTACCTGGCCTAAAAAATAGACTAATATTAACGTTAATGTAATTTTTTGTATATATTGTGGAAGTACTCAATGTTCTCAACCTGTGGGGGGGTCATTCATACCAGTGCATCCATTATTTTGGTTGCAAGAGAGCTGTAAGCAGTCCTATCTATTTTTCACTTATTTTGCACATTTTTACAGGGGCGGTTGGTAAAAAGTAAAAAACAACACATAATATACCCTAGAGACTTTTTAAAACTCACTGTCTTCTTCTAAGCATGTTTGACATATATAGGTCATTAGCATTATTATGAGCAAAGTCACGAAAAATGGAACACTTTGATTTTCTAAACTTATGAGCTTTGCTGTTTGCTTGTTTAGATTAATATCCCACTTTTTATTTTTTTAGGGATAAAAAATGGTCTTATCTTTCAGCAAAGACAACTTTGGCAAGTTTCATCAAGATTTGCCTCTTCTACAGCTATATGAGGGCCTAAAAATGGGGGTATTTTTGCATAAAAATGTAAAAACTTTCAACGATGGCATTTCATGTGTAAAAATTAAAATTACATGAAGATATGGATGCTTCCTTTTATACTTTTGTGTTGAATATATACCCCAAGGTATATTTGGATGAAACAATTAACTGTGTACTCCCACCCATTGCTGAGTTATTGAGGTGGGAACCTGGCGTTGTTTTTCAAGAGACCGCAGTTTTGGGCGGTAGCTGTATCACAATCTGTCTAAGAAAAAGGTAAGCGGCTAAATTAACATTAACAAAAAATTTTCTGCCTTACAACCCATCCTCAATTGATTTCCAAAAAAAGAAATTTAACAAACATTGTAAGTCATACAGATTTTTTAAGGAAAACTGTGAAAAAAATTCCGTTCCCTTATCTGTCACACCCTATTTTCCCAGAAAAGTAAGAGGGAGAAAAATATGAAAAAAATATGCTATACACAGCTTGAACCATTTGCAATTCACAGATACAAAATCATTAATCAGTGAGTTGGTGTTATGAAGTAACAAAGGATTTACCAATTCCGTCCCTCAAAATGTTGCGTCTGTCACATTGCAACAGACGTGACATAAGGGACATAAGTGCCAGTATGAACAATTTGCTGTAGTACATTAATTTTATTTGCAGTTATATGATAAATGGCATATGTCCAGATGTTTTGGTATGAAAAATTCTAATTAAGAATAACAGTTACTAGGCCAGTACATTTTCAAATGGTAAGATTGGATTGTTGCAGATGAGACACTTTATGAGCAGGATGATGTCACCTGTGAGTAAACTAAACTGTTATAAACCATCTTTTTCTTGGTTGAAATTACAAAGTAAAACTACATGAGCCATGTGATATTACATGTTATTAACTAGATACAAACAGATGTCTACTTTTGGAAAATTTCCACTATTGTATTGTCCCAAACATCATCATTTTGCCAACAATTGGCTGGCAATCTGCTCATAGTTTGCTGTAGTGTACAGCTGTTTTGTTAATGTTACTTTATTGTCCAGATGGTACCACATATTATGCTAATTACCCATGAGAAAACAAAAGACAAACCCCAAATATTTAGATATCTTAGAGGTGCTTCCTCAATTGAAATTGTTTAACTTTGTCATGTGATTGGTGAGAGGATGGAAGTCACGCCCATGATCAGCATTGACCCACACAATATTTAACATTTTGGATATCCACTATTTTGATCCTTACCAGATCTAACAATTGAAACTTAAAAAAATTATGATTCGAAAAAAATAGGCATTTTTTATTAAATCGACTGCAGATGTTACATAAACTATTCACACACTATATATTTGGACACCAATGAACCGTATTTGAGACAGGCTAAATCAGTTGTGGAAGCAGTTCTAAGCTTAGCTGTTCACCATTTTCTTTGCACATGTTGACTCAAGTCTTTCAGGTGTCTGTACTGAAATCATCTGACCTAAGGGTGTAAATTGTTCAACAGGTCACAGGTATTGTATCTGATTATCAAGTAAATTTATACAAATAAAAGAAATCTGTCTATTTTGCCTGGCATTTTTTGTGGAGAAGCATGAACACAATATTAGCTCCCTCAACCAGCTAAATGAATACATCTGATTTTGCTGCCCACACCATGTGTATAACATAATTATATGCATTTGTTTTTTGTATTAGAAGTTCTAAATTAACACATTTTGGACTGCTTTTGAAGTGTCATGATACCATCCCGTTATTTATTTTGGTTCAGTTCCATTTAGATAATATAACTTTGTTATCGAACAATACAATGTTTTTGTTTTCAAAGAGAAAACCTGATGTGTTGTTAAATTTTTTGGCTTGCCTAAAGGTTATGTTAAATGGCTAGTGATAAGAAGTTTTTCAAATAAAAAATTATGATATCATATTATGATTGAGCTGATGATATTAGGAAGTGAATATCATTGTTGTAAAACGATCATTATGATGAAAAGTAACAAAGATATTTGAATACCCTACAAAAAAAATGTGTTACACTGTCCATGTTGGACATTGTTCTGAAATTACTTTATTTTTACAGCAAAATGGATCATCCTGATCCAGTAGAAGTGAAAAAGCTGAAGGCAAGAGAGCGCCAAAGGAAACAGAGAGAGAAGTTAAAAGAGAATTCAGAAAAACTTGAGGAAATTTGAAAGAAGGATGCCACACAACAGCGAAAGAACCGGGATGCTAAGTGGCTAACTATGACAGAGGGAAAAGAGGAAACATCAAGGAGTTGAGAAACTGAGACAGCAAAAGTATACAAAGATTAAAGCTGAATGGGTGGGAAGGACAGTCAGATCGAGAAGAGTAAAGAAACAAGTGAAACTGATGACACCTGCTGAAAGAAGAGAATATGAGAAGCAGAAGAAGGTCTGTACAGTGTAGTAGAAAACAATTGATGGGTCAAAAAAAAAAAATTGTGATAGGAAAAAGGGATGGTAAAGCAAAGCATGGCAGAAGAAGACACTGTTGGTGATGAATATGATGGGATAATGTCAGAAGACACAGCTGAAGAAAAGGAAGGTCCCCAAGCAGTAAATACCACGAGCAGGCAGCTCAGATATTACTACTGTAGAAAACTACTTGAAAGGATGCCACAACACAGAGCACACAGAGCGCACGGAGCGCACAGAGCGCACAGAGCGCACAGAGCGCACAGAGCGCACAGAGCGCACAGAGCGCACAGAGCGCCCAGAGCGCACAGAGCGCACAGAGCGCACAGAGCAGACAGAGCGCACAGAGCAGACAGAGCGCCCAGAGCGCACAGAGCGCACAGAGCAGACAGAGCGAACAGAGCGCACAGAGCGCACAGAGCGCACAGAGCACACAGAGCGCACAGAGCAGAAGCACTTCAGTCTATAATCCTCTCTGCTACACCTACCTCCAGAAAAGTATACAAGAAATGTGGGATTATGGTTAAAACAAGTGCACAAACCAAACGTAGTTTAATGTCAGAATTTAAAGGGATGTTCATGGACAGGGATGTTAGCAGAAAAATATCATCAAATCATGCCCTCAGGATCAAAAGAAAATGCAAGAAAACCTAAAAAAAATGGCTAAGACACTGGCTGTTTCTAATGGCAAAGTGTACAGGGATATTAGCATGCTCGCTGGGACTGCCAAATGTAGAAAAGCAGGGTATCCCCACTATGGATGAATCAAATTCAGGATTTGTTCTTCAGAGAAGACATAAGCAGAGCTGTACCAGGGAAAACGGTGTCAGCTGCTTTCAAACTCAAACAAAGTATCTTCTGTGCATGACAGTTGAAGATGCATACAAAATTTTGTGAGATGAAAATACAGCCTTCCCTTACAAGTTCATAATATTCAAGAAATTCCGTCCGCCAAATGTGAGGATCCCAAGGTTCAGTGATTGTATTCAGTGCGCCTGTCCCAAGCACACAAATGTTGAAATGAAGATAGCTGCTTTGAATGCCATCATGAAAAGATTGGTAATACCAATTTACATGTAGTCAGATTTCCAGGTACTACTATGTTAATCAAGGTAATTTTCTTCATATTTTCTGAAAAAGTGATTTGAATCATGTAAACCAACAGCCCAACCAAGTATAGAGACAGTTTGAAAATAAAGATTAATTTATTAACCATGTTGTTTATGTTGTGTCTGTCACAATTAATGTCGCATCTGCACACAGGGTTTTTTGTCCTGTAGAATGGAATCTATGAAAATCAGTGCCCCATGAGAGGTATACTGTGTGAGGTGTGAGGTATGCTGAGTGAGGTGTGAGGTGTAGGATATAACCAGACACTTAATTTATTTCTCTGTCCAAAAAAATTATGTTGGGTGGAACTTTTCCAACTGGATTTTCAAAAAGGGACACAATTTTGCACTGTCAGCACTATCATTCGCTAGTTTTGATGGAAAACCTAACATTTCTATTTTTGTCTTATCACCACCATCACAATATACCTCTAAAAATAAAAGAAATAATTATCATTGTGGAAACTTTTGCAGGACACATAGATTTATAGGTGTGACAGACGCGACACAAAAATGTGAATGGTCTATTTCATCATCCTATATAATAAAAACGAGGCAGTAAGTTATCTTCGACTTACCACTTTGGTACACTTTCAACCCCATACATTATATGTGAAAGAAATTATTTTAGGAAAGAAAATTATTTACTCCTAATTTTTACACAACTGTTCCATTTTCCGTGACTTCGCTCTTATGTATATGGAAAATATTTTTTACGAGGTTTTTTAACTGCAAACTATTATGCAGATTTTTACAGAAGCCTGTTCACAGCTGAACACATGCTGATGCAAGATGAATATTTGACATGTGTATGATGTAGGATGAACTGTAAGCTTCCATTGTCACACTGTTTACATTATCAGGGTGTGTTAGTACTTAAAGTAAGAAACAACTACTATAAATAATATTTGACATGTGTATCATGTAGGATGAACTGTAAGCTTCCATTGTCACACTGTTTACATTATCAGGGTGTGTTAGTGCTTAAAGTAAGAAACAACTACTATAAATAATATTTGACATGTGTATCATGTAGGATGAACTGTAAGCTTCCATTGTCACACTGTTTACATTATCAGGGTGTATTAGTACTTAAAGTAAGAAACAACTACTATAAATAATATTTGACATGTGTATCATGTAGGATGAACTGTAAGCTTCCATTGTCACACTGTTTACATTATCAGGGTGTGTTAGTGCTTAAAGTAAGAAACAACTACTATAAATAATATTTGACATGTGTATCATGTAGGATGAACTGTAAGCTTCCATTGTCACACTGTTTACATTATCAGGGTGTGTTAGTACTTAAAGTAAGAAACAACTACTATAAATAATATTTGACATGTGTATCATGTAGGATGAACTGTAAGCTTCCATTGTCACACTGTTTACATTATCAGGGTGTGTTAGTGCTTAAAGTAAGAAACAACTACTATAAATAATATTTGACATGTGTATCATGTAGGATGAACTGTAAGCTTCTATTGTCACACTGTTTACATTATCAGGGTGTGTTAGTGCTTAAAGTAAGAAACAACTACTATAAATAATATTTGACATGTGTATCATGTAGGATGAACTGTAAGCTTCCATTGTCACACTGTTTACATTATCAGGGTGTATTAGTACTTAAAGTAAGAAACAACTACTATAAATAATATTTGACATGTGTATCATGTAGGATGAACTGTAAGCTTCCATTGTCACACTGTTTACATTATCAGGGTGTGTTAGTGCTTAAAGTAAGAAACAACTACTATAAATAATATTTGACATGTGTATGATGTAGGATGAACTGTAAGCTTCCATTGTCACACTGTTTACATTATCAGGGTGTGTTAGTGCTTAAAGTAAGAAACAACTACTATAAATAATATTTGACATGTGTATCATGTAGGATGAACTGTAAGCTTCCATTGTCACACTGTTTACATTATCAGGGTGTGTTAGTACTTAAAGTAAGAAACAACTACTATAAATAATATTTGACATGTGTATCATGCAGGATGAACTGTAAGCTTCCATTGTCACACTGTTTACATTATCAGGGTGTGTTAGTGCTTAAAGTAAGAAACAACTACTATAAATAATATTTGACATGTGTATCATGTAGGATGAACTGTAAGCTTCCATTGTCACACTGTTTACATTATCAGGGTGTGTTAGTACTTAAAGTAAGAAACAACTACTATAAATAATATTTGACATGTGTATCATGCAGGATGAACTGTAAGCTTCCATTGTCACACTGTTTACATTATCAGGGTGTGTTAGTGCTTAAAGTAAGAAACAACTACTATAAATAATATTTGACATGTGTATCATGCAGGATGAACTGTAAGCTTCCATTGTCACACTGTTTACATTATCAGGGTGTGTTAGTGCTTAAAGTAATTAAGAAACAACTACTATAAATAATATTTGACATGTGTATCATGTAGGATGAACTGTAAGCTTCCATTGTCACACTGTTTACATTATCAGGGTGTGTTAGTACTTAAAGTAAGAAACAACTACTATAAATAATATTTGACATGTGTATCATGCAGGATGAACTGTAAGCTTCCATTGTCACACTGTTTACATTATCAGGGTGTGTTAGTGCTTAAAGTAAGAAACAACTACTATAAATAATATTTGACATGTGTATCATGTAGGATGAACTGTAAGCTTCCATTGTCACACTGTTTACATTATCAGGGTGTGTTAGTACTTAAAGTAAGAAACAACTACTATAAATAATATTTGACATGTGTATCATGTAGGATGAACTGTAAGCTTCCATTGTCACACTGTTTACATTATCAGGGTGTGTTAGTACTTAAAGTAAGAAACAACTTATATAAATAATATTTGACATGTGTATCATGTAGGATGAACTGTAAGCTTCCATTGTCACACTGTTTACATTATCAGGGTGTGTTAGTGCTTAAAGTAAGAAACAACTACTATAAATAATATTTGACATGTGTATGATGTAGGATGAACTGTAAGCTTCTATTGTCACACTGTTTACATTATCAGGGTGTGTTAGTGCTTAAAGTAAGAAACAACTACTATAAATAATATTATGTACATTACAAGTACGCTGGTGTCCACTTTCTCATCATATCAATATGTGTGGATTGTTGAGTGAATAACCATTCTGACACAATACCAACTATCAGTTGTACATAATTTTGTACATAATATGTTGCTTCGCTAATTGGTGGCTATAATAAAAAATTTAAGTAATGTATTTGGTAAAACACTGCATGTATGAAAAAATGGAAATGTATGCACAAGTTTTAAAGTAAATGTCATATAATGGCATGTTCATCTAAAACCTTATCATTATATTACACTGTTGAAATACTGAGATTAGCATTAAAGATTAAAGTAATACGTACAACACAGTAAACTGATAACTTTTTGTATTAATAAATGTTGGCTTTAAAATCATACTATCAAACTTAAAAGACAAACAGGTTTTTTAATGAATGTCTCACATTAATGTCACATGACATAGACAGTTTCATACATTTTCACCCATCATCATACCCAAAAATGGCGAAATCGATAAATTTGGCATAAACAAATATTTACATAACTGGTCATATAATCAATATAAATAAGTCGTATCCACGGTTATAACAATACTTATAATGAAAATAAATCAGAAAGCACAGTGTAAATCATATTAACATTCCGAGCGTAAGACTGTCAGCCTTGACTCTTGAGCTAATGCCAGTAATGGTCAGTCGCGCTGTCACTGCAAGTTTGTTTACATGTTTTATCTCCCGCCAAAATGAGCAAAACACCCTACAGAATATCAAACATACAATGCTACACGATAATATAGTTCGATAGATCAATTACTACTTACACACGTACTTGAAGAACGGATGTTTACGAACTTTAAACAACTACGACGAGAAAGACGAACTTCAAACAACAGCGGGCTAGAACATCGCATGATTTATTAATTCTGACCTGTGTGTGGCTCCACCTAACGTTCTCATAGCAAGATAATTCTTGGCTTCAGAGAACAGTGATAGGGGGTTGTTTTAGTTGTACAGTACATCACTAGCCAGACCTAGCCAAAATAAAAAATATTTTTGTGTTAATAAATGATCAATGAAAGATATACAATTGTTTTTTTCGTGAATCAAAGTGAATCCCGGACTTGCGAGAATCATGAAATTTTCACCTTAAAAAACAAAATACTTTTGCCTAAAGAAGTAAAATACGATGTACATCAGAGTAAAGTACATTTATTCAGCTTTACAGCCATATGCATATTTGTATTATAGGTGGTCTATGTCAGCTGCTATGGACCGTTAAAGGCACCCCTATAAACTGGCCTCTGTGGGTACACGTTTTGGTCGACTTGCCGATCACAGCACCACTAGCACCGCCTAACGAGCTCCGGCATTGCTACTCAAAGCCGGACCTGCTGCGCCTGCGGCTTCGACAGAGCCAGGCCCAGAGGCAGAAGGCATATGATTCTCAAACGATTCCTGCAGCAACGTTGTCTGCCATACGGAATACTGACTGAAAGCATGAAAGTAAATCACCAACGACAAAATAAATAATGGCCAAACTCGCATCCTTCGACTTGTGATGTGATGTATTACAAAAATAGTGTGTTTTTAATCAATAAAAAAAATTCGGGCCAGTAACTTTTTTTCGGGAGCCAGTAATATTTAACATCTACTTGCCCAATGGGCCACTTGGTACAAAAGGTTAATGTCAAGGCCTGTATAAGTTTTGTGGTTGTACCTTAATTAGTTTTCCTGATAGAGCAATTTAAAGACACCCCTCGTCCATGTTTTCAAAACACGTTTTTGGCCTATTTTCATTAAAAAGTCTACCTGGCCTAAAAATAGGTAAATATTAATGTTAATGTAATTTTTTAAACATACTGGAACTACTACATTTTCTCAATATAATGCCATGGTGGGTACCATACACTGTAGCATCATTATTTTGCCTGCAACAGTGTTGCAAACATTGAGAAATGTGAAAATTTTTGCCACATTATATAGAACCGTGTTATTAAGACTTAAATTTGATATAATATATGTACTCTCGAGTGCAAAATAAACGTATAGGCCAAATATCGGTCAAATTTAATAATAGTATAGTGCGAAAAAGTCACTAGTATATTTGTCTTTTTTTAGCGCCGAAGCAATTTTTTTACTCGACGTGAAGCCAAGGCGTCTCTGACTCTGGAAAACTACGTGGATCGCCTGTATTTTGTTTTTTTTCCTGCCGAATATGAATAAACTTTGTGCGTATTCGCATCACCGCAGATATAGTAACCGCATTTCATATCTGCGAGAAACCGGGGAATTTTCCGTTTTTAAATATACATAAAAGTTTTATTGAATTGAATACGCAAGCCCGTTTCAGGGGAAACCGCTGCCAGCCGGTTTGAGGCGCTGTGCACGGCGGCCATTTAAGGTACGTCGGTTTACGCGGTGATAATGGCGTTTTAACTAATAATATACCATGTCGAGCTCCCGAGAACTAAGGATTCTGACCGATTCATCTAATCTTAGAAATCTAATGGTCTCTCGCTTTGGGATAAAAATCTAGGATCCTCAGAAGCACGGGGGCACGGACCACAGTCACTTTTCCCATAGACGACCATTATAACGTTCTTGCGTCTACATTGAAAATTTATCCTACAATATTTTTTTTTAATTCACAGAAAATGACAGACCCACTAAGACACCTGGTGTGTAAAATTCGTGAAAATGACACCTCCTTTTCGCACAAATTGCTTCAACGCATGATGCCCGTGCATTTCTGCCATGAAATTCCCCGGTTTCCCAAATATGAGTACATCCTGCCTAACAGCCACTGTGTCCTTACGCAACTGGTATACCTACTGACAAATGGCATCATTTCAAAGCTTAGATGCTACTGTGCACAAAAACATCACTTCCACTCACTCATCCACTCAATTTCTGCTCTCACAAATAAACCCTATCTGCACAATGAATTTTTTCCTTGGGATTCTTTATGAATGTAATGACGGATGGATTCTGACTGTGGTCCGTGCCCACGGGATCCCACTAAATTCACGACTGTCTTTCGAAAGGATGAAAACTTAGCCGTCAGATGGAGCCACATGCAGGCCCAGTTGGGAGCAAGTGATTTTAGCAAGAGTGGTAAACCGCTCCGTGGGTGATTGATTAGCGCTAGCAATAGGGAGTGAGAGTGATTGCTCTCCTAACAATTATATCCTGCACAATTTGCCACGATTATCGGAGAATATAGGCTGGCAGGAATGTTCAAATTTAATAATGGTATAGTGCCAAATAAGGTGCGTATATGGTAGCATTTTTCATCAAATAAAATACGCGTATAGGGACGCTTATTCGGCACTCAAGAGTACTGAATAATGACTTGTTCATAAGCTACACACACACACACACACATTGTGTTGCCTGTGCTGTTGTGTCTTTCATAGCTGTATCTGAAGTGGTTTTGGTCACATTATCCGACAAGAAGGAATTTAAAGGGACATTTTGGAGGGAATGGTTGACGGTAATATAAAGTTTATGTCTCAGAATTTGTCTAAATTTTAACCAATGAATAAATAATTATACCTGAGCTCTTCTGCCAAAAAACTAAGGATTCATACGCATATTGTGTTTGTAACGTCTTATAATGTGAACGGGGGTAAGCGCCCAAAACGCACCCGTTGTTTTGATGTTTTCAGATGCGTCTGAACCGTGTTTAATTACTCAATTAAACATGCTAATTTGTGGCACCATTTTCTATTTTATGGATCCTGCTAGACTATGTAAATATATCAATACAATGCAGAATTTACATGCATTTATGTTTGTAAATCACACCCTTCACCGGATGCTAAATAATAAAAATTAGTGATGTACATCATTATTTGTGTAGTAGAAATGTATCACTGCATGGACGGCGCCATCTAGCGGCCAAAAATACAATGAACTGTTGCCGTTGCACGTGGGGGCATCAATTTTAGGAGTAATAAATGAATAATGAAAGATATACAAATGCCTTCTCCGTGAATCCCAATGAATCTCGCACAGTTATGAAATATTCACCTTGAATAAAAATAAGAAGTAAAACACAATGTATATCAGCATAATGTACGATTATTCAGCTTCACTGATCAGGCACATGCACACTTTTATCATAGGTGGTCTATGTGAGCTGCTATGGACAGTAATAGGCAGTTATTAGGCACCCTGTATAAATGGGGCTCTGAGGGGACACATTTTGCTCAACTTTCTGAACACACCACCACTATCGCCACCTACTGAACTCCAGCAGTACTATAATTATAGTCAATATAAAATAAAAAAATATGTGCAATATGTTTGATGATCAATAAATTTTTTTTTTTTTTTAAATCTTATTCATAGTTTAATGGATGAAATATCCCAATGTTCCGTCCACAACAAAAGAAATACCCCAGCAGAGAACCACCGAAAACAAGATGCAATGCCATCACATTAAATATAAATTAAAACTCACGGTGCTGATAACTTCCCTTACTATTAGTATTACATTGCATACAGTTTTGTCTGGTAACGTGAGAGGTGTTGTATGTTTAAAGACAATAAAGTCACCGATATGTCGCACTAGTGTTATAAATTTTCCCAAGACAAAAAGATTGCAACTCATTACCAGACGCAATAACCAGCAACGTTGGCAAGTTTAACCTGCCCCCGGGTTGGGCTAAACATCCATTTGGGGATAAACTGGGTTAAACAAATTTTCAGGCATATTTTATTACAATATGAAAGAATAAAGCTGGTCTTAGTTGGCGAGTTGAGCTCACTGACTTGACCATGAATTGGTGGTGGCTCTGATAATTGATTTAGGGTGAATTATCCAGTTATTGACAGTGAAAGCAAGTGTTGCATGCTGAGAGGGTGGATTACCACCTGCCATTCTTCAAGGCTCAATATCCCCTGGATGATTTAACCTGCTGACACCAGACTATACTGGTGCAGGTTGTCTGACTTGAATCACTATACTTCTTCAGAAGAAGACTCTAGTAATTCATGGCACTGTCCATTGTGGGGGCAACAAAGGCATTTTATGGCTATGTCTGTGGCTAACTGATAAAAGCCTCTTTTATTATGGACTTCTTGGCCTGGTTTAAACAAATACAGTAAAAGGATTATAGTCTGAACTGGTAACTAGTACAAGTTGTTTGCATAAAGTGGATATTAACTTGGAGTTTCTGGCTGGGAAAAATACCACCAACTGAAGGGAAACCTTTGTAGCTTCTATGCATTCAGTATGCAGAAATGTTGTTTCAATTAATAACAGAACATACCAATATCATGGTTATCATACAGTGATAGCTAGAAACATTGACAGACAATTTTCATTTTATTGCATCAAAAATATGACACCAATATTTAACCATCATCAATCCACATGCCACCTGTATTAATATTGAGAATGCCCCCCCACCCCAATAATATCATCTTCAGGTCTCAGAGTAAAGCCCAGTTTAACCAGGTTATACTAGTAAAACCCGGTTTAACCTACCGTGCTGGACAAAACCAGTTTAACCCGGATTATCCTCCAACCCTGATAACCAGCATCACCGAACCCCAACAAATTAATCAAGCTCTAATTAATTAACCCACTCAGTTCTACTTCCAAGCAAACATGACTAACTGGTAAGCAGCGATGGTAACTGGACACTTCAGCAGCTCTACCTCTTCGGCTAGCCAACGTGACCAGCTTTCTTGGTCTCGTCGGCAGGACAATTTAGTCGCTTTGGCAGCGAATTTTGGTCGCATCAGCGTGAGAGGCATTTCACTGAAGTGGTATCACTGCTAACACAAATTTCAAAGTATTTTTTTTTAAATCGCATTCAAATACGCGAATACAGTTATTCCAATATGGTCAAATGCAAATACTATTTTGTAAATGAATATAAAACATCTGATTTAATGCCTAGGCCTATTTCAAATGCAAATAAAAAAAATAGTCAATGCATTTATTTTATAATAAAGCATATGTTTTTACATTACTAGACTTTAATGTTAAATTGATGTAAATTTGTGTTTGCTATGTTGCCTTTTAGAAAAAATGCGCTTTGTATAATTTAAACAATTTGTATTTCATTTAAATGCACTGACTCGCGTTTGAGCCCAAACATATATGCAATCTATAATGATAATTGATTATAGTGATGATAAAACATAGCGCCATATTCTATAATAAGAGGGCACGCGTGTGCCAGACTATGGTGACAGGCACAGACCACGCCACATTAATAATAATAATAATATCAAATACTTCTATTGCGCTAAAATCCTCAGGAAACCCAAACTCAGCTGCGCACCAAAGCAAAAGGGGTTAAGCAGTTCCTAATTAATAATAATTAAACTGGGCGGCGTCATATTCAACCTACTTAGTCTTAATGTCATGTCATGACAGAACATTGGCAATTGATTTACATTAACGGTAACATCCCCAGGAACCAGAACTGTTTATTTTAGTAGTATATCTTTATTACTTTTACTACGTCAAACGTTCAAAAATATTGTGTATCTCGTATACAGAGAAAATACTCTAATTTTTTGGTGTTTTCTTTCAATAACTTTTTAATGCCATAACTTTTTTATTTGTACATATATTTTTTATAATTTGTTCAGAGTTTCAATACACATTAATTAGGATCATAATTATACAACACCTAGTCATTTATAGTTTGCCCATATCTTAACTCAGTTTTTATCTATTCTATTTTTTTTAATGTTAGTAGAGGGTACAGATATAGACAGACAGACAGACAGACAAAATCGTTTATTTATCCATTTGTACATAGTATTACATTAACTGTAATTCCTATTAATTAATATATTTAGTACAACGTGGATTTGGGAGACTCCTATTAAAACTAAAGAAGTCGCTCTCATAGGAGCCACCTTGGTACGTTTTCATTGAATTTATTGTATATTTCCGCTTGTGTAGATTAACGTTAACACGTACAGCTAGATTAATTATTTATTATTGACCATGCGTGCAAGTGTAGCAGTTAACTTCGGTGCATATGCATACATAGCTTTTTATAATAATTTTTTTAGCATAAGATATATATCCCTGTAAGCTGTGTGTGGTCACCTTATCTTTTAATATGTCTGGAGTATTGTTGATGATATGTGGTAAATTATATTTCAGACACTTTTTTGCAAATTCGTGTTGTGTTCTAAATGTGTGTATTTTGTTGTTTACGCGTGAAATGATTATGTATGTGTGTATTCTGGTTTATCGGCCAGCTTTGTAAGTATGCTGGTAATTGTTTGTGTATGAATTTATAATAAAATCGTAGTATCTGTACTTTAAGTAAGTCTTCAACCTTTAGAACAGAGAGGCTTTTAAATAATGGTTCCGTATGTGAGTTATATTTGGTTACAGATATTATTCTAATTGCTTTCTTCTGTAATTTTATTATCCTATTACACTGATAGCCCCAAATCATTAGGCAGTAATTTATGTGGGGTAATATTAATGAATTATACAGTATAATTCTGATACTTTTTGGTAAGACATGCTTCAATTTGTTTATAATTCCGATTGTCCTAGAACACTTATTTGCTATTTTCTCAATGTGTTTATTCCAATTTAAATGTGTGTCTAATATTAAACCTAAGAAGTTGAAATGTTGGACTCTTTCAATGTTTACACCATCTATTGTTAGTGTTGGTACTGTTACCTTTTTGTTTGGCATTTGAAAAATCATATATTTAGTTTTGTTGATATTTAATGTTAATTTATTTAATTTTAACCATTCTGCTATGTTGTGTAGTTCTGTATTTATCATATGTTCAGTATTTGGATTGTTTGTACCATTTGTAAAAGACCCGAGCGTACTTACTAGAGAAGTATCATCGGCATATGTAATGAATTTAAAGACATTACTGGCTTGTGAGAAATCGTTAATATATATAATGAATAACAGAGGACCTAGTATTGAGCCTTGTGGGACTCCCGTGTTTATAGGTAAGACATTTGATTTTATGTCATCAATTTTTACAAATTGCTCACGGTTTGTTAAGTAACTCTTTAGTAATTGTAATGCTGATGGTTCCAACCCATAATGTTCTAATTTTTTTAAGAGGATTGTGTGGTCAAGTGTATCAAATGCTTTCGATAAATCAAGAAATATACTGATGGGTTGTTATCCAAGTGTGTAGTGATCCTATCGACTATTTCTAGAGCTGCATATTCAGTTGAATGGTGGGGTCTGAATCCATATTGACTATCAGACAGTAGTTTTGTATTAGTAAAATACAAGAGTAATTGGTTATTCATAATTCTTTCCAATACTTTTGAAATAACAGGCAAAAGGGATATTGGTCTATAATTTGTGAATAATGTGGGATCATTTTTCTTAAATATAGGAATAACTTTTGCTACTTTAAGTTTGTCAGGAAATTGTCCTGTGTTCAGCACTTGATTTATTAATAATGTTAAAGGTTTCACTATGTCTGGTTCAATAAGTTTTAATAATTTGCTGGATATTCCATCACAACCATAGCTATTTTTATTTGGAAGGTTATTGATTATTTGTGATACGGATTCCTCTTGTATTTCTGTGAATCTGAAACCATTTGTATTCTTGTTTTTGAGAAATTTAGTGATATTATTTGCAGTTGTACATTGTATGTTTTCCGCAAGATTAGGGCCTGTTTCCGTAAAGATATGATTAAATTCATTAGCTATGTCAATCTTATTAGTATATGTCTTGTTATTTTGTTTAAAATATGTTGGAAATTGCGTACTAGATTTGTGTCTTGATATAATTTCATTAATTGCTTTCCATGTATTTGCTGCATTAAATTTGTATTTGTTGAAAAGTTGTACATAGTGTAATCTCTTTGCTTCACGAATGTTCTTCTTAAGTATTACGTTGTATGTTTTTAGATTAGTGCAACTTGTGGTATATTGTGCACAATCAGGATCTAACATCTTCAGTTGTTTGTATAATTTATCTCTATATTTAATTGATCTTAATATACCTTTCGTTATCCAGTTTGATTTTTTATGTCTGTATTTGTGGAATTTGACAACTTTGGTTTGTATGTGTTTATTTTTAGTCGTTTCTATTATTTGATCTATAAGGTTATAATTATAATATTGTTGGACAAGGAATTTCATACATCCACCACTCTGACTGAAAAATGGGCATCTGCATAGATTCATACATTGTTGTTGGTTTAATTTTTTTACTGTGGCTTCTGAGGTTATTTAGATTAATGTTAAAAAAACTGATCTGGGACTGTTTTCTTTCCCAGTTAACAACTTAAAAGTTTCAATTAAATCTCTTCGTAATCCCCGTTCTTCAAGTCTATAATGTTTTAGTTGTGTCAATCTTTCCTCATACGTAAATTCCTTTAATCCTAATACCAGTTTTGCTGCTCTGCTTTGTACTTTCTCAAGCAGTAAAATATCTTTTGCATAATAAGGTGACCATATCTGTACGCAATATTCTTGATGTGGTCTAATATATATATATTATAAACAATGTTGAATGTTTCTCTGTCAAAGTTAATAAATGCTCTCTTTACTGAACACAAAACCACCATAGCTTGTTGGGTTGCTGCAACAACTTGTTTCTCCCATTTCAAATTATTTGAAATCCAGACACGTAGATCATTCTCTTGATCTGTTTCAAGAGAACATAATATTTTTTATATTACTCCACTCACTTAAGTTTGTAAGATTTCACAGTCAGGTTTGTTTTTTAATGTTCTGAATATTTTGGTGTCATCAGCAAACATTTTTACATTACTATTTACTGTCTCTGGTATATCATTTACATAAATTAAAAAGAGAATAGGTCCCAATACTGATCCTTGCGGAACACCGCTAATGATATCAAACCATTCAGAATATTCACTTCTTACCATAATTCACATTTTCTTATACAGTATGATAGAAAATCAGCTATCCATTCTAAAACTTTACCTTTTATTCCATAGGAGGTAAAAGTGAAGTGCCTCTTTGTAATTTGTGTAGTCTTCATCCTTTCTGGTACGCCTATAAACCCTCAACATAGTTTGCGTGTACACTATTTTTCTAATAGCTTCTTTTGACAAGTGTTTCAAGACCGGTTTCCTTGTTTTTTAAACGGAACACAATTATCAATTTCATATTTTAGAATGTTTCAACATTCAATTGCAGTTTTATTCCTCAGCATGGTATTCCAATCTAGCTTTGCTAAGTATTTTCTCATATCTATCTACCTTTGTGGAAGTTTCTCCAGTATTTTTTTTATTTGCACTTTCCGATTTTAATTTGATGTCAAAATGTATTTGATTATGATCACTGTTACCCAATGGCTCATGTACTTTGACATTACATTAGTGTTGTGAAGACGAAATTAAATCTAATACATTATCTCCCCTGCTTTTAGCACATGTTGAGTAAGGAAGCTATCCTGAATAAAAAGTAGAAACTGTTGGCCCCCACCCCCTGTACTCTCTAGAGATCTCCCATTATGATACATTCCACTTTCCTCACTTCCTCTATAGCATTTTGTATTTTTCTGTTATCCTCTTTGTTTATGTTTGGACTTCAGTAAACTAATCCAATAGTTAAAGTCAAATTTCCTGTTACTATATTGCACCAAATGCCTTTGTCGCAATTTGCTTCCCTTTCTAATTGTATTTTGTAAGTCTGAATAGATTCTTCAATATATTAAATGACTCCCCCTCCCCTTCTTCCTATTCGATCTCTCCTAAACATTACATATTCTGTCAGTCCTAATTCAGCATCTGATATGTCTTTGTTGGCCCATGATTCAGTTATACCAATTATGTGAAGGTTAATATCTTCTACCATAATGTTTAATTCGTTCTTCCTATTTGCTATGCTTTGCATTTAAACACACACATTTATACCCAGCTTCAGAAATGTCCAGACATTTTGTTACTGGTTTGTTTACTAGTGGCCTCTTGTCCTGCGCTTCTAGTTTAAACAATGGTTGCTACCAAACATATTTTGTATGCTTCCCATGCCACTTTCGACTGCTTCTGGTAGTTCATCAGCAAACACTGCTGCACCCTTTCCACTAAGATGAAGCCCATCCTTCATGTATATATCAGCCCCCCCAACAAAACATCCCCACAAATCAAACTTCCTCTTCCCTATATAGTTGTTGAACTAATGTGTTAATTGCCATCCTCCTGCAATTTTTATATCCCTGTCCTCTTCTTCCCATTACCGGTAGAATCCCTGACATAATTATTTGTTCCACCTGTGTCTACTTAGCTCTTCTAACTAACTGCCTGTATTTCCTAACTGTATTTCCTAACTATGGCAGTTGAACCCTCCCTCCATTGTTATACCCTACGTGTAGTAAAATAGAACCTCCCTTGGCAGGACCCACAATTTTTCCACCCTCTCTGTGATAGTCTCTATTTTTGCCCCTTGTTTAGCGATCTGTCACTCTTCCTGACTATTGAATCACCCACGCACACCCTCGCTCTCCTCCTCACCCCTCTATCACTACCTCAGAGTAGCTCGTCGCACTCTGTCCCGCAGTCATGTCACCTGGCAGCATGTTGTCAATCTCCCTCCCATCTCCTGGTTATATTGCTCTACTGATGCCTTCGCTTCCATAGCCGTCCCTCCCGCCTCCTCCCTTCCCTCATGTCTCCTTCCCTCCAGTCTCCTTCCATCCCATCTCCTTACTTCCAGTCTCCTTCCGTCCTGTCACCTTACCTCCTCTCAGCCTCCTCTGAGGTGAGCTTTTCCTAGCATCTTTCTCATCACCTTCCCCACTTTATCATCCACTGCCCCCCCCCCCACTGGAACCACTGGCACAATCCACCACTTCCCATCTTTAATACCTCAGCTGTTCCATCTCCACCTCTAGTCCCTTCATCTTCGCACATCCCTTACACTAAATACGCAAACTATCCGCCTGAACCTCAACCCAGGACTCCTCACACCCAGACTTTACAAAGTCTACCCAATTGCTACAACTCCCGCATACTAAATGCCTGGTGGCCTTTACCTGTTGTTTGGATGGCGCCATCACAGAATTTAGATTGTGCAATATTAATCTTGTCTATTATATATATATATATATATATATATATATATATATATATAGATATATATATATATATATATATATATATATATATATATATATATATATATATATGTGTATATATATATAATATATATATATATATATATAATATTATATATATATATATATATATTCAACAATGTGTAGAATAGCTTGATACACCAAATTAATTCCCGAACTGTAAACAAACCCCTTTTATCACTCGTTGAACTTGAGACCTGGAATCCGAATTGCTACCTCAAAAATACTGCCTCTGACTAAATGTTAACAAAAACGGTTTCTTGGTATATATCTATAACAGGTTTTGCCTAATATATGTAATAATAATCCTGGCTGACAATTCACTGTGCTACGTACCTTAATAAAGGTTAATTCTCATAACTGTAAACAAACCCTATTTTCGCTCGCTGACTTCCCTGCCGGAGTCCGGAACTAACTTACGCTCAAATACTGCCAGGCAGGCCCGTATATCAAGTTCCGCTAGATGGCGTCACTTTTTCGGTGTCGTCGAAAATAGCGTCATTTTATGTGTCCCATATTTGGTACGAAGGCGTGACGCTCGCATCACATGGTCGCGGGAAAAGCCAAAATACTCGGTATGCAAATGACGTGGCCGAGTTTGTTTAACTTCATATCGACCAATGAATGTCTTCTTTACATTATGGGCGCGGGAATTTTTTCATTCCGACGCTTTTGTGACTGCACGAAGGTAAGTAAATTTTGTTTTGCTTAAACTTGTTAAAAAGTACATATAATATAAAGAAGAATTTTATAGGAATAAAAAAGAACAGTACAATAATTACTTAGCTTTAAAATGATGTGCATATTATTGCAGTGGACAACTGCCGTTTTTCAGAAAAACGTGGGCAACATGACCCGGTGTGCGCTAATTTGTCATGTTTTGTCGTTCGGAAGCTGCGGTCGGTGGCTTCGCGTGAACGTATATTGTAAAGACCTTTCGACGCATCGTAATCCGTTGACATCCGTATTTCTGCGATTAAATTATTGCATGTTTTGTTGATAAAAGTTATTATAAATGTATTATTGTTGTCTATGCGTCAATATTTTTATGTTAAAAATTACTGTTATAAAATGTACTTTTGATATTTTATCATCTGATTATATCAGATATATAATATTATAATTATTAATTTAATTATTCAAAAGTATTTTGTGTTACAGGTAAAGGTATTCAACAGCAACTTGTGTGTACAGACTTCAGCTAGTTTGTAATTTATATGGATTACAATCGGCTGTTATAATACAAATGAATCGAATGATGAACACCTTGGAGATAACACTGCATGCACTATTGCAACATCATATAAGACTTCATCTCAGGACAACTGTTCCTTTCTTCAATGATGATTTGAGATAGATTCATCGTCCATCGATGAGCGACATCAAAGTGATCAATTCTGGTTTTGACAAATGTGCTGTCGTCTACGATAACCATTATACTCTTACACATGGAAATTATTGCCATGCACTCATCTAACATGATAAACAAAATCATGTGCTTGATGCTGAGACAGTGTGCTTGTGGAACATTGACACACTATTGCATTTGCCTGCAAGAAATAAAAAATATGACGAACATAGATAGGCATTGACATTGTCTGAAGAAACGTATGTGCATATAGAAATAAATGGTTGCTTTTGAATAACATCTAGCCTTTTCATAATTAATACATGGTAAAATATGTACAATTAACTGTAATATAATCTAAACACATACAATTATTTTGATGCCCCTAGCCCTGTATGTGTGGACCAACTTATTACCATGCTATTACTCCCTGTAAATAGGTCAAGTGTGAAATGCAGGTAAACTAATTAGGTAATGTAAAATTACATGGTCACATAGTATTCAAGTTGATAAATTGACATTTTCCATCCATTAAAAGTTAAATAGGCCAATTACCTATTAAATAACAGCTAAATTAGCCCATTAATCTACGTAAATAGGTCAAATGTAAAATGTAGGTCAATTAATTAGGTCATCAAAAATATGGATTTACCAAGTCACATGACATTGAAGTAGATACATTGACAATTTCCATCCCATAAAGGTTTAATAAACTCATTTACTAATTAATTACAACCAAATAATCCCATTACTCCATGTAAATAGGTCAAAGGTTAAATGTAGGTCAACTAATTAGGTCATGTCAAGGTCATATATTATTAACATTAGTTTCTGGGTCATATACCTTTTTATTTCACATCAATATGTTCAATACATTAAAAACTATTGCTATTTTCATATAAATGAAATACAGTCCTCAGCATTCCGGGTCACAAGAAATGGAACCAAATTGTATAGACATCAATGCTAATTTTCAGAGATCAAAAAGTGGAATAACTTCGGAAATAATGTAGATATCAACAAAATTCCAAAAATGTTATAAACTTTATAGGACACTCTATCCTGTGGAACCATTTAAATGATCATCTGATCGATTTGAATTTTTTTTTGATATACCTGGCCAGGGCTTCATATTTGAAGCGAGCGATCGCTCTCGCTCCGTATCACTCACGCAAATCAATAATCTAGGGAGCGATTTATCGCTCGCGTCAATTGTTAAAATTGCTCGCTGCCTTCAAGTGTTCGTCTTGACAAGTTCTTTCTTGAGTATTAGATTCACTAGGAAAGTCTAACCTCTTTATAACGCAGTGTTCGGGCTCCAATATTCAGAGTTCACATATCCATCAGCGGCGATGGCGATCGTAGCCCGCTGCACCAAGATTGCAAGAACGCCATCGAAGCTATGCTGGCCGCGCGGTTTATAAAATGATAAAATGAGTGGACTAACGTCGATTTGTATTATGTGTAAATGTCACATAATGTTGTATATCGAACTGAATAAAATACATGTATACATGTACAATTTTGGAATAGTTAAGGGATCAACAATATTTCGTTACGATCCGATTGATCGACTACGCAGTAATGGGAATCGAAAATAATAACCTGGATCTGAACTACCGAAAAATTATATGAGTTGACACGGAGTGTAAAAGTTGATCACACATTGAAAACGATAATTTTAGTAATTGTTCCACTTCGTCTTTCAACCGCTCTCAACACATAAATTCACGACGCACATCTCCGGTACCATTTAACAGTGATTCACTGTTTCATGTGCGGATGACAAATTCATATTTTTTGCGCACTGAGTTTGAGTTGTGCGTTTGGCATTGTGATGCAATGCCAATGGAAGCATGCCATTTCACCCCAGTTTATATTGGTGTTGCCTACTAAGCTGCATTTATGAGTTATGAGTATACATGTCATTCTTATACGTGGCGTATTTGTGAATTTCAATTGCAATTTTCAAACCGCCTAAACGAAGTCGCACACGAAACCAGTACTGTGTCGTGGCCACGGGCACGTCCCGGGCACAGCCACTGGCTTTGCCCAGGCTACGGCCTACGGTAATCGGTGACATGTTGCAATTCAAAACCGTTTCACCAATTGCAATCAGAATGTATGGGCTTTACTAAAGTAAACATTTATTTATTTCTACACACGTCAGCGCCAACAAGCACCAATTAAAATTTCATGGCGAGAACGAGATTCCGAATGGGAAATGGTGGCGCCACCGCACGGTGAATAAAACAACTAACAAATCGCTCGCCTAAATTAATTTGGCATATTTAGGCGAGCAATTTATCGCTCGCTGTTGTTTTCAAATATGAAGCCCTGCGGCTTTGACTAAATGTTAACAGAAACTATTTGCTAATATTTATATGATGATATATCTCATGCGAGGTGATACAATGTGGTAAACTTACAAAAAGCTCTGCTTTGCCCTGGCTTTGCACGACAAATCGACACGCTTGCGTCGTCTCACATACCGCTTCCAGTAATTTCGCAGTACCGAGAGTACGTGTATGCGATTTCGCTAATATCATCAACAAATGGAATCATTTTGTCAGGTATAGTATATATTGCATTTAATTTTCATTTGTTTAATTTCGGGGTAATATCTGATGGCATAGTGCAAACATGGAGTTTGCTATTTATGCCAATTATGGTATAGCCTCGACGCGCTCGTCATCGGCTGGTTCTCGGCCCACCGTGTGGCGCCACTATTGCGAAAGCGCCCACTGCTTGGGGAGATTGTTCATGCAATCATCACTGAGCACTATGTTAACGTGTCTAGTTAATATATGTTTTGGTTCATGAAATTAAGTTACTAATAAGTAATATGACACAGCTTTATGCAAAATAAAAGTGTCCTAAAAAGAGTACGAATAAACCATGTTACCGTAAGCCTTTTATGTGATTCGAATCTGCGTCTAAACCTGGCAGAAAGTTATGGTTTGGATAGCTAAGAAGGCCTGCATTCGGTCGGGCACATTAGCGGATCGCAGATTTACCGATATAATACGTTATGCGCTGAATACAGCAGTAGCGTAATAAACAATATGTTGACCACGGATATGGTTATGTAATATAGAAAAAATAACCGCTTAGTGTTGAGAGATATTGGTGGTGCATAATTTATTAATAACAAGATACCAGCTGTCCACTAATGGGACTAGTGCATGGGCCGATCCAGGCGGTGTCCATCAGGTGCCCGGACACTCCCATTTATTCCAAACAGATTTTTTCATCGCGTCAAAATTAGAAGTTTCTCTGGTGTAAAAACAAACAAACCTGCACAGACAGCATTTATTGACATGCTAGCAAACCCGTGCGAGAGACAATCGCCTTAAACTGAAGCCCGTAGAGGCGAATGTCCTCTTTAAAAAGTAGAATCTTGCCTGAAAAATCTCGAGACTGATGAGAATCACAGCAATTTGAATGTTCTCCTCAATGAGACGCACTTTGCGACACAATACACGATAGGTGATACAGAACGAACTGATTGCGTCATCGGGGACAAGATCCAGCTGAAGTTAAATGTTCTCCTCAACAGGCGACACAATACATGATAGATATTACAGAACGAACTGATTGCCGTCACCGGGGACAAGATCCAGCTGAAGATTAAATGTTCTCCTCAACAGGCGACACAATACACAATTGGTGATACAGAACAAACTGATTGCCGTCATCGGGGACCAGATCCAGCTGAAGTTAAATGTTCTCCTCATTAGGGGACACAATACATGATAGATATTACAGAACGAACTGAATGCAACCACCGGGGACCAGATTAAAATGTCTGAAATGCGAAATTGTTTGAGTTTTTCCTCTACACTTTGTAATGAAGTTCGGCTTCGACTTCCGAAGTATACATAATCACGTAGTGAACGTGTGCATCGAGGAGGCTTCCGGCTTTCGGCAGTTCTAGTTTCTTCTTCTCCCCAAAACGGCAACAAAAGCGCGGAAACATGACCAAATAGTTGGTGTCCGAGACCAGTCGCACCAATAAGTCGTTGGACCTTTGGAGGACAGTATGGGTTCATTGCTACGATGGACCTTTGGTGGACCGTATGGGTTCATTGCTACGATGGACCTTTGGTGGACAGTATGGGTTCATTGCTACGATGGACCTTTGGTGGACAGTATGGGTTCATTGCTGCGATGGACCTTTGGAGGACAGTATGGGTTCATTGCTACGATGGACCTTTGGTGGACAGTATGGGTTCATTGCTACGATGGACCTTTGGTGGACAGTATGGGTTCATTGCTACGATGGACCTTTGGTGGACAGTATGGGTTCATTGCTACGATGGACCTTTGGAGGACAGTATGGGTTCATTGCTACGATGGACCTTTGGTGGACAGTATGGGTTCATTGCTACGATGGACCTTTGGAGGACAGTATGGGTTCATTGCTACGATGGACCTTTGGTGGACAGTATGGGTTCATTGTTACGATGGACCTTTGGAGGACAGTATGGGTTCATTGCTACGATGGACCTTTGGAGGACAGTATGGGTTCATTGCTACGATGGACCTTTGGAGGACAGTATGGGTTCATTGCTACGATGGACCTTTGGAGGACAGTATGGGTTCATTGCTACGATGGACCTTTGGTGGACAGTATGGGTTCATTGCTACGATGGACCTTTGGAGGACAGTATGGGTTCATTGCTACGATGGACCTTTGGTGGACAGTATGGGTTCATTGCTACGATGGACCTTTGGAGGACAGTATGGGTTCGTTGCTACGATGGACCTTTGGTGGACAGTATGGGTTCATTGCTACGATGGACCTTTGGAGGACAGTATGGGTTCGTTGCTACGATGGACCTTTGGTGGACAGTATGGGTTCATTGCTACGATGGACCTTTCGTGGACAGTATGGGTTCGTTGCTACGATGGACCTTTGGTGGACAGTATGGGTTCATTGCTACGATGGACCTTTGGTGGACAGTATGGGTTCATTGCTACGATGGACCTTTGGAGGACAGTATGGGTTCATTGCTACGATGGACCTTTGGTGGACAGTATGGGTTCATTGCTACGATGGACCTTTGGAGGACAGTATGTGTTCATTGCTACGATGGACCTTTGGTGGACAGTATGGGTTCATTGCTACGATGGACCTTTGGTGGACAGTATGGGTTCATTGCTACGATGGACCTTTGGTGGACAGTATGGGTTCATTGCTACGATGGACCTTTGGAGGACAGTATGGGTTCATTGCTACGATGTACCTTTGGTGGACAGTATGGGTTCATTGCTACGATGGACCTTTGGTGGACAGTATGGGTTCATTGCTACGATGGACCTTTGGTGGACAGTATGGGTTCATTGCTACGATGGACCTTTGGAGGACAGTATGGGTTCATTGCTACGATGGACCTTTGGTGGACAGTATGGGTTCATTGCTACGATGGACCTTTGGTGGACAGTATGGGTTCATTGCTACGATGGACCTTTGGTGGACAGTATGGGTTCATTGCTACGATGGACCTTTGGAGGACAGTATGGGTTCATTGCTACGATGTACCTTTGGTGGACAGTATGGGTTCATTGCTACGATGGACCTTTGGTGGACAGTATGGGTTCATTGCTACGATGGACCTTTGGTGGACAGTATGGGTTCATTGCTACGATGGACCTTTGGAGGACAGTATGGGTTCATTGCTACGATGGACCTTTGGTGGACAGTATGGGTTCATTGCTACGATGGACCTTTGGAGGACAGTATGGGTTCATTGATACGATGGACCTTTGGTGGACAGTATGGGTTCATTGCTACGATGGACCTTTGGAGGACAGTATGGGTTCATTGCTACGATGGACCTTTGGAGGACAGTATGGGTTCATTGCTACGATGGACCTTTGGTGGACAGTATGGGTTCATTGCTACGATGGACCTTTGGAGGACAGTATGGGTTCATTGCTACGATGGACCTTTGGTGGACAGTATGGGTTCATTGTTACGATGGACCTTTGGTGGACAGTATGGGTTCATTGTTACGATGGACCTTTGGTGGACAGTATGGGTTCACTGCTACGATGGACCTTTGGTGGACAGTATGGGTTCATTGCTACGATGGACCTTTGGTGGACAGTATGGGTTCATTGCTTCGATGCACTGGAGGTGTTCGCACATGAATTAGGAAAAGGGTTAGTGCGATCCAGTTTATATGTTCTACCTTAATTCACACGCACGCACGCACACGCGCTCGCACGCACGCACGCAAGGTTGCTTCCTCCTGGTGTCCTGTTTGGAAATTGGGCACCCCATTTTAGGGTCTAGATCCGCCCATGTAGTGCATATTGCTGATGCGCTAGAGCGACTTGCGGCTCTCTCAACCCGCGACACTCGATCAGCACAGTAATGTCGATTTCAGCTGCATACACGCTCTAATAAAGTTGTGTTTATGAACAATACGACTGGTACAGCAGTGGCACTGACCTGACGTGACCTGATGCTCTGGCTGACGCAATTTCGCCCGCCGCGCAAGCTAGACACCAACGACCCGAATATATCAGATTCGTTCGCCAAGTGGAAGCGAGAGCTACAAGTAATACTTGGCTGCCTTAGAGAAAATAAGAAGGCGAATGTCACCCGTAGGACTATTATTCTGACCTGTGCTGGACCGGACTTTATCACAGTATACGATTATTTCGTTTGGGCAGAAGAAGGAGACAAGGATCGTCCAGGGAAACTGCTCGAGAAATTAGAAGAGTACTGTGCGTCCAAAGGAAATGTCGTGGTAAATTAGTGCCGGTTTTGGAACGCCCAGGGAAAGGAACCGTTTGACGTGTCACTGACCGATCTCTGTACGACGGCAGCGGTATACGAATAAGGGTGTTCGAAAGGGTGTTCTTTCTCATTAAAGTTACCCGATCTCTCCATCAAAGTCAGTTATTTCGACGAGTTTAAGGGTAAACCTGCGCATTCTTTTATTAAACCGGCTGAGCTGTTTACCCACTTTGTTTACCCACTACATATAATTATATTATGACCATCAACGAACCAAGATTTGCACTCAAGATTTATCATAATATGTTTTTGTTACGTTATTTTACGCGCACGCCCTCAACTAATCTAACTATAATCGAGCTAGCGTATGTATGTTTGTATGTTAACGTTTTCCTCATAGACGGCTTGCACCTCGGGCGCCAAACTTTCAGGGATTAATCCACAAATGAAACGTAACGCCTTTATTTTTTTCTCCAAATACCCCGTATGTTAAGGGCTCTTAGTAGTTTTTATGGTAAATCAACAATTGTTCGCTACGTAAAACGTTAACTTCCAACAATGGCAGAAACCACGCGCGCGCAGCATATCAATGTACGTAAACCGTTTGAGAGTACGTAGCGCCATCTGGCACATAACATTTAACCGTGTGGGCGGTTTATATTAATTATAGTAGAAAACACGCGTAGCAATTATACATAATTAATACCTACGAATTATTTTTGTAATTACTACGTACAATTATTTGCAACGCTACGCGTTAAATCTACGACTAGAAGTCAACAATTACATAAACTGTTCGATGTCGCCAGTGTGTATGTAGCGCCCTCTGGCACAACATCGACTAGGTGGCTTGGTGTGTATGTAGCGCCCTCTGGCACATAACATCGCCTAGGTTGCTTGATGTGTATGTAGCGCCCTCTGGCACATAACATCGACTAGGTTACTTGGCAACGGCAACATGAATTAGACGCTGACACAATGTAGGAAGATGTAGACATTGTTTTTTAGCCATATTCATAAACGCGATCACCTATTTGGTAAACATTGCTATCGTCACTGTCGCGTATGAACTGCCAAGTTCACATCCCGTCCTGGGGATGGGCATTTTTGCTAGTAATAATAACAATAATAAACTTCTATAGACCCAAGTTCAAGTTCGCGCGCGTGAAAATATCTTGAGGACAAGGGGGCAGAATTGGGGGGCATCTTATCACATGACATACATGAAACATTTTAATTGAACAGATAAAAACGTTTCTTTCCAGTTCAACAACGCATTTTATTTAGACCCCATGGTCAGGCTCAATGGGCGAGCCGCCTGTCCTCGTGCAGCCAGGTTCTGGCTGCTGCAGGAAGGCAACTTATGTAACTTATTCCAATTAAAGTTTAGCATAGCGTAACTTATTTTTTCATGGCATAGTTTTGTAAGGATTTTTCTCTTCTTCTATGTATAACCTATGTCGGCTAATCATAAACTTAGGTGAAACACGTATTATCAACCCTCAAAATAGACCCGACCAAGAAACACTGGCAACATGTTTGTTTCCTTCAATTTTGCACGATTTCGTGAGAGTTAATAGTCCTACATTTCACACAGAATATAAATATATACTTTAACCCTTTTTATCCGAAATACGCACCGGTGGTAGTTCCCTGTATTCACCCGTTGTCGAACTCATCTGTTGTGATTTTCCGTTTCATGCCGGTGACATGATATACACCACGTAATATGCCTAACTTCCAATAATTGCGACAGCCATGAACAGTTCGTTGTTCGTGGATAGATGAGACGGAAGTGAAGCGGAACCAGCGACGGAAGAAGAAAACAAGAAAATCGAGGAACAGTATCGACGCCAGCCTCAGTCCGGACTTCAGGGAAAAGAAGATAGCAACAACGTGTTACAGGAAAGAACCAACATCGTGTCAGAGCGTGTCTGCCCTGCAAGAGCTGCAGTAACAGAAACCATTGACCTCGCAGCTGACGGCGCCCATCATTGCCAGTCGAGTCTGATCATGACGATGATTAGGGCCTACTTTTACCAAAACACTTTCACAGTTTAAACATAACAATCGATTAATATAAAGTGCTTACCTTCTGAGTTGGTAGCCCAGAAGCAGACCCATGCCAAGAGCAGAACTCGAAGCAGAAGCCCGGGTTGCGGCAGAGGCGGTGGACGAATCGGCTTGTTCGAACAGCGCCGCGGCATCTTCGCTCTTCAGCTGGGATGTTCACTGCTCAGTCTCACAGGATCGCTCAGTCTCACAGGATCGCTCCTGATGCAGTCGGATGACAAATCGCCAAAGCAATGTGTCACTGACTGACGTTCTGACACCGCGGGCGATATCTTATACCCTAACATCGCATTAGAATATCGATCTAGGGCGTCACGAAGCTACTTGGCGTTATGTGATAGGCGATTAACACATTACGTGACATCGACCATTTGCCCAATGAGTAGTTCGTGCTTTGTTATCCATTACATATGCATGTCAATCAAACCATCGGGAATGCCGCTTTCTCTCTCTCTCTCTCTCTCTCTCTCTCTCTCTCTCTCTCTCTCTCTCTCTCTCTCTCTCTCTCTCTCTCTCTCTCTCTCTCTCTCTCTCTCTCTCTCTCTCTCTCTCTCTCTCTCTCTCTCTCTCTCTCTCTCCCTCTCTCTCTCTCCCTCCCTCCCTCCCTCCCTCCCTCCCTCCCTCCCTATATATATATATATATATATATATATATATATATATATATATATATATATATATATATATATATAATATGGAATAAGTGGTACTCCACTCAAGTGGTATACGAGTTGTCTCACAAATAGACAAAATACATGTTATTCTCTCCTTTTAAAAATGAAGATTTGTGTCTAACAATGTCTAATATGACAATTCAGCGCACAAAATGTGTGACGTTTATAGGGTTTCATAGAGATGAAAGCCTTGATAAACAAAAACACACAAATATATATATATATATATATATATATATATATATATATATATATATATATATATATATATATATATATATATATATATATATATATATGTAAAACAAGCTAACCAATGCTCTATACGCAATATAAAAAGTAAACCGTTTTCTTCCAGTTGCCGCCCTTAAAATGATGTACTACATTTTAATGTCTTCCTACTTGACATACGGAATCATCTTGAGGGGATCCACATGTAAAACTCATATTACAAAATTATTCATTATGCAAGAAAATGTTTCGCTCCACTCTTAAAATAGTATATTATACTGCTTGTTGAACCCGGGGCCTTCCACGCGCAAATCGAACGGTCTACCGCTAAGCCGCGACGGCTCATCTGTAAACTTGGACTGAATTCGTTATGTATTCTGCAGGCCGTCTCGTGACACTCTCATCTCTCTCCTCCCCTTTTTACCAACTGTTATACGTGTTGTTTCTTGTACATATGCATGAGTTATAAAATTCCACACTATACTCTCTCTCTTTCTCTCTTCTTCTCTTCCCCCTCTCTCCTCTCTCTCTCTCCTCCCACCTATCTCTCCCCATTTCTCTCTCTCTCTCTTCTTCATCTCTTCCCCCTCTCTCCTCACTCTCCTCCAACCCCCCCCCTCTCTATCTCTCATCCAATGTATCTCTCTCTTCCTTGGAATGGAATCACGTGGTATTTCGTTATAGTACATGGTATTACATGGTAAACCATTGTATACCATGACATTACATGGTAAACTTTTATATACCATATTTTATATATGTATATCATGGCATTTTACCATGGTTTTCTTTAATCCATTTTTTTCCGTGGTTTACCTGTTTCAAAACAGCATAATATATACGATAGAATACGATGGTATATTTTTTATAGGGGCATAAACATAATTAATAGTTATTAATGAAAGGTCGACAAAGTGCATCTTGAAAGGCTTTGGAAAATATAAGACATAATATATGATAATATATAATAAATATGACAGTATTATTTGAAATTGAATAGGGAAACTGCACTATCATGTTGCTGTCTCCAGGGACGCGTTATCTTCGGTCCTCTAATGGGTCCCACTAAATCACCTGTTTGTTCTCGCTATTAGTGATGCAACACGCTGACAGACTGGTATAGAAAATGTGTCGTGTTGTCTGCAAAACCCATTAACTTCATTTTGTGCAAATAATGAGTACTGTGATATCTCAAAGCGTTGGCTCGGTTGCCATAAACATCATTAATATTATTAATGATGTTTATGAAGGCATTGTGTTATCTAATAAAGCTTTCGATACAATTGACCACCAAATCCTATTATATAAACTTGAATTCTATTGAATAAATAGTACTCCACTAAAGTGGATTAAGAGCTATCTCACAAATAGGAAACAATATGTCAAGTGCAATAATATTAATTTGCTTCAGCATGATATAACATAAGGTGTTATAGGCGATCAACACACAGGCATGTCAGAAAAGCCTCCCAATGCACTGAGAGCAGATAAATGTCACGGTATTTAGAAGTAGAGTCGTATCTCCACGATGTTGTCAGTGAGAGCAATCGATGTCAGAATATTGTCGTCATTATTAACTCGATTAGACACACCACTGGGCGGCTGTGCCATTTCTGTGCACGGGGCAGGCAATAGCATACTACTCCATCCGCAACTGATTTAGCCTATCGCGAATCCGATTATTTCATGTCCAAATAGACCTGTGTAGTATGTGAATACTCTAAGTAATGTCCGCAGTCGATTTAAGAAAAGAGTGCGTGCTTTTGATTAAATCATCGAAAGACTTGACTTTTAGATCTGGTTAGGCTCTAAATAGTGGATACCCAAAACAGAAAACACTGCGCTATGAGGCGTCCTAGCGGGAAAAAGGTGACGAAACGGCGAAACCTGTCGAGTCAGTTTCCAGCGTTTCTATTTTCAGTTCAATTGATAGTTTGGCTGATGATTTTACATAAAAAAAACACCATGAACGAGCTAGCATGTTGCAGTGCACACTAAATAGGTTTGCTTTTTCGCAAAATGGATTTGAAATAATCGAGACGAGCGAAAAAATCGAATTAAGGAGGAATCTTTAGAGAACGCCGAACTAAGGAGGGACCTTTAAAGCACGCCACGTTGAGGAGGGACCTTTAAAGTACGCCACGTTGAGGAGGGATCATTAAAGTACGCCTAATTGCGGAGGGACCTTTAAAGTACGCCGAAATGACGAGGGACCTATAAAGTGCGCCGAATTGAGGAGGGATCTTTAGAGTATGCCGAATGGAGGAGGTACATTTAAAGTACGCCGAATTGAGGAGGGATCTTTAAAGTTCGCCGAATTGAGGAGGGATCTTTAAAGTGCGCCGAAATTACGAGGGACCTTTAGAGTACGCCGAATTGACGAGGGACCTTTAAAGTACGCCGAACTAATGAGGGACCTTTAATGTACGCCGAACTAATGAGGGACCTTTAAAGTACGCCGAATTGACGAGGGACCTTTAAAGTACGCCAAACTGACGAGGGACCTATAAAGTGCGCCGAATTGAAATATGTCTCGACATATGAATTGAAATCAACGTCACTGTACAAATGATTATTAGTATTACTCAAAACAACAATTCCTTGTCTTCCATTCCACGCGATCTAACTAATGAGAACAGACCTACGCCTGTGAGAATCGAGAGGAGTCTACGCTCTCGGCTCTAGCCGGTGGTTGTTGGACCAAAATGCAACATGTTGATGTAGGAGAAATCGCGCAAAGCAACCCATAGTTTCCGTTGGTATATCGAGTCGACAACTTTAGAAAAAATTATGAAGCAGACTACGCCATTGTTGTTGAAAACATGTAATTTCTCGTGATCGAATAATGACCAAACTTGTATCCCGTCTGAAACGGAGTTTGATTGCTCAACAGGCTTCGGTGGGGTTACGGGTGATATTTAACAGGGCTTCGGTGTGGTTACTGATGATACTTAACAGGGCTTTGGTGGGGTTACTGGTGATAATTAGCAGGGCTTCGGTGGGGTTATTGGTGATACATAACAGGGCTTCGGTGGGGTTACTGGTGACACTTAACAGGGCTTCGGTGAGGTTACTGGTGATAATTAGCAGGGCTTCGGTGGGGTTACTGGTGATACTTAACAGGGCTTCGGTGGGGTTACTGGTGATAATTAGCAGGGCTTCGGTGGGGTTATTGGTGATACTTATCAGGACTTTGGTGGAGTTATTGGTGATACTTAACAGGGCTTCGGTGGGTTTACTGGTGATACTTAACAGAGCTTCGGAGGGGTTAATGGTGATATTTAGCAGGGCTTCGGTGGGGTTACTGGTGATACTTAACAGGGCTGCGGTGGGATTATTGGTGATGCGGTTGCACAAAACATGATATGCACCAGGGGGAGGGGGGAGAGGGGGAGGGGAGGGAAGGGGAGGCGTGGCGAGGGGGACGGGGTGGGAGGGGGAGTGAGAGGGGAGGGGGAGGAGGGGAGGGGGAGAGGGAGGTAGAGGGGGAGGACAGTTTAGTTACCCATCAGTTTAGCGATGATGTAGCGGCGCAAAGGATAAACATTTAATCAAGGGGGGCCTCCCCCTAAATGCGCCCCTTGTTTGTGAAGATTCACGAGGTTCAGCAGAGCTTTCTTCAGTGCACTGCCGCCTGCACTGAACGTCTCCGCGAATACAACGTCTGGTGCTGGTGCTTTTAGTGCCCTGCCACTCCCGCATTCTTAAATATGCCCTGGAACTCATGCACTCTTACTTCAGCCTTGCGACTCCCGCATTTTTACGTATGCAATGCCACTCCCGCATTCTAACAGAAGCCCTGCCACTCCCGCATTCTAACAGAAACCCTGCCACTCCCGCATTCTTACATCAGCAATGCCACTCCCGCACTCTTACATAAGCCCAGCCACTGCCGCACTCTTACACGAACCATGCTACACCCGCACTCTTACATAATCACCGCCACTCAAGCACTATTACATAAGCCCTGCCATTGCCGCATTCATACACACCTCCAAGCAACTACTAAACCTTTACATAATCCCTGGCACTCCCGCACTCTTTCATAGGCCCTACCATTCCCGCACTCTTACATTAACTCTGCCACTCCCCCGCAATCTTACATAAGCCCTGCCACTCCCGCACTCTTACATAAGCCTGCCACTCCCGCACTCTTTCATAGGCCCTACCATTCCCGCACTCTTACATTAACTCTGCCACTCCCCCGCAATCTTACATAAGCCCTGCCACTCCCGCACTCTTACATAAGCCCTGCCACTCCCACACTCTAACATAAGCCCTGCCATTCCCGCACTCTTACATAAGCCCTGCCACTCCCGCACTCTTATATAAGCCCTGTCACTCCCGCACTCTTACATAAGCCCTGCCACTCCCGCATTCCTACATAATTCTTGCCACTCCCGCATTCTTACATAAGCCATGCAACTCCCGCACTCTTACATAATTCGTGCCACTCCCGCACTCTTATATAAACCCTGCCCCTCCCGCATTCCTAAACTCTGCCACTCTCGCATTCTTGTATAAACCTTGCCACTCCCGTACTCTTACATAAGCCCTGCCACTCATCCTCATCATCATCTTTCTTATCACCCTCATCACCCACGTCATCATGTCCTTCCTTCTCCTCCTCCATAATGCTCATTGTGATCATCATCCTCATCATTGTGTCATCTTCATCATCATTATCCACGTTATCATCCTCATCAACCTCATCATCATATTCATCATCATCATGCTCATCGTACTCATCTCCATAATCATCTTCTTCATCCTCTGGATCGGGATAATTATTCAGCAAAGTCCTATTACGATATTGCGCTGAGGGTTTATTTAAGAATGTCCATCTCTACAGTTAGTGCGTCCACCACAGTCTCTCCGTTTCCCTGTGTGGGATCTTTTACTTCCCCTGGCACAGAGACCAGACAGAGGGACCAATGGCTCTTAGTATCTCTTCCGAAAGACACAGGCGGTGTGGGCTTAATGAAATTACCCAAGCTGCGAAACGGCGGAGATGGAATCGAACCACCGTCCATTCGATCGACAGCCGGGTTCTCGAACCACCGTCCACTCGATCGTCAGGTAGGTTCTCGAACCACCGTCCACTCGATCGTCAGGTGGGTTCTCGAACCACCGTCCATTCGATCGTCAGGTGGGTTCTCGAACCACCGTCCACTCGATCGTCAGGTGGATTCTCGAACCACCGTCCATTCGATCGTCAGGTGGGTTCTCCGTCCATTCGATCGTCAGGTGGGTTCTCGAACCACCGTCCATTCGATGGTCAGGTGGATTCTCGAACCACCGTCCACTCGATCGTCAGGTGGGTTCTCGAACCACCGTCCATTCGATCGTCAGGTGGGTTCTCGAACCACCGTCCACTCGATCGTCAGGTGGGTTCTCGAACCACCGTCCATTCGATCGTCAGGTGGATTCTCGAACCACCGTCCATTCGATCGTCAGGTGGGTTCTCGAACCACCGTCCATTCGATCGTCAGGTGGGTTCTCGAACCACCGTCCATTCGATCGTCAGGTGGGTTCTTGAACCACCGTCCATTCGATCGTCCATTCGATCATCAGGTGGATTCTCGAACCACCGTCCATTCGATCGTCAGGTGGGTTCTTGAACCACCGTCCATTCGATCGTCCATTCGATCATCAGGTGGATTCTCGAACCACCGTCCATTCGATCGTCAGGTGGGTTCTTGAACCACCGTCCATTCGATCGTCCATTCGATCATCAGGTGGATTCTCGAACCACCGTCCATTCGATCGTCAGGTGGGTTCTCGAACCACCGTCCACTCGATCGTCAGGCGGTTCTCGAACCACCGTCTACTCGATCGTCAGGTGGGTTCTCGAACCACCGTCTACTCGATCGTCAGGTGGGTTCTCGAACCACCGTCCATTTGATCGTCAGGTGGGTTCTCGAACCACCGTCCACTCGATCGTCAGGTGGATTCTCGAACCACCGTCCATTCGATCGTCAGGTGGGTTCTCGAACCACCGTCCACTCAATCGTCAGGCGGGTTCACTAACCATTAGACCACCGCTACCCACTCATTATATTGCCGCAATCATACTCATTCTTGTCCTCTTCTTCATCATTATTATTATTACATAAACGGTTGATTATTACATGCCGTGTTGATTATTACATAAGTGGTTGTGACACACGATGTAATGACGATGGTTTGGTTTTGGCGACAGAACCAAATTTACTCGTTTCGTAAATATAATCAGGCGCTGCAACGGATCATTGCATTTCACGGTGGATTTTTCATTTATACCAAGTTTACGTCTCTACCAATTTAAAAAAAATAGATGTTGGTGCTGTTTTTAGAGCCACTTTCACAAGCCTTCGCTTCCAGAAGTCCAGAGTAATGCTTCCACAGATAACTCTAACCGAACGTTCCCAGACTGAAACGGCTACAGAGTTTCTGACATGCTGATGACTATTACAATACACAGTGAAACGACCTGAGACTAGCACAGCTACAGACACGTGTCTTCGTTGTTTATTCCAACAGTTTGGAGGACCAGGTAACTAGATGTATTAAACGTTGACGGAGGGCACGCTGCCACATATCTAATATATCATTATCTGATCCTCACGTCTGTGGTGAAATAGCGGGTTGATGTGGCTGTGTGGTAGAAGCTAGAGTGTCGGACTGTGCTAGAGTGTCGGACTGTGCTAGAGTGTCGGACTGTGCTAGAGTGTCGGACTGTGCTAGGGTGTCGGACTGTGCTAGAGTGTCGGACTGTGCTAGGGTGTCGGACTGTGCTAGAGTGTCGGACTGTGCTAGAGTGTCGGACTGTGCTAGAGTGTCGGACTGTGCTAGGGTGTCGGACTGTGCTAGAGTGTCGGACTGTGCTAGAGTGTCGGTCGAGGCTAGAGTGTCGGACTGTGCTACAGTGTCGGTCGAGGCTAGAGTGCCGGACTGTGCTAGAGTGTCGGACTGTGCTAGAGTGTCGGACTGTGCTAGAGTGTCGGACTGTGCTAGAGTGCCGGACTGTGCTAGAGTGTCGGACTGTGCTAGAGTGTCGGTCGAGGCTAGAGTGTCGGACTGTGCTACAGTGTCGGTCGAGGCTAGAGTGCCGGACTGTGCTAGAGTGTCGGACTGTGCTAGAGTGTCGGACTGTGCTAGAGTGTCGGTCGAGGCTAGAGTGTCGGACTGTGCTAGAGTGTCGGACTGTGCTAGAGTGTCGGACTGTGCTAGAGTGTCGGTCGAGGCTAGAGTGTCGGACTGTGCTAGGGTGTCGGACTGTGCTAGAGTGCCGGACTGTGCTAGGGTGTCGGACTGTGCTAGAGTGTCGGACTGTGCTAGAGTGTCGGACTGTGCTAGAGTGTCGGACTGTGCTAGAGTGTCGGTCGAGGCTAGAGTGTCGGACTGTGCTAGAGTGTCGGACTGTGCTAGAGTGTCGGACTGTGCTAGAGTGTCGGACTGTGCTAGAGTGTCGGACTGTGCTAGGGTGTCGGACTGTGCTAGAGTGTCGGACTGTGCTAGAGTGTCGGACTGTGCTAGAGTGTCGGACTGTGCTAGGGTGTCGGACTGTGCTAGAGTGTCGGACTGTGCTAGAGTGTCGGTCGAGGCTAGAGTGTCGGACTGTGCTACAGTGTCGGTCGAGGCTAGAGTGCCGGACTGTGCTAGAGTGTCGGACTGTGCTAGAGTGTCGGACTGTGCTAGAGTGTCGGACTGTGCTAGAGTGCCGGACTGTGCTAGAGTGTCGGACTGTGCTAGAGTGTCGGTCGAGGCTAGAGTGTCGGACTGTGCTACAGTGTCGGTCGAGGCTAGAGTGCCGGACTGTGCTAGAGTGTCGGACTGTGCTAGAGTGTCGGACTGTGCTAGAGTGTCGGTCGAGGCTAGAGTGTCGGACTGTGCTAGAGTGTCGGACTGTGCTAGAGTGTCGGACTGTGCTAGAGTGTCGGTCGAGGCTAGAGTGTCGGACTGTGCTAGGGTGTCGGACTGTGCTAGAGTGCCGGACTGTGCTAGGGTGTCGGACTGTGCTAGAGTGTCGGACTGTGCTAGAGTGTCGGACTGTGCTAGAGTGTCGGACTGTGCTAGAGTGTCGGTCGAGGCTAGAGTGTCGGACTGTGCTAGAGTGTCGGACTGTGCTAGAGTGTCGGACTGTGCTAGAGTGTCGGACTGTGCTAGAGTGTCGGACTGTGCTAGGGTGTCGGACTGTGCTAGGGTGTCGGACTGTGCTAGAGTGTCGGACTGTGCTAGAGTATCGGTCGAGGCTAGAGTGTCGGACTGTGCTAGAGTGTCGGACTGTGCTAGAGTGTCGGACTGTGCTAGAGTGTCGGACTGTGCTAGAGTGTCGGACTGTGCTAGGGTGTCGGACTGTGCTAGGGTGTCGGACTGTGCTAGAGTGTCGGACTGTGCTAGAGTGTCGGACTGTGCTAGAGTGTCGGTCGAGGCTAGAGTGTCGGACTGTGCTAGAGTGTCGGACTGTGCTAGAGTGTCGGACTGTGCTAGGGTGTCGGACTGTGCTAGGGTGTCGGACTGTGCTAGAGTGTCGGACTGTGCTAGAGTGTCGGACTGTGCTAGAGTGTCGGTCGAGGCTAGAGTGTCGGACTGTGCTAGAGTATCGGACTGTGCTAGAGTGTCGGACTGTGCTAGAGTGTCGGACTGTGCTAGAGTGTCGGTCGAGGCTAGAGTGTCGGACTGTGCTAGAGTGTCGGACTGTGCTAGAGTGTCGGACTGTGCTAGAGTGTCGGACTGTGCTAGAGTGTCGGTCGAGGCTAGAGTGTCGGACTGTGCTAGAGTGTCGGACTGTGCTAGAGTGTCGGACTGTGCTAGAGTGTCGGTCGAGGCTAGGGTGTCGGACTGTGCTAGAGTGTCGGACTGTCGGTCGAGGGGACCGGGGTTTAAAACCGCCTGCTGCCGTTTCGAAACTTGGGCAATTTCGTTCACTCCACTTTGCCTGTGTTTTTCGGAAGAGACAGTTGGTCCTTCTGTCTAACAGGGAAATGGAAAAAACGTGAGCTCACATAATTGAGCTAACCTCACTACTTCCTCCCAGTTAGGTGCAGTCAGCTGTTGTTTGGAGTCTTTCATCAAGTGAGTGACAACTTCCATTTGACTGGCAAATTGGTAACATATAATCCTCGGGGACAAGAGCACCATGTCATAGATGTGTCAAGTCATGCATAAAACCCTGAGGACGCCACAGTTCCGAATACAATAGATACATCTGTCGTAACTAATGGAAGTGATGCACTGTTCAACTCATGTCCTTTGCGTGTTCTCCCGGTGTCGCATTCGATAACTTAAAATATTCATGGATTAGATATTTCAATCAGCAGATTGAAACTACAACGCCGCTCGAGAGTACTGTAGACTTTCTGGTAAACTCGTGTAGCCTGGAAACAAACCTACAGATAGAGCCGTGTGTATACGTGTACGTGCGTGCCAATGTGTTTTGTTCGTACATAATTCCGATGTAAGGTTATTGACTACACTTCATGTCAATATTATTAACGCCATGAATTCTTGCCTGTAAACGCTGCAGGCCGGACAGTGCCCTCAAAGCCATACACAGTGGGCACTTAATGACCCATGGGCATACCGTCATCCACCTCGCTGCTCTTGCCCATGCGCATCCAGGTCGCGCATCTCAAACACTGCGTGTGGCGCGCGATTTTTTATTTTTTGTCAGTTTGCATATTTTTAATTGTCACAGCTCAACAACCTCATTATGTTGTAATTTTATATGACGTAGCACCTCCAAATGATTATGATGATGAAATCTGGTTAAGTTTGCAACGTTGAAAAAACAGTTATAACGATTTTTTTATAATTTTTTTTAGGTATTTATAGCTCTTATGTTTGACCGTCAATCCCAATTCGTTTTGGGGCAGATAACTTATATATATAATTTGGTGAAGTTTCAACTCGATCTGAACGTCACAACTTTGGAATCGATGGCCTCTAGGGTCTAAAGGAAAATGTGAATAAAATAGTAAACTTTTATGTAGTTTTGAATGGTCATAGCTCAAACGTTTCAACGTCGACCTCAATATTTATTTTCTGTGTGACACAGTACCGCCAGATAATTCGTCTGACGAAATATGGTGAGGTTCTGAACGTTGGAAAAATAGTTATTACGATTTTTTTGACATTAATTTTCTTATGTAACTCCATATTCAAAGGGATGTCTTGAATTAAATTTATTGTTAGGCAGTTATTTGTTTTGTTTTTACAATTGTATAAATATTTGTTAAACATTAGACGCCTTTAGTAGAATCATAAAACAATTTATATGCAAACAAATATTAGCAAGAGAGTAGGGACCTTGATCGTTGGTCAAATTAGAGGGTTCATGGTGGCGCCACCTGTGTTCTTAAGTTTGCACGTCAACCCACAAGTTTGGGGGTCGATTGCCTTTAACATTGGCTTCCCCGGTGTGGTCACAATTGCCACCTGTGTATGCAGGCAAGCATTACAGTAAATAAATCGTTTACCACTGAGCTTCTGGGGCTGCACCTCGTCTTGCTAACAACAGTTCCTGCCACTCAGAAGTTTCGCACATCACCACCAAGTGCTAACAGTCACTGCAGCCATGTCACTGTCCAAATCTATCTTACTGACCACTCAGGCCTTATCTCATTGCTGCCTGTAAATTCCCTTTGTTTGAGACAGGAAGACACCCCACTTGAAAGGAATGCACCCTTGAATGAGATACCAAGTGTTCAATCTAAAGGTTTAACTAAGTAAATAGATCACTTGTTATGTTGCTACGTTACGTTTTTATTATTATTTATGTCGGCTAACGAGATGTTGACTCGGAAACGTGGCTCGTTTGCTGAAGACAAAATTCTAAGTATATTTGTATGTGAGTTTTTATAGTAAGCCAACTTTTTATATGCAAGAATACATTATGCACATATAATATATACAATGTCGTCATTTAGTGTAGATAATTGAAAATACATAAAGTAACAGCAAAGATGGGGGAACCGACCACACCAGGCCAATTCTGTAATACACTCAGAATGGCTCCCCCCATCCCACGGGACTCCGTAACACTAGGTAGCATTACAACAAGTGCATCTACCTTACACAATTACTACTAGTCGCTGTTGTAGACTAATGATTCCTTAGTATTGGGTTGTTAAATGTGCTACACAGAATGCCCCATCTAGGTTGAAAGCATCTGTGTTTCAAATGACAGCCTGTATCTCTATACAAGTAGTTCTACCTATATATCCAGTGTGAATAAACCATGCCCGCAACTTCTTGTAATTTGCCATAGGCCAGAAAAATGTTGTTGCAGGAATTGGAGGCCATGGTGCGAACCATTTGCAAATATTTTAGAATTTCCGTTGGGTATTGCTGTGTAAAGAGAGCGATGTAGATCAGGAAGGCATCGGACCCTTACTCGATATTTGAAATTGTCTTGCTATCCTGGTCTGTAACATGAACAAAGGTTTTACTGGTGGCCGGATCTAACATTAAGTAGTTTGGTACGTTGAGTCGCTAAATAACAATTTCAAATCGACAAACTGCATGGCCCATATTTTGGCCTTCAACTTTGGTTCTAACACACACCCCAGTGGACCGGATGTAAAAGACTGCATGTCAAATGGGGACACATCCTCATTATCCCCTGTATCGAACTCATCAGACTCATCTGTGTCAAACTGACCCGGATTTGGTGTCACATTCCAACCTGCTGCTGCTGCTACCGCTGACCTGGTGGCTGCTGCAGTGACTACTCCAGTTGTTTGTGTTGTTGACCCGGCAGCTGCTGCTGTCACTGCAGGTTGCGACGATGCGGCGGTCATCTGCAAAATTACATCCTGCCTCGTCTGGAATTGCTCCCGCATCGACTGGCTCTATTGCTGCAGAGCGCCAATCTCGCCAGTCACAGGCACAGCGATGGACTCATGGGTAGGTGCAGTCGTCTCCTGCGTGGTCGGAACTGCTGCAGCTGTCCTCAGTCGCTTGTGAGGCGATCGCACCCGGGCCTCGTCACGATACAGCGCCGATACCGTCGCTTCACGCTTACGTGGCATCCTGAAACATTACATAACGACAACCCGACAGACACTGGGCCAAACTTCATTGCACTCATCCAGCTGGGTAATTCCAAAAGTGCAGTTATAAAAAGGTGCTGAACAGTTTACTGACCACACATATGTCACTGTCATACAACCTTAACTGTTTACTGGCCACGCATCTGTCATAAAAGCCAGTAAGTATCGTCTCAAAACGAACCTCTTAACATTATTTTTGAGAAACACAAATTTTCACAACACGAGCGAAAATATTACCTTTGAAAATTTAAAGAGAGGCCAGGCCGACGGCGGGAGGAAATGATCACGTGCTCAGGTCGGCCTACCGTATAATCGAAACTATAAGCGTTAGCGTTGCCCACATAAATGCCGTTTGAGTTTCATTCAAAAGGTTATTTTTTATCATTATGTGTATGCTTGTGCATATATACGGCTTCCCTAATTTGTATAACAAAATAACATGTTTTTTTCTCAGTCCAAGCCCACTCACGATAGCCCATACCCAACCCAAGCCCGGAGTGTTTATTTTTTTTCGGCCCAGGCCCATAAAATGTACCCCCAGGCCCAGCCCGTCCAGACAAATTTAGCAGAGGCCCGATCCGGCCCGTAGGGCATCGGCTGGGCCGGGCCTGGACCCAAAACCCCGGCCGCAATTTGTTTATTCTTCTACAGTTGAGACAGTTGAGGCTTTAATTTTAAAAAGCCAATTAAGTGACTCCGCCTAACGACCTTTGCCCTCTACAACAGGTAACATGCGTGGATTTATGTTGGGTGGTGGAAATAATGCGTACCTTTGGGGGTGCGTTACAGTTTAGGCGTGTGGCGACAAACACAACACGGCAAATAGTCAGATAAATTGTAAACATTGAACATTATTTGTTGTATTATTTAAAGTGTCAGTGCATTATTTATTGCTATATGACTGTTCTGCAAACCCATATGTGACTTCACTACTGTTATCGCAGTTATTCACTACGCATAACCTCAGCACAGACCAATTGCTTTAATTAGTGTAAGTTGATGGGTTGACCGAACTTTGACTCGTCGTACCATGTGTACATAGCATTGTATATCGTTAGAAACAATTATTGAAACAGAGTAAGATAACACTGCAATTCATGCTGCCGTGACTATCATTAATTAAAATATATAAATTATGACTGTTGATTTTAAAGTTCATTTTAAAGGAGGTTCGCCTGCCAAAAGGAGCCAGTCAGGCCGATCTGGTTGTGTCTCAACCGCCTCACGACTGGTGCTGGGCGATGCAGAGCCATTATACAGAAGTAGGACAACTTACGTTTGATCTTTATTTTATTTGGCAAGGTCCTAATTTTGTTCACGAAATATCTCAATTTCAGTTGTTTACAAATGTGGATAGTGGTTCTATTAAAAATGTGTCTAGAAACATCAAAACGTTCTTTTTTAAACTATGTTACGTCACTCAAGTGCACAGTTGCAACGACGTAAACAACATTGACGTTGTCCATTTCTATAAACCACTCCACAACTGTCCATTTTTAATGTATAATCAATTTGTGAGAGTGGTGATATGCTGAGTGGTGACATTGTTGGGAACAGAGAATCGACCCATGACTGTCTAGATCGCTGCGACGCTGGGCCCTTTGTGTTTATTGTTTTACTTGGTTACGCTTCTAACTTTCCTCGCTAAAATTGCCTTATGGCGTCAACTGAATTTAATAGAATGTCAGCTTTTAATGGAAGTTAATGTCAGCTACAAGTGAATGCTGTCGTTGACATTTCAAGAGTAAGTGGCATTTCAGTGTACATTTAATTATTTATTACCAGCAGAATTACCCGGTGTAGCAACTTTCTTCACGATGCAGCGGCTCTGGATAGATACAATATTACCATTATATAGCTAGAGTTTGTTATGCTATGTGTAGACGCTTTCTATCCATAACCACCTGTATGTGGTACAAATTCTAATAACTTGAAAAGTATTCACAATCGTTGCATACATCCATCGGCAAATTTGTAGGGATGTTTGTAATTGTGACTCCCACCCCCGGGGGCCCCGTGGATATGGTTCCACATCCGACCCCCTGTCCGTCAGAAAGGTTACCATGCAAAGTTTCGTCCGGATCGGCCCAGAAATGCGGCCGTGCACAACATATAAATAGACAAACAGACATACAGACAGGCAGGCAGGCAGACAGGCAGACAGGCAGACAGGCAGGCAGGCAGGCAGGCAGGCAGGCAGGCAGGCAGGCAGGCAGGCAGGCAGGCAGGCAGGCAGGCAGGCAGGCAGGCAGGCAGGCAGGCAGACATACATATAGACAGATAGACAAACAGACATACAGACAGACATTTTGATGTATATTTTAGATAGTTTGCCTAGAACTAGACCCAAATGCTTTATTTTGTTTCTCTTAGTAACACAATGGATGTAATTTCTACATAATGTTGTATAGGATTTTTGCAGACATAATCACAAAAGGCTGTAGCGGAAGTTGCAACCGTGGAATTATTTTGTTTTCTATGTCATCGTAACGATAATAATTTGGCCTACACATTTGCCACAGGGTGTATGCAGCAATGTTGAATACTGTTTAAGTTATTAGAGTTTGTATATACATCATATATATGTTTATGTATAGAAAACGTCTATATGTAGCATGAAAAACAACATAGCTACATTATGGTAACATTGTTATTCTGGCCCCACCCCCGGGGGCCCCCATTGGGATGGCTCCACATCCGACCCCCTACGTCCCCTAGACGGGTCCCCTAGGTCACCTTACAACGTTTCGTCCAGATCGGCCCACACATGTGGCCGTGCATGAGACACAACAGACAAACAGACAAGCAGACAAACATACACTTTGATTTATAGATGAGATAGAATTTCATAGACAAAATTCTACTGTACCCTGCATTTCTGAATCCTGTGGAATTGTATAGAATGTTTATAGAATTCCATATATCTTCACAGTCACTGGCATTACGTCAGTGACAATCTGAACAACTTTATATATAGTCAAAATCACTTCCAGCTCTTTTAACATGCCTCCATGTGCGATGCCCGTCAATGTCTACCAAAATAGCCAGGCCTCCCATATGAGATGATGCCATGGTATACCATGGTAAAATACCCTGGTATGCCATGATGTTTTGAGACAGACAAACCGCGGTATGACATGGTAAATAAAAAAAAAAAATTAAACAGTATATATATATATATATATATACATATATATATATATATATATATATATATATATATATATACGGCTTGCATCAACCTATGGGCTTGGGCTCCACACCAGTCCTGTACCCAAGTAGACTTGTGTACATCAGCCTGTGGGTTTGTGCTCCACACCAGTCCTGTACCCAAGGAGACTTGTGTACATCAGCCTGTGGGCTTGTGCTCCACACCAGTCCTGTACCCAAGGAGACTTGTGTACATCAGCCTGTGGGCTTGTGCTCCACACCAGTGCTGCACCCAAGGAGACTTGTGTACATCAGCCTGTGGGCTTGTGCTCCACACCAGTCCTGTACCCAAGGAGACTTGTGTATATCAGCCTGTGGGCTTGTGCTCCACACCAGTCCTGTACCCAATGAGACTTTGTGTACATCAGAGACAATGTCATGTTTGTTGAACTGAACACTGTCATACTGACTCATGTGCCAGGATTGCCTTAAACAGAATGCATGACAACGGTTTGAACGATCTGGACAAGAAACGAGGGACGATCAGTACTCTGACACGATCAACAAACGACTGGAAGGGATGGCCAGTGGGCGGGCGTTGGGTGGTGGCTAGGCGGGTGTGTGGATGGGTGGGTGAGTGCGTATACATATATGCAAACAAATACGGCGTATGACGACAAACTAAAATACAGCTTACAAGCAAGAACTACAACATACAATGATATACCATGACCTACTATATGGTAACAAGGTAAACTAATGGGTGACTAAACTAACCTCCTACTCTGGCCTCCCCTTTGCGAGATCCTATATACGCCACTGCCATTACGCCACTATGCCACCATGCCACTGTGCCACTACGTCGCCGTGACGTAAACAAGATTGACGTTGCTCAACCATTTCTATAAACCACTCCACAACTGTCCATTTTGAAAGCATAATCAGTTTGTGAGAGTGGTGATATGCTGAGTGGTGACATTGTTGGGAACAGAGAATCGACCCGTGACTGTCTAGATCGCTGCGACGCTGGGCCCTTTGTGTTTATTGTTTTACTTGGTTACGCTTCTAACTTTCCTCGCTAAAATTGCCTTATGGCGTCAACTGAATTTAATAGAATGTCAGCTTTTAATGGAAGTTAATGTCAGCTACAAGTGAATGCTGTCGTTGACATTTCAAGAGTAATTGGCATTTCAGTGTCATTGACATTCAGTGACGAAACTGAACTTACGCGACAGCCGACACTCGCGGATCCAACGACAACGTAGCTTCGATTAAATTTGAATTATTTCTTACCAGCAGAGTTACCTGGTGTAGCAAATCTGTTTCTCGAAGCAGCGGCTCTGGGTAGATGCAATGTTACTATGATATAGCTAGTGATATAGCTAGTGTTTGTTATGCTATGTGTAGACGCTTTCTATCCATAAACACCTCCACGTGGTACAGACAAACTCTAATAACTTGATAAGTATTCACAATCGCTGCATACATCCAGCGCAGATGTGTAAGCATTTTTGAAATTGTGACTCCCACCCCCGGGGGCCCGGTGGAATATGGTTCCACATCCGACCCCCTATGTCCGTCAGAAAGGTTTCGTCCGGGTCGGCCCAGAAATGCGGCCGTGCATAAGACACAACATATAAATAGACAGGCAGGCAGGCAGGCAGGCAGGCAGGCAGGCAGGCAGGCAGGCAGGCAGGCAGGCAGGCAGGCAGGCAGGCAGGCAGGCAGGCAGGCAGGCAGGCAGGCAGGCAGGCAGGCAGGCAGGCAGGCAGGCAGGCAGGCAGGCAGGCAGACAGGCAGATATGCAGATATGCAGACAGGCAGACAGACTACTGACAGACAGACAGACATACATACATACAGACATACAGACAGACAGACAGACAGGCAGGCAGACAAACAGACAAACAGAGAGACATACAAACATACATTTTGATTTTTATATTATATAGTTTGTCTAGAACTAGACCCAAATGGTTTATTTGGTTTCAAAAATTTATGTAATTTCTATACAATATTTTACAGGCTTTTTGCGGAAAAAATTGTGTAGAAGTCACAGAAGGCTGTAGCGGAAGTTGCAACCGTGGAAATATTTTGTTTTCTATGTCATCGTAAAGATAATAATTTGGCCTACACATTTGCCGCTGGGTGTATGCAGCAATTCTGAATACCTCTCAAGTTATTAGAGTCTAGAAAGCGTCTGTATATTGCACAGCAAACACTAGCACTAGTTATATTGTAGTAACATTGTTATTTTGGGATGGCTCCACATCCGACCCCCTATGTCCGTTAGACGGGCCCCCTAGGGCACCTTGCAAAGTTTCGTCCGTATCGGTCCACAAATGTGACCGTGCATGAATATTGTATAGGATTGTTGCAGATTATTGTGTAGAAGAACCGTGGAATTATCTTGTTTCTATGTCATCGTAAAAATAATAATTTTGCCTACATATTTGCCGCTGGGTGCATGCAGCAATTTTTAATATATATATATATATATATATATATATATATATATATATATATATATATATATATATATATACACACACACACGCACCCACGCACACACGCACACACACTCAACTTGTTTTCACTAGGCTAGGACCAACACAACGTCAGGGCGGCGATTTGCATCAGCCTGTACCCAAGGAGACTTGTGTACATCAGCCTGTGGGCTTGTGCTCCACACCAGTCCTGTACCCAAGGAGACTTAATAAATTGTGTACATCAGAGACAGTATCATGTTTGTTGAACACTGAACACTGCCAGGACTGCCTCAAACAGAATGCATGACAACGGTTTGAACGATCTGGACAACAAACGAGGGACGATCAATACTCTGACACGATCAACAAACGACTGGAAGGGATGGCCAGAGGGCGGGCATTGGATGGTGGGTGGGTATGTGGATGGGTGGGTAAGTGCGTGGGTGCGTGGGTCGATGGGTTGGTGGTTACGGATTCGGATATATGTAGATAGTCATTCAAGGAGTTAGGTAGGTAGACAACCCCGCACCCACCCACACACGCATCCACACACGCACGTGAGTTGTGGTGGTGGTAGCGGGTGTATGTGGTACGTCGATGTTACAGCGTGAGTTGTGGTGGTGGTAGCGGGTGTATGTGGTACGTCGAGGTTACAGCGTGAGTTGTGGTGGTGGTAACGGGTGTATGTGGTACGTTGAGGTTACAGCGTGAGTTGTGGTGGTGGTAACGGGTGTATGTGGTACGTCGAGGTGACAGCGTGAGTTGTAGTGGTGGTAGCGGGTGTATGCGGTACGTCGAGGTTACAGCGTGAGTTGTGGAGGTGGTAGCGGGTGTATGCGGTACGTCGAGGTTACAGCGTGAGTTGTGGTGGTGGTAGTGGGTGTATGCGGTACGTTGAGGTTACAGCGTGAGTTGTGGTGGTGGTAGTGGGTGTATGCGGTACGTCGAGGTTACAGCGTGAGTTGTGGTGGTGGTAGCGGGTGTATGCGGTACGTTGAGGTAAAAGCGTGAGTTGTGGTGGTGGTAGTGGGTGTATGCGGTACGTCGAGGTTACAGCGTGAGTTGTGGTGGTGGTAGTGGGTGTATGCGGTACGTCGAGGTTACAGCGTGAGTTATGGTGGTGGTAGCGGGTGTATGCGGTACGTCGAGGTTACAGCGTGAGTTGTGGTGGTGGTAGCGGGTGTATGCGGTACGTCGAGGTTACAGCGTGAGTTGTGGTGGTGGTAGCGGGTGTATGCGGTACGTCGAGGTTACAGCGTGAGTTGTGGTGGTGGTAGCGGGTGTATGCGGTACGTCGAGGTTACAGCGTGAGTTGTGGTGGTGGTAGCGGGTGTATGTGGTACGTCGAGGTTACAGCGTGAGTTGTGGTGGTGGTAGCGGGTGTATGTGGTACGTCGAGGTTACAGCGTGAGTTGTGGTGGTGGTAGTGGGTGTATGCGGTACGTTGAGGTTACAGCGTGAGTTGTGGTGGTGGTAGCGGGTGTATGCGGTACGTCGAGGTTACAGCGTGAGTTGTGGTGGTGGTAGCGGGTGTATGCGGTACGTCGAGGTTACAGCGTGAGTTGTGGTGGTGGTAGTGGGTGTATGTGGTACGTCGAGGTGACAGCGTGAGTTGTGGTGGTGGTAGCGGGTGTATGTGGTACGTCGAGGTTACAGCGTGAGTTGTGGTGGTGGTAGCGGGTGTATGCGGTACGTCGAGGTTACAGCGTGAGTTGTGGTGGTGGTAGTGGGTGTATGCGGTACGTCGAGGTTACAGCGTGAGTTGTGGTGGTGGTAGCGGGTGTATGTGGTACGTCGAGGTTACAGCGTGAGTTGTGGTGGTGGTAGCGGGTGTATGCGAGCAGCAGCCTTTCACAGTTATTCAATATGCTATTTTTTAAAGGAATGCATTGGCAAAAATCTGCATGTTAGCGATACATCAATATGATTTGTACAGCTATACTTATACGATATTAAAATCAATACACTGTCAGCGGGCTTTTCTCCTTCAATATTCTGTCAACGGGCTTGCATCCCTCAATACGCTGTTAAAGGGCTTGTCTCCCTCAATACGCTGTTAACGTACTTGTCTCCCTCAATACACTGTTAAAGGGCTTGTCTCCCTCAATACGCTTTCAACGGGCTTGTCTCCCTCAATACACTGTCAACGGGCTTGTCTCCCTCAAAACGCTGTCAACGGGCTTGTTTCCCTCTATACAATGTGAACGGGCTTGTCTCTCTCAATACACTGTTAACGGGCTTGTCTCCCTCAATATGTTGTCAACGGGCTTGTCTCCCTCTATACACTGTGAACGGGCTTGTCTCAATCAATACGCTTTTAACGTACTTGTCTCCCTCAATACACTGTTAACGGGCTTGTCTCTCTCAATACACTGTCAACGGGCTTGTCTCCCTCAATACGCCGTCAACGGGCTTGTCTCCCTCCATACACTGTCAACGGGCTTGTATCCCTCAATACGCTGTCAACGGGCTTGTCTCCCTCAATACGCTGTCAACGGGCTCGTCTCCCTCAATACACTGTCAACGGGTTTATATCCCTCAATACGCTGTCAACGGGCTTGTATCCCTCAATACACTGTCAACGGGCTTGTCTCCCTCAATACGCTGTCAACGGGCTTGTCTCCCTCAATACACTGTCAACGGGTTTATATCCCTCAATACGCTGTCAACGGGCTTGTCTCCCTCAATACACTGTCAACGGGCTTGTCTCCCTCAATACGCTGTCAACGTGCTTGTCTCCCTCAATACGATGTCAACGGGCTTGTCTCTCTCAATACACTGTCAACGGGCTTGTATCCCTCTATACACTGTGAACGGGCTTGTCTCTCTCAATACACTGTCAACTGGCTTGTCTCTCTCAATACACTGTCAACGGGCTTGTCTCCCTCAATACGCTGTCAACGGGCTTGTATCCCTCTATACACTGTGAACGGGCTTGTCTCTCTCAATACACTGTCAACTGGCTTGTCTCTCTCAATACACTGTCAACTGGCTTGTCTCTCTCAATACACTGTCAACGGGCTTGTCTCTCTCAATACACTGTGAACGGGCTTGTCTCCCTCAATACACTCTCAACGGGCTTGTATCCCTCTATACATTGTGAACGGGCTTGTCTCCCTCAATACACTGTCAACGGGCTTGTCTCCCTCAATACACTCTCAACGGGCTTGTCTCCCTCAATACACTGTCAACGGGTTTATATCCCTCAATACACTGTCAACGGGTTTATATCCCTCAATACACTGTCAACGGGCTTGTTTCCCTCAATACACTGTCAACGGGTTTATATCCCTCAATACACTCTCAACGGGCTTGTATCCCTCAATACATTGTCAACGGGCTTGTCTCCCTCAATACACTGTCAACGGGTTTATATCCCTCAATACACTGTCAACGGGTTTATATCCCTCAATACACTGTCAACGGGTTTATATCTCTCAATACGCTGTCAACGGGTTTGTCTCCCTCAATACACTGCTAACGGGCTTGTCTCTCTCAATACACTGTCAACGGGCTAGTATCCCTCAATACGCTGTCAACGGGCTTGTCTCCCTCAATACGCTGTCAACGGGCTTGTCTCCCTCAATACACTATCGACGGGATTGTCTCCCTCAATACACTGTCAACGGGCTTGTATCCCTCAATACGCTGTTAACGGGCTTGTCTCCCTCAATACACTGTCAACGGGCGTGTCTCCCTCAACACGCCGTGGATGACGCTGGGTACGGTGAAAATCAGACAGGGTTGGCAAGTCACAAACTGGCAAGTCAAGTCAAGTCTCAAGTCAATGACTGCCAAGTCGAAGTGAAGTCTCGAGTCATCTCTCTGAAGTCAAGTCCCAATACTGGGTCCACCAATGGCCAGGGTTTTTATGGTTTGTCTTGTGTACTTTTAGAGGACATTTTGGCGGATGCTGTCCCGTCACAACATTAGGTGGATGCTGTCCCGTCACAACATTATGTGGATGCTGTCCCGCCACAACATTAGGTGGATGCTGTCCCGCCACAACATTAGGTGGATGCTGTTCCGTCACAACATTAGGTGGATGCTGTCCCACCACAACATTAGGTGGATGCTGTCCCGTCACAACATTAGGTGGATGATGTCCCGGCCCAACATTAGGTGGATGCTGTCCCGCCACAACATTAGGTGGATGCTGTCCCGTCACAACATTAGGTGGATGCTGTCCCGCCACAAAATTAGGTGGATGCTCTCCCGCCACAACATTAGGTGGATGCTATCCCGTCACAACATTAGGTGGATGCTCTCCCGCCACAACATTAGGTGGATGCTGTCCCGCCACAACATTAGGTGAATGCTATCCCGGCACAACATTAGGTGGATGCTGTCCCACCACAACATTAGGTGGATGGTGTCCCGTCACAACATTAGGTGGATGCTGTCCCACCACAACATTAGGTGGATGCTCTCCCGCCACAACATTAGGTGGATGCTATCCCGTCACAACATTAGGTGAATGCTATCCCGGCACAACATTAGGTGGATGCTATCCCACCACAACATTAGGTGGATGCTCTCCCGCCACAACATTAGGTGGATGCTGTCCCGCCACAACATTAGGTGAATGCTATCCCGGCACAACATTAGGTGGATGCTGTCCCACCACAACATTAGGTGGATGGTGTCCCGTCACAACATTAGGTTGATGCTATCCCGGCACAACATTAAGTGTATGCTGTCCCACCACAACATTAGGTGGATGCTGTCCCGTCACAACATTAGGTGGATGCTGTCCCGCCACAAAATTAGGTGTATGCTGTCCAGCCACAACATTAGGTGGATGCTATCCCGGCAAAACATTAGGTGTATGCTGTGCCACAACAAAACATTAGGTGGATGCTGTCCCGCCACAACATTAGGTGGATGCTGTCCCACCACAACATTAGGTGGATGGTGTCCCGTCACAACATTAGGTGGATGCTGTCCCGCCACAAAATTAGGTGGATGCTATCCCGGCACAACATTAGGTGGATGCTATCCCGCCACAACATTAGGTGGATGCTGTCCCACCACAACATTAGGTGGATGCTGTCCCACCACAACTTTAGTTGGATGCTGTCCCGCCACAACATTAGGTGGATGCTGTCCCGCCACAACATTAGTTGGATGCTGTCCCGCCACAACATTAGTTGGATGCTGTCCCGCCACAACATTAGGTGGATGCTGTCCCACCACAACATTAGGTGGATGCTGTCCTGCCACAACATTAGGTGGATGCTGTCCCGCCACAACATTAGTTGGATGCTGTCCCGCCACAACATTAGTTGGATGCTGTCCCGGCACAACATTGGTCAATCGTAATGCTTAATAATACTTAATAAATATTGCAGCCTGTCACATCTACGTGGTCTCGTTTTGTGTACGTTTCAGGCCACCAGACGTGTTAGCAAGTCACAAACAGGCAAGTCCGTACATTTCAACACTCCATCGTTCGTACGGAGTCTGCGTCATTTTAACAAAGCCTAAAAATTACAGTGCCGGAAATTAAAATATCCGTCAATTAATGTTCATTGGACAATAAAATGGGAAGACATGTGCTTACCAGTTTTTTTCTGTTTATTATTCGTGAATCGTGCAGGGAAATAACCTGTCGTGGACTGAGTGCGCCTAAATTGGGTCTACGCCCAGCTGGACCTGCTAACACTGAACCGTCGGCGCAGCGGGGTCGGCCGAGTAAAGACGACGACGAGGCAGCGGGGTCGGCCGAGTAAAGACGACGACGAGGCAGCGGGGTCGGCCGAGTAAAGACGACGACGAGGCAGCGGGGTCGGCCGAGTAAAGACGACGACGAGGCAGCGGGGTCGGCCGAGTAAAGACGACGACGAGGCAGCGGGGTCGGCCGAGTAAAGACGACGACGAGGCAGCGGGGTCGGCCGAGTAAAGACGACGACGAGGCAGCGGCGCTACATCGACGAGACACGGTCAACGACGTACGTGTTGCGGGGAGCCACAACGTCCCACCTCCGCTGATGCTGTCTGTCGACGACCCGTGTATACGATTTACTCTCGGTTTGCAGTAATAGTGACCATTTTGGATACTTTCACAGTGCACGTAAAGTCACCATATTGTATTTTTACTAGAAGTCTCTGAAGGAAAGTCATTGTTTGTATACGCGTGTCAAATGGCTAACTAAGTGTGAAATTATAATATAATCCATCAAACCACTCCTTCACATATTTATGTGAAGGAGTGGAGCGGTCGGTCGGTCATTTGCGAGGGTGACCTTGCAGGTGCGAGAGTGACCTTGCAGGTGCGAGGCAGCCGGCCGGACTGTGTAAAAGGCTGAGTCATTTTGATAATCACAGGTTGACAAATCTCTATAGGCAGTAGACTAGTACCGGTATATTATTAGGGGCAACATTGGATCCAGGGTAGACTTAGGGGTCTCAAGACCCCCTCCCCAAAGGCCATGGATCGATCCGAGGGTGTTCTTAGACCCCCTGTGACAAATATCACGGTAAAGGAACACGTATACATCGGCACTAGTGTCAATGTAAAGACTGAAGTATTATCAACCGGCTAATATTAACCCTCATGTAAGTAGAACGATAGAACGAAACATGTGTCGACCCCCCCCCCCGGTTTGTAAGTAGAATATATGACATGTGATTACGACTGATTCAGACCCCCACCCCCGCGAACAAGCCTAGATCCGCGCTTGTAGGAGCGGAGTTTCATGGCCTGAAATTCTAACGCGTCGACTCGGCCTTTCTGGTACAATTCTGTGTCGGAAGGAAATATTGTAACTGTAGACTTAAAATTGGTACGCACTAACCGTTTCCCATGCGTATACCGAGACATACCATCTGCGTCAAGAATCAGAAGTAATATGCTCCGAATAATTGATTAGAACTATGTTTATTGTGACCAGTGGGCATTATTTTTGTAAATCAACCCTCGCCCGAAGTCACGCGATGTTACTGTTTTCAACAGAGTTTTATGTATTTGCATGGTTATTGTCATGCAACTTTATTTATGCACATATAATAATGCACACTGACATTAAATACGTATTTATTGCTATTATCGCATTTTTATTTATCGCACACGCACGACTCCAGTCAGCTGTGATTCGAGTCAACAAGTCTGATGAAAAGTGGTGTGAATATAATATGTGCCAAAGTGAATACAGGTTCTAGCTCGCGGGAGCGACAAACAGTAGCGCCACATCACGGAACTTGACCCGACGTATCGCGACTCCTGGCGAATAACCATTGCTGTTACCGAGAAGGCAGCTTGTGGGGTTAATTAATGAGTCAACCGAAGACAAGTGGGCGTCGAGAGTAAATGCAATTTAGGCCGTTATATTATCGCACAGGTAATGAGAACACAGGTATAACGTGTCACAATACGTCTCTATGCCCAATGCATGCTTCTGTGTATACTGACAGCTGTGTATAGTGTTAAAAGCAACGTTTTTTTACACGGTGTCATTCATGCCACGCATGTTCGCTGTTTTTGGCGTTGTCACCGTCGTGACTGGGCAGAAACGTGTCCTGCAGCCGTACGGAGGTTAGTTGTAGGATTTGACGACAATTAACTCTACATCAGATCAGGGCCAGGACAGGCAACAACGTATGACACTGTGATAAATCTTAATCGTTATTTTGCATACAGGAAAAACAAATAATTATCTGCCAATTGTAACGCATATCTGCAATGAGTCTAATAAGATAAGGTTTTTTTGGGTTTCAGACATGGAACGAATATGACGACACGATGGCCACCTGATTATGGTTTCGTATTCCTGTACAGGGCAAAGTGAATTGTGGGGCGATTCTAGAATCGTCCCGGATGTCTCGCGGGTCATTGTGGGAATCCCACAATGCCCGCCCAAGTGGAGATGATAGATCTGTCAGTTTTGCAGCAAAATAACTCGTGGGTAGTACCAGCAACTGAATTTATTCAGTTCATTCACGTTGACAACTGTCATTGGATTACAATTTCCAGCGTAGGTGACAGTACAGTAAATATTTATGATTCAATGATGTTGACACCGTCTACCGAAACCATTCGTGTCATATGTAACTACGTGCACACGAGCAGTGACGAGATCCAGCTGAATGTGATGAATGTGGACAGACAACCTGATCCCCACAGTTGTGGTCTGTACGCCATTGCCTTTGCTGGAGTCTGTAATGGGTAATGTTCACTCATGCTATAATATCACATTATCAGTGTCCCTAGATTGTTCCTACTTGTCCAGTGGTCGTTGTAGACTACCCATGTACATCTCGAGCTTGGGCTGGAGTCTGTAATGGGTAATGTTCACTCATGCTATAATATCACATTATCAGTGTCCCTAGATTGTTCCTACTTGTCCAGTGGTTGTTGTAGACTACCCATGTACACCTCGAGCTTGGGCTGGAGTCTGTACTGGGTAATGTTCACTCATGCTATAATATCACATTATCAGTGTCCCTCGATTGTTCCTACTTGTCCAGTGGTTGTTGTAGACTACCCATGTACATCTCGAGCTTGGGCTAGAGTCTGTAATGGGTAATGTTCTCTCATGCTATAATATCACATTATCAGTGTCCCTCGATTGTTCCTACTTGTCCAGTGGTTGTTGTAGACTACCCATGTACATCTCGAGCATGGGCTGGAGTCTGTAATGGGTAATGAATTACTATTATGTATTGTTGATAATATGTCATTAACCTAACTTGCTTTGCAGTGGACGCAACACATCATCACACAAACAAAACATGCAACAGATGCCATGCGATCTATCAGTGACATAATATTACTTATTTACTTTAAAAAATGACTTAATTAGATAAAGAATTCTTTTCGTGGAACATTGTTTGGTTGATTGTATCACGAGGTGTGTAAAATTACGGAAAGTTGACTAGAGATTGATTAGAACGATTACCTTAACACTTAGGGAGAGGTCGAGAATGGTAGATGGTATAGCGCTTGTTTTGATGTAGCACTATCTTGTTGATTAGTTGATTCAATTCAAACATACACTCAATATACACAATGACATTTACATACAAACAGACATATACACGCATGCCTGCAGACAAACTGTCGCTTAATCATTCACTCATGGTGGAAAATACACTGTCACCTTCCCGTGGTTTCTACCGTTAAACACACTGGCGATATGAAACACTCATGTGTGTCTTATGTCGGTGGTGTGTGAACTGAGAACAGTGTGAACACATCCTTATTTATTTTAATTCAAGTAATTGTATGGATTTGTTAATCGTGTAGGCAATGCAATTATGTTTTGGTAATGTTTGTTCACAAACGTATGTATCACCAACACTTCAGCGATAACAAACTCTTCCACAAAAGTGGTTAGCTCTGAAAAGAACTGTTTGTTTTGTTGGCTCTTAAAAGAGCCGTTTTTTTTTCGTATTAACGACTGCCACTCTTCTGACATCCCACGGTGTTTCCATGCGTGTATGTTTGCCAGCCCGTCCGTCAATCTGTGCAACGCTGCGTTGTAGGCAGTACGCGCATCATTGAAGTCCGCGCGAACTTCCATGCGTACGCCCGTGGCAACGCGACGCATGACGTCCACGACGACGACGTGCTGCACAGACGGCACCGCCGCAAACTGCCGTGCAACGGAAACCACTTCGTTCGCTAGATGAAGTGGACAGCACATCGGCGATGCTAAGTCATTAGTACCGATGTCCACGACGATCACTGTCGGTTTTTGTCTATTCACGTACACGAGGTGCTGTCTCAAACTTGCAAGCCTCATTCCGCCGAAACCTCGTATAACTGTACTGCTGAACTGTCTTTCCAGCCGGAGTCCCTTTCCTCCCAGGTATTCTTTCAAACGTCGCACAAATGAATGTCCGATCACAAGAAGTTTCGCCATAGTTGTGTCATACAAAGTGTCTATTTCAATTTGTCTTCCAGCCCGCTTATATGCGGACCGACCGGCCTCACTTCCACCTAATTGGCTATTGGAATTTTCTAACAAATAACTGATTGGCCTACCTCAATTCACACATGATGAAATCCACGCTTGTACATGTAAGTTTGAACGAAATAACGGTATCATTCCAACTCTGCACCATTTAAGTCGGGGGGCAAAGTGGGAATAAGCTTTATAACTACACGCTAATCAAAGATAGTGCGTTGCGTTGGTGTCAAACAGTTAGCATTTGTAATTTCACACACGTTATTAGGCGAAACATGATGAAATCCACGCTTGTACATGTAAGTTTGAACGAAATAACGGTATCATTCCAACTCTGCACCATTTAAGTCGGGGGGCAAAGTGGGAATAAGCTTTATAACTACACGCTAATCAAAGATAGTGCGTTGCGTTGGTGTCAAACAGTTAGCATTTGTAATTTCACACACGTTATTAGGCGAAACATGATGAAATCCACGCTTGTACATGTAAGTTTGAACGAAATAACGGTATCATTCCAACTGAGCACCATTTAAGTCGGGGGGCAAAGTGGGAATAAGCTTTATATGTCATTTATAAATATTGCGTTCCGTTGGTTTGTCATACAGTCACTATTTTTAATGTTATACACAATATATGGTCATCCAGTACAAAAAGGACGTCGGCACACACGTTTTCACAACGGCACGCTTGAACCAACGGGGTTATTCCCATTCTGTACAATACAAGAAGGGGCAGCAAAGTCGGAATAAGCAAAACAAACACCGCATGATTAGCTAGTTAATTACCCCCTTTGTTGCTCCGCTACAGCTTCAACACATTCACACCACACACAAAAGACATGTTTCAACATCTACGCTGGCTAACCAATTATGAACTGGTAGCAAGTGAAGTACCTATAACACCTAGGCCCTCCATTGTACGTGTTCAAAGTCAAAACTCTATGTGCTAAAGAAGCCTATTATTATTTTCTACCGCAGGACATGATCTTATACAGGTGCATGTGTCAATTTCAAGATACGGTCAGCACACCTCGACTGAGCACATCTTCTAAGAAACATATCACGCCGGGCAGAGTTCAAATACACCGTAATTCATTTGATCGTTTTCTGAATTCTCACAATGGTCCGTCCCAAGTGAGAATCAACGTTTAGTCCATTCCAACTTGGGCGGGCGTTTTGGGAATTCTCACAATGGTCCATCCCAAGTGAGAATCATCTCCACTTTGCCCCCATTCCGAAACTGCCCGCAACATTCCCATCGATATATATTTTTTTTACTGTCAGTCACTGCATCTATGCAAACATTTCATGGCCTTCACGAGGCTTGTGATTTTCCTCCAATTAGTTGCACTAAATCATATTCACGTATGGTATTTCTGTAATGTTTGCACGGGGCCAACACACCCCATTTCCTGTCTTCCTACCACTACACCTCCACATTACTTGAACTTCCCTCAACCATTTGTGATATTTATAATTTCCTACATATTCACATCACTTAACCAATCTTACCCTTGCTACTGTTCTGAAACATGCACGGAGCCGACAAACTCCATCTTCTTTATTTTCCATGTTGCACCTGGCTTATGCCACCTTGACTAGTCTTTCAGTGTGTGTAAGATATCACACAAGCTGAATTTTTGTTTTATGTACCTATTTTTGTGTATAGTGGTTTGGCTGCCTTAATTTCAAGTCCAATTATATTAAGACATTATTGCACAATAAAATATATTGTTAACCAAATTAAAAATGCAAATAAATGATAACTGATGAAACCTTTCTCTTGTATACAGGTGGTATTGAAAAAAAATTTCTAAATAATATATTAGATACTAATAATAATAATGAAAATAATGAACTGCCTATGATACGCCGATCTTCATATTATGACTTTAAAAAATGTTATTCAGTAGCTAAAAACAATAATAAACATTTCAGTATTCTAAGTTCTAACATACAATCAATTAATGCAAAGTTTAGTGAACTCGAGGCATTTGTAAATGATTTATCTTCCTTCTATTTCAAATTTAATATGTCTCCAAGAGAGCTGGTTCTCTGATACGGGCGACTTATCATTAATACAATTAAGTGGATACGACTGTATATCCCAAGGAAAAAGCTGCAGCAATAAAGGTAGATTAATAACATATATAGATCAACAATTTAATTATGAATTAAACATGAAATTAAACACGTATAAACATTGGGAGGTGCACATAATACAAGTAAATGGAAGAGGCTTACACAGACGATCATTATAAACATTGGGAGGTGCACATAATACAAGTAAATGGAAGAGGCTTACACAGACGATCATTATAAACATTGGGAGGTGCACATAATACAAGTAAATGGAAGAGGCTTCCACAGACGATCACTATAGGAAATATATACCAACCTCCAAGGCCATTAAATGAAAATTATAATGAATTTGTAAATGAATTTACAACAGTCGTATCATCTATGCAAAATCATCAAAAAAATAATCTTATTATAGCAGGGGACTATAATATAAATATGTTAAAAATAAATGAGCAAGAACATTGTAGCAGGTTCTTTGACATGTTAACTTCATTTATTCTCTTCCCCCAAATCACTCTTCTTTACAACCTGTAATGGCACGCTAATTGATAATTTCTTTTCTAATTTAGCAAAATATATATTAGAGAGTACAGCAGGAATATTCATTAAAAAATTCTCAGATCATCAACCGTATTTCATAATTATGGATACTACTCTGAAAAAACAACAATCCTACAAAATTCATAGAAATTAATATTTAAAAAAAAAGGCAATGTTAAAAGTCAAAGAGAATTTAATCTCTACTAAAATATATGAGAAACTAGACATAAGTCCAACAGCTGACACAAATCGTAACTACAACATCATCCTAGATGAAATCAATCAAGCTAAAAATAAATATATGATGAGTAAATTAGTGAAATTTAATAAATATAAACATAAAAAGACATACTTGCATATATAATCTGCACCAATATGTCTTTATATTCAGCAAATGTTTTATATGTAGCTTGTAAACTTCTTAAGCTAGAAGCACTTGAAAACAGATAAAAGTAACGGGTGTGTTTTTGGGTGCTTACCCCTTGTTCACATTATAGGACATTACAGACACAATTTACATGTAAACGCTTAGTTCTTTTTGCAGAAGTTCTCAGGCGTAGCTACTTATTCATTGGACATAATTTAAGCAAATTCTGAGACATCAACTTTTTAAATTTCCTGAAAATTGGTTGATTTGACACGGAATGACCCTAAAGAGAAAAAATAAAACATGTTCTGCTACAATCATGTTTATATGTGTATATACTGTAATCGACCTATTAAGCGTACAGGCCCTAATTAGCGTACACCCTTTCTTATCAGCAGGATCAATAATTGTAATTTGACTAGTGTGGAACATCTAAAAAGTATCGCCATCTGGTGTTAATTAGTTAGCACCACTTTTCAGTTGTTTTACACAAGTCACCAAATGACACCACTAGTATTACACAGTTACTTTATTGTCAAGAGAAATACATTTTTGTATACACTTAAGACAAGAACAGATTCCTTGACATTTTACATGGCCCAATTTTTTTAGCATACTGTACACTTATATATAATACTTGATGTGTGGTGTGTATATATATATATATATATATATATATATATATATATATATATATATATATATATATATATATATATATATATATATATATATATATATATATATACTAATCACTATCCACAAATATACTCAATGAAAAGAACCCAGTTTCAAATCCCACTGCGGTCGCTTGCTTCAAACCTTTGGCAAGTTTGATCACCCCACATTGCCACAGTTCACTCAGCTGTATAAATGAGTACTTGGCAATACAGACAGTGGTGGATATGTGAACGAATAGTCTTCGCGCAGTAATTGCAGCGTGGCTGAATACTTCCCAGAGAAGTTGAAATGGCCTTGGAATGAACAGGTCTGCCAGGGGGTGAAATGTAAAGCCCTATATAAGAACTTACCTTTACCTTTTTTAAATGTCACGTAGAGGGAAGTCTAGGGGTAAATAAATGTCATGTAGAGGGAGGTCAAGGGGTAAATAAATGTCATGTAGAGGGAGGTCTAGGGGTAAATAAATGTCATGTAGAGGGAGGTCTAGGGGTAAATAAATGTCATGTAGAGGGAGGTCTAGGGGTAAATAAATGATATTAGTTTTGTGTAGTGTCATTATATACTGTTTTATGATGGCTCCTAATTGCATGGGTTTCTCTTGTTTCACCACGCAGTGTTACCCCACTTGACGGCAGAGGAATTTGCACATACTCAGAACATTGTCAAAGAATTTGGAGCTGGAATTGGATGACAACTGCATCAGAAACTGAACGAGAGAAATAAACATGCCAGGAACTGGGTTTGTTTTTGTGTCAATATAAATGAAGGAAACTTTGAAGGCTAACTTGTTACGCTTGCATCTATGCATATATGTTAGAAAGTCCTTCCTTTAAAGTAAACTATTTCGCTCATCTAATGTTTGGGAAAGTCAAACCTATCTAGTGTCCACTCCACAACATGCTGTCTCTAGTGTCCACTTCAACATGCTGGCTCTAGTGTCCACTACAACATGCTGGCTCTAGTGTCCACTTCAACATGTTGGCTCTAGTGTCCACTTCAACATGCTGGCTTTAGTGTCCACTACAGCATGCCGGCTCTAGTGTTCACTTCAACATGCTGGCTCTAGTGTCCAATACAACATGCTTGCTCTAGTGTCCACATCAACATGCTGGCTCTAGTGTCCACTTCAACATGCTGGCTCTAATGTCCAATACAACATGCTGGCTCTAGTGTCCACTTCAACATACTGGCTCTAATGTCCAATACAACATGTTGGCTCTAGTGTCCACTACAGCATGTTGACTCTAATGTCCAATTCAACATGCTGGCTCTAGTGTCCACTACAACATGCTGGCTCTAGTGTCCACTACAACATGCTGGCTCTAGTGTCCACTTCAACATGCTGGCTCTAGTGTCCACTACAACATGCTGGCTCTAGTGTCCACTACAACATACTGGCTCTAGTGACCACTACAACATGCTGGCTCTAGTGTCCACTACAACATACTGGCTCTGGTGTCCACTACAACATGCTGGCTCTAGTGTCCACTTCAACATGCTGGCTCTAGGGTCCACTACAACATGCTGGTTCTAGTGTCCACTACAACATGCTGGCTCAAGAGTCCACTACAACATGCTGGCTCTAGGGTCCACTACAACATGCTGGTTCTAGTGTCCACTACAACATGCTGGCTCAAGGGTCCACTACAACATGCTGGCTCTAGGGTCCACTACAACATGCTGGTTCATTTGTGCAAATTTACACTTTCGCAAAGTACCAGATCTAACAATCAAACAAAAAATTTTCAATGTTTTTTTAAAATAGGCACTGCCTGCACATAATTACTGAAACTATTCCTGCTCTATATATTTGAATATCGAATCTAATTCGTGATCAGCTAAATAAATTGAGGGTTGAGTTTGAGATCAGTCATCACGTAAATCTAAATATTTTAGGCGGTTTTGTTGACTATAAATAAATATAAGATCATGGTTAGTAGCATTCTAGCTCTCATAAAATTTATCTAGATCTGTTTTTAAACTTCAGCTTAAACAGATTAACAATAAAATTATTATAAATAAACTGTTTTGGTGTTTCAGAGAAATGGTAGCTGGATTACCGGGTATGCATATTTGATGAGCCGGGAACCTAGCGTCATATTTGGGAACTACTCCGGTATTGGCCCATTTGTTGATACATTCTGGCAGCCGAAGGATGGATCGCAACTACAGAGGGCAGCACTGATCTGTTGGGTAGCAATGCGATACTGGCTTCTCTTATGTCGGTGAGTGTCAGGAATCTCTTCGTCAAACTAGACAGATGTAGTTCATCAGTATTTTTGTGTTAAAACGATTATTTTAACAGTATTAACAGATTCCAGGACATAACCCCCTCTGGACAACACCCTTTTAATATAATTTTAATATAAATACGGATAAAACCCGTCCATTGTGGTGAAATTAAATTAGATGACTCGTTTTTTTGTCCAGTGATGGGATTCCAGTGATGAATTATAAGAGTGAACAGCTTTCATGTATCAATTGCAGTGTGGCTAAATGTTTCAATAGAAGTTGAAATTATGTTTCCATGAACAGGTCTATCAGGGACCAAGTGTAACGCGCTCTGATCAACAAATTTTGGAGGTCTGGGGTAGAACTTGGAAGCTTTGCTAAAGGAAAGGTGAAAGTTGCAGTCTCCCCAATAACATAGCTCAGTTGGAATATAGGTCAGTTGGACACAACTTGTCAATGTAGTCACATGATAGATAGCATCGCCATCTTGTGGCAAACTTAAGACCTACCAGTACAAACACAGTAACAAGTCTGTAGTTCACTAAGAGATATGATCACAAAACATTGATTTATGGCGCCACGTAAATGTGTGTGGGGGTAGCAACTATTTTTATTAGCACTGTTTATATTCCTGTTACAATTCATAGGCAACAAATTTTATTCTGCACCCCTCTAACAGTCGTTGTTACAACTGCTACGCGAAAGCTGTCCGTTCTTATAATTCCATCACAGGAATCCCATGGTATGTTGCCTGGGACTCACACCTGAGTGATCTAGACGAAAGAAATTGCCCAAGTTTTGAAAGAGAATTTGATCCCAAGTTCTCTCAATTGAGAGTCCGATGCACTGGCCACTAGACCATCACCCCCACTGGGCCATCACCTCCCACTAGGCCATCACCCCCCACTAGGCCATCACCCCCCACTATAAGGGTGCAATGTTATGTTTTGAAAACATAATATTATATTTTACACTGTATCTGAGTCTCATCGCTACCTAAACTTATATTAACTTTTGACAGACGCCAGGTTTCAGGTTGTGATGTTTTGTTGATGAAATTAGTGACTCAAAAGGATGAGTGATCATTAATGCTGCATTAGGATTAATGACCACCAGGATTATCCAACACAGACATCTGATAAAGGGTGCAGCCATCACCCCTTCACAATCCCTCAAGGAAATGATGTTGACCATCTGCTTGTTACATCACCAACATACCCTTCTATGGAATTTCTATCATTCCTATACACATAATGAAATAACCCCCACCATCGGGCCACAACCCGAATAAGTGAATTGACATAGGTAATACATTGTTTCAAATTTGTAATTGCACATGTCCAAATGTGTTGCTTTCCATGTTCAAAACTGTCTGCGATTGATACCTACCTGATCAAATTGGATCTTTTGGTCTAGTGAATTCTATAATTGTGGACCTTGTACACATTGGGTTTTTAAAGTAATTCTTGCAAATACCTGTCTTAAGTTATTACTTTGTCATGTTTCATGTGTTGTATAATAACTGAAGATTAATAATAACTGAAGATTATTAGGTAACAACTTTGTGTTTGCTTCATACATTATAATGATAGTTTTTAGTTGTACAAAATCAGATAGCTTTAATATGTGCAATTCACAAAACAAGGCATTTGTATAATGGCAATAATGCACATTGCCGACAATCCTCTCTAATTTATTATGTAACAAATACCGTCAATATTTGTTTTGTAGGAATTTCCCCACAGTTCACATCAATACGACACATAAAACAGGTATGGTGAATAGTACAGTATTAAGCGAGCATTTTGTCTAGTAAATATTTTGCTCTGTGTATAATTGCAATACTTTTTGACAGCTCAGATATTATCATCCTGATATGGTCTTTCCAGTAAACTGGATCTATATATATATTAACACACCTAGAAATTTACTTACATATACCATTAGTAGTACCTTATAGCATATTAATCCTCACTTTTATCACAACTTCATCCGGTTGCGCGCGCGCAGCCGGATGTACATAGCGCCATCTAGCGATTGACGCGCGTGCAACACGCGTGCAGTCCCCTAGCGGGTATTATAGCAACTGATGTGTGCAAGTGCACGTGCGCACGCGTGCGTGTGTGTGTGTGTGTGTGTGTGGTCTTCTGGATAACACGTGCGCTCTTTAGCGACTGCGACTGAATGGCGGGTGGGAGATTTTTCGGGTAACAGGTGCGCTCTCTAGCGACTGCGACTGAATGACGGGCGGGTTGGTGGACTGACGGGCGGGGACACCTAACGGACTCATGTTTTTGCTCTAGTAAGGAGACGAACAAAAGCGTACGGTGCACACGTATTTTATTGAATAAAACAAAGCGGTAGCAATACAATCGTAACGACAACAGTACAAGCGTGTTCGAATGAATACAACGGGTATGATGACGATGAGTTGACTTGCGGATGTCGACCATCGCACCAGAGGTCGCGAACTTACGGGTGTCTCCACCTCGCCAGAGGTTCAGTACGATGTGCGATAGTATGGTGTACCCTTTTTTAGTAGGTTAATCCAATCGAACACGCGACAATCGTTAGCGATCAGATCAGTTCGGAATGCATTTACGAAAGTTCTCATAGGAGCGCCGTTACATCGAAACATTATATAAGTTACACAATATTGTCCGCAAACGTTAGACGCTGGACTCTGAAGTCTCTTGCTATTATGAGTCCACTCGGAACAGTGTTTGTTCAAGAAGGTGCTGAATGCGGCGTGAAGGGGCGGTAGACCGTACGAACAGAAGTATTCACCGCGTCCATCGGAGGATAGGTACAGCGCTATCCAATGTTCTCCCGGTTCGTCGCCGTCGTCGGTGTTGCACACGAAGGCGATCGGTAAAGCGTCTATTGTTTTAGGCAGTCCATCTTTGGGCACAACGCCGCCAAAGACGGACGCAGTGTTCGGATCCATCGCCAGTAGACGAGCGATCTGCAGGGTGTCCATCTCAGTAGTCGTAGATGACGTTGCGGTTCTTGTCGATTTCCAGCACGGATTCGAATTCGGCGTAGGCGACGACGTTCACGGTGGTCAGAAGTGCTGCTCGGAAATGAAATTCGATGCGCAGGTTGCCTTTTTGCACCAGATTGAAGCAGGGACCGTCGCACTGGTCGGGGGTCAGATCGAAACAGAAGAAGGTGTAACCGTCTCGGTAGTCGTCGCGAGTCAGACCGTTCCCTTCGTCCTGCCAGATCTTGCCGGTTGAGGTGAACAGGCTCGTGTAGCACCTGACGAAGAGGTTGTCCTCGAAGTTGGGCTGGAAGGGTTTGGAAGGTATCTGACGTCCGTCCACGTACACCGAGTGGAAGCCTATGGCGTTGTTCTTGGCGTGAAACGGGTTTTTATCGTACGCACCGTTGTAGGCATCGTTGTCGATGCAGCACAGTACGAGACGTTTTGGCAGCGTGTTGAGGAACAGGTTCTCGTGCGTGTGCGATCGAGCCCCCGCGGGAATGGAGTACACCTTCATACTGACATTTCGTAACGGATACTTGACCGTGCTCTTCTCGAGCGCTTTGATGTGAGCCAATTGCACGGCTGGATTGAGGGTGGCCTTCTTGACGAACAAGGTTGCATTGGTGATCGTTATCTTGTAATCGGGGGCTGCTCCTCCAGCCATCAACGCAAACGCCGGCTTACTACGCACCAGTCGTATCTTGACGTCGACTCCGTTGATTAGGAATTTATCCTGTAGAAACATATCCACGTGGAGACGCCCCATCATGTCGACCACGCGACTGCCTGATATGTACTCTCGTCGAGTCACGAACCCGGGGTTAGGATCGACTCCACCCGCCAGATCGACGGCACTCATGCGACTAGCCTTGTCCTTGTACCACAGCTGATTCGTCAGTTGCGTCGACTTGGCGCCGACTCCGTAAGTCAACAGCGTTTCCACGAAGGCCCTATACGGGTACGTGTTGGTCGACTGGGTCGCGAGCGTGCCGTTCAGGAAGACGTCGACCTGACTAAACAGCGAATGCAGCCAGTTGTTCACCGGTCCTACGGGTGCAGCTGCATCGAGATCGGCTCCGTTGGGTTGCGTCACCTTCACCTGCACGTGTAGCATCGTGTTGGCGAGATCTATTTAATCATCGCCCGAACCCGGGATGGAGAATTCTATCGGACCTCCAGAGTCCAGAGACGCCGTGGGTTGATGTTCCACCACGTGACTGGCGATGATGCAGTTCTGAGTGGGAGGCACGGTAAAGAGATCCAGCTCGCTCTTGACTCCCTCACACGACTGTCTATGTACGAATGCCATTGTTGATCTCTCGTTTCTTGAACGTCCGTCTCTCGCTTCGTCTCTTTACTATAGTGATTGTCGTCTTCGAGGGCGGTTGTTTTATACCCTTAGTTAAAGTCACGGAATTTATGTCGTGGCGCATAACAACGTCCAGTCCACGACCTCGTCGATATTACACGCCGACGAAGTCGGGCAGCGCACCGCCGACCGGGCGAACGTAAGCATCGTAATTCGGCGGGAAGTCCGTAAGTCATCGGTGCGCCTGTGCTGGTGGTCTCGTATCTACTATACACGATCGGATGCGGTGTGTTCGTGTGGAAGATCGGATAGTTCACCAAGACCTTATAGTTATACACGAGCGTCATTGTCGAATATGTCGATCTCTCGTTTCTTGGACGTCCGTTTCTTGCGTCGATGCGTTACTGCACTGATTCTCGCCTTCGCAGTCGGTCTCTTTATACGTTTACCCGGGGGAGGTCGAAGTCCCGTCAACACGGCATCGGTGACGCGTCGCTTGGCGGCTGTTTTTATGTTCTGACCCGATAAGACGTCGCCGGCTATACGAACGCCGGTCTTCAACGCTCCCCTACCCAAAGCCGCGGCACCTCTCTTGAGGAGCGGCATGACGCTGCGCAACAGACCACCGAACAGACTGCCCAGTCCGTGACCTCGTTGGTATTGCGCACCGGCGAAGTAGGGTAGCGCACCGCCGGCCTGACGCGCGTAATAATCGTTGTAGTTCATTAGAACAGTCCGATCTTGCGTCGACGAAAATGAAGCGTCACCGTCACTCGACCGTATTCGAATGGCACGCGTCGACCCATGTCGTCTCTTATATCCACTTCGATTGAGTGGAAGTTCGAGCGCAACAGAGGTATTTAGTGAACGTTAGTGAAACGTTCGGACACCCTGTCACCGTGACGTCCACTAATCGGAATGGATCGCAACAGTGGCGCGAGAGTGTCACCCACTATACGAGACTCCACGACGTCCGTGTATACGTATAGGGTGTTGAATCCCTTCGTCATGTCCACCACGTCGGAGGCTTCGATGTGGAAGGGGTACGAGGAGTCGGAAGTTCGAGAGACGGAGTCGAGTGACGACGACGTGGACGTAGCATCCGTTTTCGTTCCGGTGGCTACGATCTTGTGGTATCCTAACATGGAAGTAGTCGAACTGTGGTACGGTATGGTGAACATGGTGTTCTCCGTCATGTGTAACGTCATTTTTTGAGTGACGGAACTATAGCTCATTTGAGCTCGTGCCTTCTCCGTTCTCAGACTGTACAGTGCGTTGTTGACGTGGTTCATCAATGTTAACGGATCGTCGTAATATCCACACGACAATCTCGAGCGTCGAGTCACGTCGGGAACATCGACCTCTTCGAGGAATAACCAGACATCATCCTCCGTGACGTTGTACCAAGTGTGCGAATACTGCATCTCTGTCAATCCGCACTCCCACTCGCCGATCAGATCGACACAGTGAGGCAACTCCGTGACGTAATGGGTCAAGGTGTTGTCGGGGTGTGTCTTCATAGAAGCGTTGCTAGGTAGCGTCATGTAGAAATCAGTCGTCATTGCGTCTCAACGTGGGATTGGGTAGTAGATAACCCAACGAACTGCTCAACAGGGCCGTCCACAGATTAGAATCGTCGTGACCGACAGTCAGGTTGTAGATGCTTATCACGATGACCGTGTACAAGATGACGATCTGACACAGAAACACTATCTCCTCTTTGGGACACTTGATACCGAACAGATGCCAAGGAGTGCTGTCGTTCGACGCGTCTGTGCAATCCTCTTCCTCTTCAGCTTCCTTCTCCTCCTCCTCCTCCTCCTCCTCCTCTACGACGACAGTGTGCGGTGCCGTGTCTTGCTCCATAATGACAATCCGTCTCGCGTCGTTTAGTCTTTATAGTGAAGTGAGCGACCTGGCGTCGATCCAGCTGTTGAATCTGGACGAGTATCCGAACCATTTCACCAATGCCTCCGTTCGAGGGCCGGTCTTACGACGTTCCAGCACCGCTTCCACTCGGAACTCTTTATCGCTCGCTATCACCACTTTCTGCAACTCCAGTTCGTAGAAGGTGCCTTCCAACACGTCGCCGAGATCGTCTCGTAGACGGTACACGGGTGGATCGGAGGGGTGAACTTCGTGCACGGTGAACACCTCTTCGCTCCAGTTCGTCTCGTAGCCCTTTTCGAACGTGCCTTTGTACTTGCTGACACGCACGCGATCCGACACGTTCAACTTGGGTACACCCTTACCGTCGTGTCCGTACAGACGTTGCCACACCGTTTCTTGATTCTTTGCGGTCACCTGCGACGGAGCCATACCGAGACTGCGGTGACGGGTGTTGTTGTACGTTCGCACCAGATCCGGAAGGACGTCGATGTAACGCCACGACTGAACTTTCGTGAAGTAGCGCCACATGTGCTCCTTCAACGTCCTGTTGAAACGCTCCACGATGCTCGCCTTCGTCTCCACGTTGTGCGTGGCGAAGTGATGGACGCCTCGTTTTCGTAAGAGCGTCTGAACGGATTTATTCAGAAATTCCATTCCTCGATCCGTCTGTAACGTCTGCGGTAGGTCGTCCGTGAACGCGATTCGCAGAGCGGCGACCAACGACGCGGCGGACTTGCTAGGTATAGGAATGCATTTGGCTCGCTTCGAAAAGACGTCGATCGTCGTGAGGAGAAAGGTCATACCGTCGTTGTCGTTTTTCAACGTCTTCAGATCGACGAGATCGGCCTGCCACTGTTGATTCGCACCACCCACGATAACGCGTCGTCTCTTGAAACGTCGTCTCGCTGGTTTGTGTAAGCTGTAGGCATCCTGTTCCGACAACCACCGCGCGACTACTTTCCGAGGTGCGTGCGTGACGCGTCGCAAAGCGTCGACGCCTCCGTAACTGCCTACCCGACTCGGATCGAAATAGACCTTCTTCAGTGTCTTCGTCATCGTTAAAACAGAAGATCCGACGCGTTGACGACGACGGTGGAGTTGACGGTTCTCGAGTACTGACGAACGACGAGGAGTGCACTGACGTATAGTAGAACGCACGTTATTGTTCCCACAACGGTAACGACCGAACAACAGTCTGGCAACGAAACCATAGTCTGAATAACACCTGTTGTATAAGAATTCCGGCTGCAATGTCACCGAGCAACGTAAGTCCACTAAACGATATCGAAGCGACGATGGAACGATGCGTGTCTTGCGAATCCAACGTCATGAGTGGGTTACGACTACGACGCAGTCTCCTTATAAATCGAGCCAACGAGGTGGCGTGGGTGTGGGGTGTCTCGAACGATCGAGGGGTGTCCAACGTAGAGATTTTCGTGCGCTACCAACAGCACGCGGGGCAGTGGCAGACCGTCGAGAGAGAGAGTTCGTTTGTATGTAGGTTCTCCTGGCCGCGTTACCGATCAACTCCATGGGTGTGTTGACGGTGCGGAGTTGCTTCGCGAGCGATTGCCAACCCGTCGGTGCATCGGTCTTTCTCTTACGCAACAGATCGTGAACGAGATCCACCGCGTTACTTCCCGCAATGGGGACACCCTTGTGTACGAGTTCGCCACGATCGCTCCACGCGACGTTTCTTTTGAGATGTTCCATCAATCGTCTGGCTTTGACCTGCAGACTCTTGGGAACGGTGTCCAAGACGGTAGCCTCCAGTCTTCTAATAGGAGTGTCCTCCTCCTCCTCCTCCTTCTCCTCATCCTCATCCCTCGACTTTGAAGCTTTCGTTGATTCGTTCACCGAAATCGTGCGTATCGGTTCCTTGACGCGTTTGTCGACCAGACCGTTGTACCGTTGTAACACCTGATTATACAGCGTTACCTTTATCCCGTCGTCGAGGTCCTTTCTATCGAGGATGGTCTTCATCTCCTTGTCGAGGGTTTGCACTATTTTACCTACAGTATCCGTTGGAGGAGGTTGCGATCGAAGCGCATCCAACAATCGAGGGTCTACCAAAGCCATCTTTCGTGCGTGATCCATGCGTCTAATTTCCAGCCAGCACCTGACGAATCAAGGGTAACAAGACTGAACCAGTCAACGGAGCTAGGAAGGCCGATAGGAAACCTCCGCTCTGTCCCTCGCCGATCTGGGGTAACAAGAGGCGTTTTCTCCGGGCAGCGGTCGTGTTTCTTCGAGCCAACTCGCGTAACTTCGTCCTGTATTTGCCCAATCGACGCCTCTGTAAAGCGGTCAATGGAATGTTCTTCGTTAGTATGTTGTAAGCGCACTCGGCTAGTGCACACAGCAACTTGGCGTCTGCGTTGGCTATGATGGCTTTTTTTATGTTGTTGTTGTTGACTCTGGCCAGCGTCTGGATGCACAAAATGTGTTTCTTCACGAGTGCAGACATGGTGCGAATGAAGAGACTATCCACGCGTCCGGTCTTTTATACCTTCGGCAAGTACACGTACTGCACGTCGTCGTCTGGAAAGATGGCCGTGCGCAGACGCATGTCCTCGGGCGTGTCCTGTTTGAGATCGACCAATAGATACCCGTACGGTATCGCCGTGGCGTCTTTAAACGCCTCTTGCACGAACTTACCGCGTCCCGGATACATCTGTCGAGCCAAGGTCGTCATCTGAGACGCGTCACGTGGATTCTTGAACACCACCATGTACTGGGAATTCAGACTGATGGTGCGACTCTCTTTGTTTTTAGGGAACAGGTTCTGCACGAGATACAGCACGGACGTGTTCCTGTGGTGGCTTTTTTTAGTGAACAAGGTCGTGACCCGTTCGTCCGTTTCTGCCATGAGATCGTCTATGACGATGAGGTTCCTAGTTGTCGGATCGAACATGGCTGCCGTCGGTAACCCTTCCTCGAATCGCACGTGACTCAAGTCCATCGTTGCGTAAGCCTCTTGCCATTCTCCGTAACACCACGTTATTTGTTCGGGTGGCGGATCGATCATCGCAGTGGCGTGACGCAACATACGCGTCACGAAAGTACTCTTGCCACATCCCGTTGGTCCGGCGATGATGCACGTGAAGGGGTGTTTCCATCGCGCGTCCATGGTTCGTTATGACAGATCGTCGAACCGCGTCGTCTTATCTACACGTCCGTCGGACCCGTGCTCAAACCGTCCTCGCGCACCACACGTTTGGCGTAGAAGTAGGTGAGAGCCGCTCGTTCCTGCACGTACGTCATCACGGCCGATTTATACACCCGAAACCCGCGGTTCTTTCCGCTTCCGCTCCGACGACTGGTGAGCACTTCCAGGAACGTCTCCTTGTCGATGGTGTTGTGTCGTTTGCTCAGACCTTTGGTGCTGTACTTGTCGGTGGATCCGAAACAATAGTACGTCTTGCTGCACAAACCCACGAATCCATCGCCCGACCATTCCACCTTGAACAGTCCCGGAGTTCTCTTATCGAACGCTCGTCGCATCTTGCAGCACTCTTCGCCTCCGACCCACTGTCTGTCGGCGAGTCGACAGCGCACGTACTCGTCCCGATGCGCGTCGCAACATTCCGACGGGAGCCATTCGGATCGATGTCGAAAATAATGTTCTCGTAGTGCAGGGGTCACGAGGGCATCGACTGACTCGGCGGCCAAGGCCAAATAGGCACTATCCGTATCCATCTCGCAGTATTGGAACAGAGGACGCTCCACGTATCTGTCGATGAAGTCGTAATAGAACTGCAGCATGCGCATCTTGGCGTACTGCAGAACGAAGAATCCCACGTGTATAGGCAAGGCGTACGTCACTGTTCTCTTGCTCATCTCTATCTCGTACGCGTCGTCGACGACGACGTCGAGTTGTCGGAATCGCCGATTGTTGACCAGGCGCGACGCCGCCTTCTCCGCGCAGTAGTTGACGTCGCGATGTCGGTCCACGTTGGTGATGGTTTTTCCGTAGCCCGAGTTTCCCAGCAACTTCATGGTGTCCGCGATGATGGCCTTGTCGCTGTGAACGTCTCCCGCGCGTCTGGCCTCGGACACGGCATCGCCGAATCGACGGAAGCACGGAATCGGATCGTATTCGACGACCTGATAGACGTGTAACACCTCGAGTCCGTGGTCCAGATACCATCGCAACAGAGGCGTGGCGAGCAGTATCTTATTGCCGTAATAACTGCCCACGAGCATGCGTCTCGGAGTCGTCATGATGTTGTGCTCTTCGGCGTATCGACGCATGAACGGACCGAGATCCTCGCGTACCAGACTGATGTTCTTGAACACGGGCTGCATCTCGGCAAAGTGATCGCGCAGTTCTTCAGGCACGCAAATGTCGCACTCGATCATACCGAACACGGTTCCATCACGCACGTCGCTCAGGATCTGTTGTTGAGTCATCGTCCACTGAACGCGTCGACGTCGTCGTGGAAACGCGGCGTCCAGACACCGTTTTACGTGCGGATCTCGTCTCATCTTTTTCCACTCGCATTCCCACAGTTCGACAACCTTGACGAAGTGACGTAGGTAGGCGGTGGTCTTTCGGGTCTCGACGAGCAGTTCGGTCATGGTTTTCCCGTTGATGGAATTGACCTCTTCTCGATTGCACGAGCAACCGTGGAAAAAGCACCCTTGGAACTGATAAGCCGTCTTCGTCTCGCTGCACCAACCATCCACTCGATGTTTACCTATCCGTTTCTCTCGTCCGTTGGTCTGATGTCGTATGGAAAGTCCCGTACGTTCGGATTCCCACGTCAGCCATTCCGAAGCCATCTGTCCGTACAGCTGAGCCGATTCGGGTCGGAAGTCGTTCTCAAAGCGTCGTCGCGTGTACCATCCCATGGGCATGTCTTGCATGAGCGACCATAGGTACAGCGCGTTCGCGTCGTATCCGACGATCGATCGACACGGATGAGACGTCTCTCCGTGCTCGTTCTGACGTAGCGTGGTGACCCCTTTCTCGTGATAGCGGTGAAATATGATCGACGGACCTCCGCAAATGTTGTCTTTGACGAGATCGTGCAGATCTTTGTGTTTCTCGTTGAAGATGGTAAAGTAGGTCTTCTCGGGAAGGTCGTTGAAAAGGTACAGCAAAGTCAGACCCGGTACACTGATACCTTGCTTGAACATGTCTATTCCACGCTGCTGATAGAAGTCAAACTGTCGGTCGACGGCCTGCAGAAAGGGAACCACGTCCCTGTTGTTATACCAGACGAGAAAGTCGCGCAACGTCGACATACCGTTGTCGCGCCACGCCGCCTGACAACTGACGTAGTCCTCGTCGGAAATACCTTCGTTCTTCAGTCGACTGAAGAAGGCCTCTTTCGGAGGTAGAACGGTATCGTCGAGCTTCTCCAGGCGGTCCATGTACTCGTACGGGAAATGACCTTTCGTCACCTCACATCCGTACGCTTTCAGATACTTGGCGTAACTGAATCCGGGAGCAAGGTAGTTGGTCATGTCTAGGAATTTCAACTGATCCGTCGAAAGACACATGAAAGCGTTGTTGCGCTTGATGACGAAAAAGGTCCGCTCTCTTCTTCTTCTTCTTCTTCTCCTTCTTGTCGTCTCTCTTCTCCCTCCTCTGTCTTTGCAACGGCAAGGAAGTAGGGCACGAGGAACTGTTTGACGACATTGAGATCGTACTGACCCGAATTGAACCCGATGACGGGTAACTGACGCATCCATCCATACAGTTGCCACATCAGCTTTTTGTACGGATTTTTTGTACGTCGACTTTTCTTGTCGTTGGCCGCTCTCGTAGTCTCCTCTTGTTCGTCCCATTGCGTCAATTTTTTCGCGAGCTGGTCCATCACGTTCTCGTACGAGTCTTTGATGCAGTCGTACGCGGCGTTGCTCATCGACATCAGAATGGTCATCATGTCGATCATCAACTTGTTGGAATCTCCGTTCGTGACGAGACATGTCACTCGTTCGTGTCCCGGTACGTTTGAAGCCACGCTGACGCTCAGTGGAACGTGACGCGCGATCCATCGAACCACGCTGTCGGAGGGAAGGTGTTCGGTGTCGAACCAACATTCGAAATCAAAAGTGGCTCTGTACGGGTAGTACCGCAACGACTCGTTCACTCGGATGTTCTCGTCGTCCAGTCGTTCGAATATCGACGGCGTGGAATGGTACACGCCTCCTGGAAAGACTCGACGTACAGAACCCGTACACGTACTCTCGTGCACGCGTAGGTTCCATGTGCGTTTCCACAACGAGTTGCACGTTCGACATCTGTACGAGTGACAGTACATGCGTACATCGCTGATGAAAGAGAAATGCGTCTCGTGAACGTTGAGGTAGAGCGTGGTAGGGTATTTACAGATCGATCGACGGATGAGTTCGGCGGTTGGTCGTTCGTCGTCGTTCTCGTTCGGGTTTACGAGACTGTACACGCACACGTTCGTCTGGAACGTGGTCTCGACACGATAGAGGTCTTTCACCGAGACTCCAGCAAATTTCTCCATGGGTACACCGTCTTGAGCATACGTCTCGTACAGCGTCTTCACAGCTGGTTTCAACCGACGTACGTCGCATCCTCGGTGCAGAGCCAGACATCGAAAGAGACACAGGTTATCTCCGTACCGTCTGCCGTGGCTGGGGTCCACTTCCAATCCGACGACTGCTTTGTTCTTCTTAATGTAGACCGGAAGGGGTATCATTCCCACGCATCCTATCGGATGATCGATGATGCGATTGACGAAAAAAGTGGCGTTTGTCACGAGTTCGCACACCCACGCGGAATCAGGTCTTTGATTGATGGCCCATTGCAAGACGTCGGCTTCTCGGATTCGTTCCAGAAACTCGTCAAAGTCCTTGCTGTTGGCTATGAGACTGGGTTCGTCCAGGTACCGTCCGCAACAGTTACAAGACGCGTGATAATACCTGTATCGATCCGTGTTCTTGTTCCTCAACACGAATGCGTAACTGAGGTTAATCTTGAAGGCGGTGGTCTGTTCCCGGAACACGTTCCTCAACGGTGTTTCTAGAACGGTCGTGTCTAGCGTCGTTAATCTGTAATTGTACCTACTCTGGAGAGGACCTCTCGCCACGCATGTCCTTATGGAGGACCAGTGCTCTCGAACGACGTCTAACAAGTTCGTCGACAGAGCGTCTGGGAAGGGAAGACGTTCGGGTGGTTCAACGAGGTCTTCGTCGGTGACTAGCGGGTGAAGAGATGGTAGTGGTGGTGGTGGTGGTGGTGGTGGTGGTGGTTGTGTTGGCGCGCACACGTGTTTGATCAAATAGTCACGACTGACAAAATTCTTTCCACATTCGACACACGTGAATGTCTTGGTCTTTCTTTCTTTTTTAAGACGACATGTTGTTCTTACGTGATGCCGCAGATCGTTCCATCTTTCAAACGTCGCTTCACATTTACACGATAATTTTGTTTTCTTCGTGCGATCGTCTTGAGAGGGGTCTTCTAAACGAACAGCAGAGGGTGCTATCGAATAAGAATGTTCGTTCTCAGACGGGTGACTCTCTAAGTGACTTCGTAGAGCCGCATACGATTCGAACGCGAGTCCGCAGTGACGACATAGATGACGTTTCATGATACCAACGACGTATCTACAACTGACAGACATTGACTCTCGTTATTTATTAAATATTCGAGAGAGCGTTCGTTATGCAAACGACACCAAGACCGTACGGTGACGATGTCTGACGGTTCCACCGTACGGTGGCGACGTCTGATGGATGGACATTCGTTATGCAAACGGTACCGTACGGTGGCGACCTCAAACGAACGAACAAACGATATCAAGACCGTACGGTGGCGACATCTGATGGATGAACATTCGTTATACAAACGACACCGTACGGTGGCGGTCTCAAACGTGAATGCTACACATCGACACAAAGCGGGTATGTTGTTCGGAATTACATTTCGCAGGGAGTTAAGGCGAATATTGCATTTTCGTGAAACGGAAACAGTCATTTATCGAGGAGACGACTCACAAGAAGGCGATATCGAACGAACTGCGAGTTCCTTTCGTTAAACATAATTCCTTCGGAGGTTTCTTTACGATAAAGAGGACTGTCGACTCGCGCTATATATATAATTCTTTACGAGGGACGATAAAGAGTCTACGAAGAATTTCTACAACGACAATATTTTGTTTCATTTTTTTATTATGTTGTAATAATGTCATACATATACGATTCGACTTATAGATGATGATGATGATGATGTTGGGTTTATGGATCTTTATGATCTCGACAGTGACCCCTAGCTTACGATCTGTTATCGATACGGCAGTGGCTAGTATATGAATAACTTGTGGGTTGTTAACCGCGACAGAGGTTAGGTAATGTTGATGATGATTATAAGTCTTTTTCGTAGAGATGTATATATATATCAACATAAAAAAAAATATATTCACGAATTTTCATTTCTACAGAAACGGTTATATTCAATGTTCGTTTCTACAACGGTTATAATGTTCGTTTCTACAACGGTTATAATGTTCGTTTCTACAACGGTTATAATGTTCGTTTCTACAACGGTTATAATGTTCGTTTCTACAACGGTTATAATGTTCGTTTCTACAACGGTTATAATGTTCGTTTCTACAGCGGTTATGTTTCTACAACGGTTATAATGTTCGTTTCTACAGTGGTTGTATTCAATGTTCATTTCGATTCCGTCTGAAGGTGTCGACGAACTCCCTTCTGCCAATCCGTCGATGTTATAGTGACGGCTACGTCCTGGCACACGTTGTGAGTTGTCATCTCGAGCGACAAACGACTGTTTTGACGTTCGAGCGTGATCTTACGACCTATCACCTCTTCGAGGATGACATCGCAGACCTCCTGCGTCATGTCCTCGTTTGGCGTACGTGGCTTAAACACAGCCGGGGTATCGTGCGGCGACACAATAACGGTGGTGTCTGGTAGAACGAACAATACCGGAATCTCGTCATCCGTCGAGTCGGAACCATCGTCTTCCGGTTCGGTTAGAGGACATCCCTCCGGTTGTGGCGATGAAGGCGATGAAGTCGTCGATCTCTCGAAGGTCTCCGTCCTTCTCGCGTCATCGTCCTCATCGATCGAGTTTTTAGCTCCCGGTTGGGTGGTGATCGTCGGATTCATGAAGGCCTCCATCTCATCGTCTGCCGTCGCCTCTCTCGCCACCTCCTCCCTGACGCGTTGCAAACCAGCCTGCATTCGTCTCAATTCATCGACCGGTATCATCGCTGATATCTTTGCTCTCGGCGCAATCCAACTCGGTGTTGCAAAGACGACTTTGTCGTCGTCACTCGACGGTGCCGTTCTCTTGTATGCGTCTTTGATACGCGCCGTCTTCTTGTATGCGTCTCTGATGCGCTGCAAACCACTCTAGTGAACAGAAAAAAAAGATTAGTACATATATGAACCGTATTGTTCAATTAATAACTCTCTCGCCTTATCTTTCACTCTGTGTCGCCACTGTATACTATTACACGTTGACATTACTTCTATACCCAGCCAACTCACGACATGCAAGATCGTGCTGTCTGAAGGCATATCGCTCTCTGAATCTAAATTCTCTATACGAGCCATCTCAGCGCACGCGTATTCCACAGCTGCTTTCTCTACAGCCTGGTTAAATTGTTGTTCGTTATACATACTTTCAGCGCGATTGGCTATTCCGTCTATTCGACGCACCATTTCCATACAGCTATCGCTGTCGTCGCCACCGCCGCTGCCACTACCACCGCTGCTTACTACAACGGATCTACCTCCCTCCTCCTCCGTCTTATCGTTGCAGCTATTATTCTCTAACCACTTTCTCACCTTTTTGTTTCCGTCGACAGCGGCGGTGGAGGCGGGCGCATCGACGACGGTGGTTGCAGCTTCGTTCTGTCAACAAAGTTACATATTTATGATATTAATCTCCTCCGCAATGTAGTTTACGTACTCTCCGGTCACGCGCTTCCTGATCACAACCGTGACCTGACTGCCTCGCAGTGTCGACATCGACTCGTAGCGTTGTTCGTCCGTGTCCATCAGTGCGTAATCGTTTGCTGTGAAACCTAGAATTTTGACGACATTCGCGTCAAAACAAGTACACCAGCATTCGCACCCGATACTGTCTGTCAGCAGTACGCGCAGAGCGAATCTGTTCACGTGCTCACGCTGGTAGCCGTGTATTGCGCAGACGTGGTTGGTGAGACGTTTAGGGCATTTAGTGCAAGCCCTGTAAAACACGTATTTATTTTGAACGCCGAGAGCCGCTACTGTTAAAGGCTGCGCAAACACATACCGACCACCGCTTACCTCGCATTGTAACTTCGTCAAAGTCATGTCGACGCAGATCGGATTTGAGGCAGTCATCTTTGAAGTCGAGTAGAATCGCTTGAAAACAATTGTGATAACTGGGCTAGCTCTGCTGCTGTGTTTATATAGACCCTTACCAGCTGTTGACAACGCTATTGCGACGCAACGCGTGATGTTTTCACCAGCACAAACGAGTTCGGACTGGTTCTGGTGTTTTTGCTATTGTAAAACAGCGCGTGATGCGGGAATCGGGTTGCAAGTCGCGTGATGTTTTCCCGATGCCTGGTTGCAATCTCACATCCGCGTTACATCAGACCCATTTTTTTACCTGCTGGTGAATTCGAATGAACTTTCTTAGTTGCATAAGTAACTCCCCGAGCGTATTCTGACCCTTTCGATCGTCGTAGGTTAAAGCACCCCAAAAACCCTCTGTACTTATCACTCATTCCGTCAATTGTCTCTCCCCGTACTAAAACACGCATTCACTGCATTACATAAACGAGTGCTGTCACCTCGATTTTTTGTCCGTTCGCCAGACGGTCTTATCTGTCAGGTCTATAGATAGAACTCCCGTCGCATTCTCGTCAACAATATTTCCCCTATATATACCACTCCCGTCGTGTTCACGTCATCATCGTCAACATGCCGTCATCGTCATACATTTTAATTCCTCGAGCTGTCGCTGCAATCCTATCCGTGATCGTCGGTGTTATGACGCTGGCATATTATTATGTAAAATGTTTCTATACGGATGTGAATATCTTGCGTCGTCTACTGCGAGAAAGAGCCGATGCAGAGACCGATCTTCGGTGAGTTTATTTCTAGTCTATAATGATATGTTTCAATACTTTGTCGTTGTAAAAACTTTAAGAGAGGAGGTATTCGTTGCAACGTATCAATACATAAAATGTTACTTTGCGGTTGTAAAGATTCGATACGCAGACCGATCTTCGGTGAGTTTATTTCTAGTCTATAATGATATGTTTTTTTTTTCCTTGTATTCAATACTTTGTCGTTGCAAAACTTTAAGAGAGGAGTTGCAGAGTTCTGTCTTCGGTAAGTTTATTTCTAGTCTATAATGATGTGTTGTTTTATTCGACTATATCTCATTTTCTTGCAGCGCTCACTGTCGTCGATGGCATGGGGTGATGGGTGAGCTGAAGGAAGTGACAGCCCGACGCGCCTTCGAGACGCTCAGTAACGAAATGTGGGAGAAAAGAAAGGAGGAGGAAAGGAGATCGCTGCTGCGACCGTCCGCTTTGACGGAAATCATCCAACTCATGCATGCGCGATCACTCTGGCCATCCGTTATGAGAGAGCTCACATTGAAGTTTGCGTATAAGAATGAGGACTGTTACAAAAAAGTGTTGGAGGAGGAGAATTGGACGGCCGAGTGCGATCGCGAGGCGAAAGCTCTGGAACAAGAGGGTTGGGTGACCGAAGATGACATCGACGACGACGACGGCGCCGCCGCCCCGGCTCCAATTCAGAGGCCGCCATTACAAATGCGGCGTCGTCGAGGTCGTCGCGGCAATCCGCTTTGCGTGCGCTTTGCGCCATGCTGAACTTTCAACTTTTTTGCTTTAATGTCAATTCGCTTTTAATCATGTGTATCTTTCTGTTATTAAATTTTGCTTTGTGTTGTTAATCATGTATATGTTTCTACTATTAAATTTTGCTTTGTGTCATTAATACATGAACTTTCAACTTTTGCTTTAATGTCAATTCACTTTTTTTTAATCATGTGTATCTTTCTGTTGTTAAATTTTGCTTTGTGTCATTAATCATGTGTATCTTTCTGCTATTAAATTTTGCTTTGTGTCATTAATACATGTCTGTTGTTTTTTACGTACGTTCTCAATAATATTACACGATCCTTCCTAATACATCACACTCACAAAACAGTTCATTATATATATATATTTATTACACGATCCTTCCTAATACAGTCCAAAGTTCAATCACTTGTAAATTTTCCCAACCGCTTTCGACCAGCCGTCGACTCCAAATCCACGTTAAATCAGTCGCTTCAGTCTACAACAGAACGCAGCTGTTCGAGTTACAACATGCACGCTGTGAATTAAAAAAATAAGATTACCTTCGTGTCGTCAATTTCCACACGTTTAACAATCACTAAATCCCATATGAATGCAGCTGTTTCGAATAGGTATCGAGTTACAACACACACACCGTAATAACACGTTTCAGTCCATGTTGAAATGAGTCTCCATTCAATTTCAACCGCTAAATCCCATATAGGTCAGTGCAACAGAACGCAGTTCGTTTAACAGTCGCTACAACCCATATTTCGGTCTACGCAGCTGCCTGCCGATAAACGGCTCCGTTCATAGTCCGTCGGATATCAAGTTACGTCAACGCTGATTATAACATCGACTCGAATATAGGGTAGTGTCGCATTAATTGTTACATAATTATAGGGTAGTGTGGGATACGACGATACGCGTGCTGCACGCGTGCATCGGTCACTAGGGAGCTGCACGCGTGCTGCACGCGTGCAGAACGCACGTCAATCGCTAGGGGGTTGCACGCGTGTGGTGTTCGTCAATCGCTAGATGGCGCTATGTACATCCGGCTGCGCGCGCGTGACCGGATGAAGTTGTGATAAAAGTGAGGATTAATATGCTATAAGGTACTACTACCATTTCACTATCAATATCATAGATTTTTGCATTAATACTGGCTGTTCTCTTAATGTTACTAAATAGCATGACATTTTTTTCAAACACATTAAGTGATAATTTATTAACTATGAACCATATCATCAATGTACTTACAACAGTTGGCACCACTTTTCAGTTCTTCGATGTCAGTCACCAAATGTCACGACTTGTGTTAACATCTGCCATATTGTGTAGAAAAACAAATGTTGGTGTATACTTATAAGAATAGATTCCTTGACAAAGTTGTTGCCAAATTTTTTTCAAGCATACTGTTTGCTTATTGGGTTGAATACAGTACATCGTTTGTCAGAGAAACCAAACTGATACCCCTCAATTTCAACCCAGTCCGGTAACTGATTTTGAAACGTTGGTGTGTTCTGTGGAATAGCCACTGTGCTGGCTGAAAGGGATCAGTTGACAATTACAGTTTGCAGCGGAAGTGGTACAGACGAATGTAATGTCTAAAGATGTGCAATTTAGCTGTTGTCAGTGATTTTACTTGCTGTATTCACCAGACAGGAAGGAATCTTTGCAATGTCGGACGTTTGGCAGTGAGATGTTGTAATATGAAGCGAATTTGAAGACGCGTAGATATTTCAGTGTTGACATTCCCAAATCACCGGTGAACCAGTAGGCGGTGTGTCAATATTTTGCTAAAACTGCCAATTTGGAGAGTAAGTGCGTTTGGTTGAGGTATGTGATTGTGACAAGACTTGTTCGCCATATTGGCAACGCAGTGACAGTGGATGTCATGAAGTTTTAGAATTTTTGCAAAACGTTAAACTGGCCACCAGACCTGGGGCCGAAGTACTCGGTACTTGTGTACTCGAGTACATTTTTTAAATACTCATAGAAATTATGGTCAAGTACTCGTACTCGTACTCATGTTCAATATACTCAGATTTTACGAGTACATCCGAGTACTTTTTAAATAGAATATTGTGAATATTATTTTATTTCTTATTTTATCAAATCATTAACAACTACAACATTAATTTCAACAAGTATGGTAGCAAATTGTATTACCTGCATATGAATCAAATTAACAACATATTTTGTGTTCTTGCAAGCATCTCATCTGAGTTATATATGTTTTCTAATACAGGATCATTAAAAACACTTTAATTATGTCAATTCTATTGCAATAACCATGATATTAACTGCAATGTAATAGCCCATGATTTGTAATAATTATTGTTACATTTAGTAGATGTGGTTTCACTTTTATTTGGTATTGGTGAGTTTTCGCAAATTCACACCGTGGATCACTTTTCTCCACATGAATGCACTGAAGCCACAAAGGCTTCACTTCAACAGGCAACATCTTTTGATTCTTTTACCAGTTAGAAACCCCTAGTTCATATCCATAGGGTGTATTCTTTTTGTCTCTGATCTGTCCGCGGAGCGAAATGTGCTATTCTTTTTTACGCGGAGAGGTCACGTGATCTCTTCGCGTTAAATAGAACAGCTGCCAGGACTGCTCCGACCTCGCCACCTACGGATCATGTCGCGAGTGGAGAATTTCCGGTCACATGACTTTAAACATGGCTTAGCACAAAGATTGATAAGTCGCATTTGTACAAAATATTAAATGAATGTGTAGTTTTCTGTTTGCTTTGTACACGTGACAACGCAATGATGCATATTGTCGCTGAAGAAAAAATCGCACCTCTTTGACAGCCTACACACGGTTGGTTAGTGCAACAAGGTAATGAACATAATGGTTTACATGCTTCCTGATATGCTCTCATTGTCATGTCAGATTTTTTCCCAGTGGGATAGTAGTTAGGTATGTTAGCATGCTCAATCAAATCCCTAGGAAGGTGGAATATTATAATATATGGCATAGTTTCTGTCGCACCATCATGGTGTCATAGAGGTAATCTCTATTAATGCTACAATTAAGAATACACTAACAGCCTAATTTAGTTTTTTACATTGACAATTTTTGATTTACACTACAGTACTAATATCATATTCCAAACATTAAACCAACTGACAATGACACACTTCACTCTTATTGTCACACACCCCAAACTTTAAACAGCTAACAATAAAAGTCAACTACCATTTCACTATCTGACAGACTCCCTGGCTAGTTACAACACTGCCTGATTACACACCAGCTACTCCTAGGCAATTACTCCTGCCTCCCAACAACTCTCTGAGTCTCCTCTCTACCTAAACTTATATTAACTTTTGACAGACTTCAGGTTGTGATGCTTTGTTGATGAAATTAGTGACTCGAAAGGATGAGTGATCATTAATGCTGCATTAGGATTAATGACCACCAGGATTATCTATCACAAACATCTGATAAAGGGTCCAGCCATCACCCCTTCACAGTCCCTCAAGGGAAGTGATGTTGACCATCTGCATGTTACATCACCAACATACCCTTCTATGGAATTTCTATCATTCCTATATACATAATGAAATAACCCCTACCACAATGGGACCATAACCCGAATAAGTGAATTGACATAGATAGTACATCGTGTAACATTTTTAATTGAAACTGCGCTCGATACCTACCTGATCAAATTGGATCTTTTGGTCTAGTGAATTCCATAATTGTATATCTTGTAGAGATAAACATTGGGGTTTTTAAAGTAATTCTTGAAAATACCTGTCTTAAGTTATTACTTCGTCATGTTTCATGTGTTGTGTCATAAACTGTTGAATAATATTATTAGGTAACAACTTTGTGTTTGCTTCATACATTATAATGGTAGTTTTAATTGTACAAAATCAGATAGCTTTAATATATGCAATTCACAAAACAAGGCATTTGGTAATAATGCACATTGCTGAAAATCCTCGCTAATTTCTTATGTAACATATAAATACAGTCAATATTTGTTTTGTAGGAATTTCCCCACCCTTCACATCAGTACGACACATAAAACAGGTATGGTGAATAGTACAGTATTAAGTGAGCATTTTTGTCTAGTAAATATTTTGCTCTATGCATAATTGCAATACTTTTTGACAGCTCAAATATTATCATCTTGATATGGTCTTTCCAGTAAACTTCAACAGGCAGCATCTTTTTATTCTTTTTTCCAGTCAGAAACCCCTAGTTCATATCCATAGTTGTACTAGTTACTAGTCCAGGTCATAATCCTTGTGTTTGTTTAATTAAGCCAGGAAGTCCAGTAAGCCCATAATGAAAGGGTCATTCATCAGTTAGCCATAAAATACCTTTGTTGCTCTCACAAGTGACAGAGCTAAGTACTGCTAACTGAGTCTTCTGAAGAAGTTTGGTGACTCAAGTCAGACAGCCTGCACCAGTATTGTCTGGTGCCAATTTGTAGTGTGGTCAAAGAACAAAGGGATATTGAGCCCTGGACATTGGCAGGTGCTAATCCACCCTCTCAGCAAACATTAGTTGTGGACTTGTGGTCACTGAACTCTGCCATGGCCGGTCCCAAGCCCGGATGGGAAAAGAGGAGGGTTGGGCGTGGGGCTAGCACCCCCACCCCGTAAAAAAAAAAGATTGCTACAGAAACGCCGACAAAAGATACAGAGACTACAGTCCTGGAAGAGGAGGGTTCTTCGTTTCGAAGACTTATGACGCCATGTGGTGAAAGCCGGGAGTCCTCGGAAGCCACAGGGTCGAGCACCCTTCTTTCGTCCAGGAACATCACGATTGGATCATGGAACGCGAGGACCTTATACCAGACAGGGAAGACAGCACAGGTGGCAGCGGAAATGAGAAACTACAACCTTGCCTTGCTTGGAGTCAGCGAAACAAGATGGACACAGACAGGACAGAGAAGGCTGCTTAGTGGAGAGATGCTGCTCTTCTCAGGACATGAGGAGGACAACGCTCCCCACACAGAAGGTGTAGCGCTCATGCTGTCAAGATCGGCACAGAGGGCGCTGATAGGGTGGGAAGCTCATGGACCAAGAATCATCACAGCATCCTTCAGAACAAAGAAGAAGAAGATAAAAATGAATGTCATCCAGTGCTACGCACCTACAAACGACAGCGATGAAGAAAACAAAGATCAGTTTTATAACAGACTACAAACGATCATCGACAAGTGTCCAGTGAAAGATGTCAACATCCTAATGGGAGATTTCAATGCAAAGATTGGAAAGGACAACACTGGGTATGAAGAAGTAATGGGAAAACATGGATTGGGAGAGATAAACGAAAACGGCGAGAGATTTGCTGACACATGCGCCCTTAACAAGATTATCATCGGAGGCAGCATCTTCCCACACAAAAGGATACATAAAGCTACTTGGGTATCACCAGATCACGTGACAGAGAACCAGATAGACCACATCTGCATAGGCAAGACATTCAGAAGGTCCCTTCAGGACGTGAGAGTGAAGAGAGGAGCCGATGCTGCGTCTGACCACCACCTGCTTGTTGCCATACTGAAGCTGAAACTGAAGAAAAACCGAATGGAGACAGCAGTGAAGCGAAAAAAGTACAATGTCAGCTTCCTGAAGGATGCACAGACAAGAGAGGAATACAGATTGAATCTCACCAACAGATTCCAAGTGCTGCAAGAGCTGCTCGAAGAAGAAACTGACCTAAACAAGCAGTGGCAGAACATAAAAGAGACATGGACATCAACCTGCCAGGAAGTTGTTGGCCCCAGGACACCGCAGCAGAAAGAGTGGATTTCAGTGGAAACTTTGCGCAAGGTCCAGATGCGGAAGGAGAAGAAAACAGCAGTAAACAACAGCCGCACAAGAACAGCAAAGGCAAAAGCGCAAGAAGAATATGCAGAAGTCAACAGAGAAGTAAAGAAGAGCATAAAGGTCGACAAGAGAAACTACATCGACAGCCTGGCAGAGGAAGCGGAACAGGCAGCAGGAAGAGGAAACATGAAAGAGCTTTACGACACTACCAGGAAACTGTCAGGCAAGTACTGCCACCCAGAGCGACCAGTGAAGGACAAAGAGGGAAATGCTATCATAGGAAATGAACAACAGCTGGACAGATGGGCCGAGCATTTCGAGGAACTCCTGAACAGACCCGCCCCGCCAAACCCGCCTGTCATCCACCCAGCAGAAGAGGACCTACCTATTAACTGCGACAGACCTGCCAGAGAAGAAATCAAGAAAGCTATACAACAGCTGAAGAACAATAAGGCATCAGGGCCAGATCATATTCCGGCAGAAGCACTCAAGGCAGTTGTGGACACTTCCGTGGAACTACTTTACCCTCTATTTGGGAAGATATGGGAAGAGGAAGAAGTGCCAGCAGACTGGAGAGAAGGCTACCTCATCAAGATCCCCAAGAAAGGAGACCTCAGAAACTGTGCTAACTACAGAGGGATCACACTCCTGTCAGTGCCAGGGAAAGTCTTCAACAGGATCATCTTGGAAAGGATGAAAGACATGGTCGACCCAATGCTTAGAGACCAGCAAGCCGGATTCCGCCAGAACAGATCATGTTTAGACCAGATCGCAACATTGCGCATCATAGTAGAACAATCCTTAGAATGGAACTCTTCCCTCTACGTGAACTTCGTTGACTATGAAAAGGCATTTGACAGTGTTGACAGGAAGACCCTCTGGAAACTGCTACGACACTATGGGGTACCCACTAAACTGGTCAACCTAATCAAGAACAGCTATGACGGAACAGGCTGTAGGGTAATCCATGGAGGACAGTTCACCTGTCGCTTCGAGGTAAAGACTGGAGTAAGACAAGGCTGCCTGCTGTCCCCATTCCTCTTCCTCCTGGCCATTGACTGGATTATGAAGATGACCACAGTACAGAGGACAAGTGGGATCCAGTGGACACTATGGACGCAACTTGAAGACCTGGACTTCGCCGATGACTTGGCACTGCTGTCTCACAGCCATCAACAGATGCAGGACAAGACGATAGAACTGGCAGCTGCCTCCTTACAAGTGGGCCTGAACATCCACAAAGGAAAGACCAAGGTCCTCAGGATAAATGCAGCCAGCACTGACCCAGTCACACTGGAGGGGAATGCACTGGAGGAGGTAGAGACCTTCACATACCTCGGCAGTGTCATCAACAAGCGGGGCGGCACAGACGCAGACGTCAGAGCAAGGATAGGCAAGGCAAGAGTGGCATTCCTGCAACTGAAGAACATCTGGAGCTCCAGGGTACTGTCATCGCGCACAAAGATCCGGTTGTTCAAGTCCAACTTGAAGATGGTCTTGTTGTATGGAGCAGAGACATGGAGGATAACCAACACCACCATCAACAAAGTGCAGACCTTTGTCAACAACTGCCTGAGAAGAATCCTCCAGATCCACTGGCCAGACACCATCAGCAACAGTGAATTGTGGGAAAAGACACAACAACGACCTGTCGAAGAGGAAATCAGAAGAAGAAGATGGGCCTGGATTGGCCACTCGCTCCGAAAACCAGTAACAAGCACCACCAGGCAAGCGCTGACATGGAATCCTCAAGGCAAACGGAGAAGAGGACGACCAAGAAACACGTGGCGACGGGACCTCCAGGCAGACACCAGGAAGATGGGCTACACCTGGAACCAGTTAGAGAGGATGGCCCAGGACAGGGGACTCTGGCGATCTGTTGTCGACGGCCTATGCCCCAAAAGGGACGACGGGCATAAGTAAGTAAGTAAGTTGTGGTCACTGCCAGCCACAACATGCCTAACAGTGTTCATTGATTCATATATCAAATATATTTAATGGTTATATTTCTTTATTTCTTTTCTCTTGTTATGTTGTGCTATAAAATGTATTTTGAAAAGTGTTTTCAATTTAAATACATTTTAACCCACATTTGAATGCATACCCTGAACATTTGCATTTAAATGCGAATCGCACCTTTGAATGAAATGCAAACCCCAGTTTTGTCCCAAACATAAATATGATTTTTACAGTTTTCCTCATAAAAAAGTATTATCAACTGCCATTGCATAGCCAACTCTTCCTGATTTATGTAAATTCATTCACAATGTTTATTTTTAAAATATGTTATTATTACTATACAGAGTTACTATATCATACAAGATGTACTCGTACTTGTATTCGTACTCATGGAAATGTACTCATACTCGGCTTTGAGCAATGTACTCGTACTCATACTCAACCTTCACCAATGTACTCGTACTCCTACTTTACTCATGAAATGTACTCGGCCCTAGATCTGATGGCCGCGAAGGGAAAGGTCAAGGCAATGGCAGAGTCTGCAGTGGTTCGGTTAATATAATTTAATAGCAGAAAACAACTACTGGCATGGTTGCGTAGCGTAGCAAGGTCGGCCTTTAACAGGGCACTGGTGGTAGGCCACAGACCACGTGTAGGGTCCGTCCGCCATTACCCACGTACAGTCCCTAGAAAAGTGGGGATTGCGCATGATGAGTGATTTTTCCTGAACACTTTCACATCGGATACGTACGAAAAGTTAACGTTCTCTGTATTACTAAGTGCATCATTACACTGACTATTCCGCAGAACGTATCAACATTTCAGAATCAGTCGATCACCAGGTTGAACCAAAATTTATGAGTTTGGGCATGTTTTTTTAAATGAGGTGTAATTTTCTTGAGTTTCACCCAGCATATGTGTAAATAGAGGATACATCTTCTGTGAGACTCCTAGCAGACAGGTCAGGAACACCACAATTTTTCCGACAGGTAGAGCGCGTGCTAAGTTTGAGATGCTTGACTAAGCCAGTTCGGAGTTTCGACTACGCATGCGCCAATCCCCTTGTTACAATTCCAGGTCAGAGGGCAATCAACATAAACTGCTGTTGACAACCATATCGCCTTTCGTGCTGTCTGCTACATAAACACACACAGTATTGTCAAGTAAGTAACCTATATCACTTTTATTACCAACGTACATAAAATGTAGTAGTCTAGTAGTGTTGTCTTCACAACAGCCCTATGTATTCAACTGAGTATCTGTAGAATCAAGATAAGATAATAACTCGTCTAGAGCCAAGTGTGAAGTGACTACCTATATACCCTCGTATAGCTGAATGTAGGAAAGAAAGAAACAGGAAAAAAGGAAACAGGAAAAAAAGAAACCGAAAGAAGGAAACAGGAAAAGAAGAAACGGAAATAAACAGGTTTTTCAAATTTTATTTCAGTGAAAATACACCAATAATTCACATGAAAAATATGTATAATTATTTATTATATCGCAACGTAACACAAATTTATTAAAAATGATCACCGATCACACATATAAGGGATCACAGTTTGTGAAATGACAGTTTTGCCTCAATGGCGCTTATCGACATGGATGTTATGGCCCACACCTAGGAATTCTGGAATGGACTTGGAACCCTGAATACGGTCTTCACACAAGGTTTTCAGTCTCTTCTGGAGACGAGCCAACCCCTTGTTGACACGTTTCCTGGGAGGGTTACCGACGGCATCCTGCTGAAGTCTTCCTCTCGCTGAAACCACATGATCACCTTCCAGATGGAGGGATGATGGTTGGCAACTATGCTGAAGAACTTGTTGTTCCAGCCGTCACACACATTGTTCGTTCGGTGTGACTCAGTCAGTGTGGCATCATAAACGTTCCATATGGCGTGTGGATATAATGGTGGTGTGCGGCGAAATCGGAGGTTGGTGTGGTCGTCATCTTGATAGCCCATCATGCGGAAACTCCCACTTACGTAATTCTTGTCGAAGTAGGCGACGAGATCTGCCGCTTCTGGAGGAGTGGGCCATACCTTCTGGAGGAGCTGTGTCCTTCAGGTGGGCCATACCCTCTGGAGGAGCTGTGTCCTTCAAGTGGGTCATACCCTCTGGAGGAGCTGTGTCCTTCAGGTGGGCCATACCTTCTGGAGGAGCTGTGTCCTTCAGGTGGGCCATACCTTCTGGAGGAGCTGTGTCCTTCAAGTGGGTCATAACCTCTGGAGGAGCTGTGTCCTTCAGGTGGGCCATACCTTCTGGAGGAGCTGTATCCTTCAGGTGGGTCATACCTTCTGGAGGAGCTGTGTCCTTCAGGTGGGCCATACCTTCTGGAGGAGCTGTGTCCTTCAGGTGGGCCATACCTTCTGGAGGAGCTGTGTCCTTCAGGTGGGTCATACCTTCTGGTGGGCCATACCTTCTGGAGGAGTTGTGTCTTTCACGTGGGTCATACCCTCTGGAGGAGCTGTGTCCTTCAGGTGGGCCATACCTTCTGGAGGAGCTGTGTCCTTCAGGTGGGCCATACCCTCTGGAGGAGCTGTGTCCTTCAAGTGGGTCATACCCTCTGGAGGAGCTGTGTCCTTCAGGTGGGTCATACCTTCTGGAGGAGCTGTGTCCTTCAGGTGGGCCATACCTTCTGGAGGAGCTGTGTCCTTCAGGTGGGCCATGCCTTCTGGAGGAGCTGTGTCCTTCACGTGGGCCATACCTTCTTGAGGAGCTGTGTCCTTCAGGTGGGCCATACCTTCTGGAGGAGCTGTGTCCTTCAGGTGGGCCATACCTCCTGGAGGAGCTGTTTCCTTCAGGTGGGCCATACCTTCTGGAACCTCATCGATGGGAAGGAATGCGAGTCCGTCCAGCTTACCACAGAACTTACGTGGTGACAAATCTGGTTCTTGATGATCTCCATGGTAAAGTATTAGTAGTAGAATGATTACAACATGTACAATAGTAAATGGTTGTTCTGAGGTATAGTGGCACCATCAGTGCTTTTATCCTGTTTTTTTGGGAGGCAATTAAAAGGGAAGCCACCAATTTGACATCTAATGTCAGTTTGAATTAAGCAAATCATCCAAGAAACAGTTGGGATCAAGGAAATGGCTTCATGGCTCAATTGGAATAAAAGGGATCATCCAAGATACAATTACGGGGATCAAGGAAATGGCTTCATGGCTCAATTGGAATAAAAGGGATCATCCAAGATACAATTACGGGGATCAAGGAAATGGCTTCATGGCTCAATTGGAATAAAAGGGATCATCCAAGATACAATTACGGGGATCAAGGAAATGGCTTCATGGCGCAATTGGAATAAAAGGGATCATCCAAGATACAATTACGGGGATCAAAGAAATGGCTTCATGGCTCAACTGGAATAAAAGGGATCATCCAAGATACAATTACGGGGATCAAGGAAATGGCTTCATGGCTCAATTGGAATAAAAGGGATCATCCAAGATACAATTACGGGGATCAAGGAAATGGCTTCATGGCTCAACTGGAATAAAAGGGATCATCCAAGATACAATTACGGGGATCAAGGAAATGGCTGCATGGCTCAATTGGAATAAAAGGGATCATCCAAGATACAATTACGGGGATCAAGGAAATGGCAACATGGCTCAATTGGAATAAAAGGGATCATCCAAGATACAATTACGGGGATCAAGGAAATGGCTTGATGGCTCAATTGGAATAAAAGGATCATCCAAGATACAATTACGGGGATCAAGGAAATGGCTTCATGGCTCAATTGGAATAAAAAGGATCATCCAAGATACAATTACGGGGATCAAGAAAGTGGCTGCATGGCTCAATTGGGCATCAAGGGTAAGTTGGGAATGGCTTCCGGAGTGAATTTGTGGATCAATGGACTATGAATTGCAATTATGAAAGCTGAAAATATTTAATATCTTCATGCCATTAGCTTGTAAACCTCAACTGGTCGTGTTAATATTTGAAACTTTTCCTTTCGAGACATTTAACATCATTTAACATCATTACAAAGGTAAAAATAGCAAAAACAGTGTTTCTTTATGTTTATTTTTTCCTGTTACTTTTTTCCTAGCCAAATTTTTTTCTTTCTTTCCGTTTATATTTTTTTCCTGGTTCTTTCTTTCCGTTTACCCGTATAGCCATAGGTAGTAGGTTAGGGCAACAGTGTAGATGGTAGTCAATTGTTGATCCATCTTTCTTTCTTTGTTTTGCATATTTAAGTTTGACACCTGAATGAATATATATGGGATAGTACGGGTGTGTAGTTATGTGCCTATGTGTAGCTAAGTTTTAAGAGATTCTCCCAAGTGGGTGTTTTGGTGGCAACCCTTAGACTCCAGCAGTGCCTTAATTACTATAAACAACAGCATGAACTGCTTAGGGCACTGCTGGAGTCCAAGGGTTGCTGTTAAGTACCCAGTCCAAATACACCCTCCCAGTTACAAACCCCAGTCACTGATATCTTGTAACTGTGTTTCTTGTGAAATCAATGTTTAGCAATTCTTTTTAATTCAGTTTCATGATAAATGTGTGTCAGCTTTGTACATGCGACATATCTGCTAATATTCTATCAATGTTAAGAATTTACTACAAGTAATCTAACATATTGAAAGTATTCAGATATATTGTATAATTGTGTTTTTATATATGTTATGTTGTAAAAACAAAGTTACTTACTTACATATACAAATTAATACTTAATAATTAATACATGCCAGTTTGTGCAGTGTTGAATTGTGGGAATGGAGAGTACAAGCTGGACCGGTGGAAGTCGGAGAATTGTACAATCCACCCATGATTTAAGAAAGGTGTAGGGCAGAGCATTTGTCCTCCCCTTTTGTTCTGTACCCGTTTCCCACAGAACGAAAAGATCACGAAGGCCGCCAGACAAGGAGGAAAACGCTTTTCCTTCTTTGTAATCAGTCAGTAGCCGAGTCCTCAGGTCCCTCTCACTGGTGTCAACCAGGTACTCAGCTAGATGACAGTACATATATATACATGGTGGCCACGTTGACATACTCTTCCCTTCCCCCATCCAGTCACTGTTTAGTCCAGACAACGCATCTGGCAAAACATCACCTTGCACAATCAGAAGCCTTCGGTATTGTTCTGCTTTCTGTCTGGTTTCCTCTTTTACACTAGCTTTCTGTGGAATGCTGAATCTTTATAAAATATATGAACTGTTGGATTAATATCAATCATCAATTTAGTATTTTTTATATGTATGTGTATATATGTATACATTGTACTATATTGGTTGATGTATTCCTATGTATACTCTAATATTCAGTACACTTAGCAACTTATAAATAAATGTTGCGAAACTGTAAACTAGTCAATTGTGATTATTTAATTTAAGAAATAAGATGGTAATTATGAATGTAAAATATAAGTTTTTATAACTTCATGCATTTTCTTTCAACATATTTGTAAAATGATTGTTTAGATTTTATATATTCACAGCATCCTGATAGATGTGTTTTGGTTCAATATAGAAATCTTATGTATTGCTGCATCCTGTATATATGTTTATGTTGAATAAATTCAATTCAATTAAAACAGTACGAAGCACTGAATGCCAGCGCAACCAGTTCTTCCTTGTTGCCAGTTGTTGGCAGCCCTCTGTCGCGTAAATATTCTTGTATTTTTTTTCTCCATAAACGGAACTCATTAAAATTGGCCGTACCGGCGACCAATCGACATACACAACAACAAACACGAAAAGCACAAAACAACACGAGAAGTTCGAACGTCAACAACAATCTGACAGGCGCAGCGTGGACAGCGAGGAATGTGTTTATGTCAATTGACCTATGACATTACCCACGGTGCTTTGCGTAGTCGAAACTCCGAACTGGCTTATTCATTGTTCACATTCTTGATTTCTACTATTATGTCATATTTTGACTTCTTTCGACACATAGACGGTTATAAAATGAAGATGACGTTGCTATGGAACAAGCTAGTGACGAGTGAGTGAGGAAAACGCAGTATTCTCACTTTATTCTGTTCCATTTCGATGTATCCTTATTATCGCCGCTAGTTTCGCACCGTCGGCTTCACCGGATCGGAGGATGTGACAAGATTAGCAAATTTCCGCCTGAATTAACGCCTCTAGTTGCATATATGTAACATCATAGTAGTCACTACGTCATCTCCAGTTACATAAAACAACATCTTCTTGGTAATTATGAATACAACTGTACCAAAATTTTTTTTTACATTTGCCGAAATCAGGGCATACGTGTATAGTTATTTATTTGTGTAATTAATATGTAGGTATATCTTGTAGGCAGCCATACATATGCATATATGTACATGGATGTGCTTGTATACATATAGTTTATACATATATATATGATTATTATATAATTATAATCTTACTACTTTTATTATTGCTATCACTTGTATTCTTAATTTTTAATATAATATTTTCAATTGCTTGACTAAACCAGTGGTGGCTCCCATGATAGCGACATACTCAATGTCTTAATGGGAGTCTCCGTGACCATTTATTTTATTTACTTTGTTTATATGTCGATTGTGTTACATTTACTTGGTCAAAATAAATGAGTCTGAGTCTGAGTCTTGGCATCCACTATCTGAAGGTAAGTGACAGGTTGTGTTTGTGTTGAATGAAATTGTTCTGTGACTGTGTGTCATTGCGTGTTACTAATGATAGAGATGATTCTGTTTCAGACACACCTTTTCACATTTACACTGCATGCACACAAATACTTGTGGTGGGAGGAGCGCTTGTCACCTTCTCGTGGTTCCTACTGTGGATCACGACAGCAAACGTTGCTGTCGTGTGAACTAAGAACAGCGCCCATTGACACTATCTTGTAAACTAGGAATATTTGGTTTCATTGTGTACTGAGGGGCTTGGTACACAGTATTGATTGCTGAATCGAAATGGTAGGCGCACAGTTTTGTTACATTAACATGTGTAAAGGGAAATGGCGGTTGATAGTACTTGTTACCAGTTAGATAAACAAAGTTGATAATCAAGTCTGCTTGTTATGAATGAAACAGATATTTGGCTCTTGTATTATTGATAGTTGCAGTCCGACTGATGGTTCCTGTTGCAACAGACAACGTGCGACGGGACATTGTCATATCTTCGGGCCACCCTACAGCTGAACCTCGTCTACTGTCTCTGGCTTTTTGAGAGGCACCTCTTTGACAGCCTACACACAGTTGGTTAGTGCAATAAGGTAATGAACATAATGGGTTACATGCTTCCTGATATGCTCTCATTGTCATGTCAGATTTTTTCCCAGTGGGATAGTAGTTTGGTATGTTTGCGTGATCAATCAAAGCCCTAGGAAGCCTTATATTATATGACATAGTAGCTGTCACACCATCATGATGTCGTAGAGGTTATCTCTGATTCTCTGTTAATACGACAATGGCGGAGGGTACCAATTAAGAATACACCAACAGCCTAATTGAGTTTAGTACAATGGTAATATTCGATTTACACTACAGTACTAATAAATTATTTCAAAACATGACAACGACATACTTAACCCTTTTTGTCTCACACCGCAAACTTTAAACAGTTAACAATAACAATCAACTACCATTTCACTATCTGACAGTCTCCTTTGCCTATAACAACATTGCCTGATTACACACCAGCTACTCCAATCACCCCATGCCTCCCCACAACTCTCTGAATCTCCTCTCTACCTAAACTTATATTAACTTTTAACAGACCCCAGGTTTCAGGTTGTGATGTGTTGTTGATGAAATCAGTGACTCAAAAGGATCAGTGGTCATTAATGCTGTATTAGGATTAATGACCACCTGGATTATCCACCACAGACATCTGATCAAGGGTCCAGCCATCACCCCTTCACAGTCCTTCTAGGAAAGTGATGTTGACCATCTGCTTATTACATCACGAATATACCCTTCTATGGAATGTCTATCATTCCTATATACATAATGAAATAACTCCTACAACAATGGGACCACAACCCGAATAAGTGTATTGACATAGATAGTACATTGTTTCACATTGGTAATTGCTCATGTCCAAATTTGCTACCTTCCACGTTCAAAAGTGTCTGCGATCGATACCTATTTTTTGCCAGTTGGATAGTAGTTAGGTATGTTAGCATGCTCAATCAAATCCCTAGGAAGGTGGAATATTATAATATATGGCATAGTTTCTGTCGCACCATCATGGTGTCATAGAGGTAATCTCTATTAATGCTACAATTAAGAATACACTAACAGCCAAATTTAGTTTTTTTACATTGACAATGTTTGATTTACACTACAGTACTAATATCACATTCCAAACATTAAACCAACTGACAATGAAACACTTTCCTCTTCTTGTCACACAGACTGAGTCCCTGGTTAACCCCAAACTTTAACAGCTAACAATAAACCTCAACTACCATAACACTATCTGACAGACTGCCTGGCCAGTTACGACACTGCCTGATGACACACCAGCTACTCCTAGGCAATCACTCCTGCCTCCCAACAACTCTCTGAGTCTCCTGTCTACATAAACTGTTGACAGACCCCAGGTTTCAGGTTGTGATGTCTTGTTGATAAAATTAGTGACTCGAAAGGATGAGTGATCATTAATGCTGCATTAGGATTAATGACCACCAGGATTATCTACCACAGACATCTGATAAAGGGTCCAGCCATCACCCCTTCACAGTCCTTCTAGGAAAGTGATGTTGACCATCTGCATGTTACATCACCAACATACCCTTCTATGGAATTTCTATCATTCCTATATACATAATGAAATAACCCCTACCACAAAGGGACCATTACCCGAATAAGTGAATTGACATAGATAGTACATTGTGTAACATTTTTAATTGAAACTGTCTGCGATCGATACCTACCTGATCAAATTCGATCTTTTGGTCTAGTGAATTCCATAATTGTATATCTTGTAGAGATAAACATTGGGGTTTTTAAAGTAATTCTTGCAAATACCTGTCTTAAGTTATTACTTTGTCATGATTCATGTGTTGTATAATAACTGAAGATTAATAATAACTGAAGATTATTAGGTAACCAATTTGTGTTTGTTTCATACATTATAATGGATTTTAGTTGTACAAAATTTGATAGCTTTAATATATGCAATTCACAAAAGAAGGCATCTGTATAATGGCAATAATGCACATTGCCGACAATCCTCGGTATTTTCTTATGTCACAAATTAATACAGTCAATATTTGTTTTGTAGGACACATAAAACAGGTATGGTGAATAGTACAGTATTAAGCGAGCATCATTACACTGACTGTTCTTCAGAATGTATCAACATTTAAGAATCAGTCGATCACCAGATTGAACCAAAATTGATGGGTTTGGGCAAGTTTTTTTTAAAATGAGGTGTCATTTTCTTGAGTTTCACCCAGCATGTGATAGGATAAATATTCTGTGAAACTGCAAGGAAAATTGTATGATAAATGTGATCTGTTCCCAGTAAAGACGACATACAACGCTCCAGGTCCTCCTAGTGGACAGGTCAGGAGCACCGCAATTTATCCGACAGCGATCTAAGTTGGAGATGCTCGAATTCATCGTTCACGTTCTTTATTGCTACTATTTAGGCATATTTTGACTCATGGACGGTTATAAAATGTAGATAACATTGCTATGGAACAAGCGAGTGATAAGTGAGTGAGGGAAACGATGTATTCTCATTTTGTTCTGTTCCATTTCGATCTAGCCTTATTATCGTCCTCGCCGGATCGGAGGATGTGACAACATTAGCAAATTTCCGCCGGCATTAATGCCTCTATTTGCATATATGTAACATCATAGTAGTCACTACGTCATCTTGGCACCCACCATCTGAACGTAAGTGACATGTAAGCCTGGGCGTCTTGTAATATATCATATATGTTGCGCAACTTCAGTGAGAATTGGGCTTTAATAGCTGGTTGCTGTAACTTAATTATATAAAATTTCTTTCTGATCGCCTTGTTCTTTTGTTTTCTCTTTAGTTTCAGCTTGATTTTTGATCGCACTAATTGGTGGTCGCTCGCAATGTTGGCTTCTCTCATGGCCCTAGTGTCCGTTACTGATGTCCGGTGTTGCGATCTTTCTGATCGCCTTGTTTTGTTTTCTCTTTAGTTTCAGCTTGATTTTTGATCGCACTAATTGGTGGTCGCTCGCAATGTTGGCTCCTCTCATGGCCCTGGTGTCCGTTACTGATGTCCGGTGTTGCGATCTTTCTGATCGCCTTGTTTTGTTTTCTCTTTAGTTTCAGCT
>OY759261.1:16347455-16354955 GCA_963662155.1 Lamellibrachia columna
CTTACCTAACTGCCTACTTACTTACTTACTTACTTACCTACTTACTTACATGCCTACCTACTTACTTACTTACTTACTTACTTACTTACTTACTTACTTACTTACTTACTGCTTACTGATCCGTAACCCGCCTGGGTCGTAGGGTCGCTGCTCCAATGAACACTGCACAAGTCGGCCCCAGTCTAGGCGGTTGTCTGGTAGTGCCTGGGTTTCTGCAAAGGTCTTTCCTGTCCATTCCTCAATGCTGTCTGTCCATCTCTTCCTGTCCATTCCTCAATGCTGTCTGTCCATCTCTTCCTGTCCATTCCTCAATGCTGTCTGTCCATCTCTTCCTGTCCATTCCTCAATGCTGTCTGTCCATCTCTTCCTGTCCATTCCTCAATGCTTTCTGTCCATCTCTTCCTGTCCATTCCTCAATGCTGTCTGTCCATCTCTTCCTGTCCATTCCTCAATGCTGTCTGTCCATCTCTTCCTGTCCATTCCTCAATGCTTTCTGTCCATCTCTTCCTGTCCATTCCTCAATGCTGTCTGTCCATCTCTTCCTGTCCATTCCTCAATGCTGTCTGTCCATCTCTTCCTGTCCATTCCTCAATGCTGTCTGTCCATCTCTTCCTGTCCATTCCTCAGTGCTGTCTGTCCATCTCCTCCTGTCCATTCCTCAGTGCTGTCTGTCCATCTCTTCCTGTCCATTCCTCAATGCTGTCTGTCCATCTCTTCCTGTCCATTCATCAATGCTGTCTGTCCATCTCTTCCTGTCCATTCCTCAGTGCTGTCTGTCCATCTCTTCCTGTCTTCCTCGTCTCCTTTTCCCCTGCACTGTTCCCTGAAGGACTATTTTAGAGAGACCGCTTGATCTCGTCACATGCCCACACCATCTCAGCTTCCTCTTCTTCACTGTGGTCAAAAGGCTTCACAATGACCCACGTGTTGAGGGATGGTTTACAGATGTCTTCAATGGTGACGCGGTCGGTGTAGGAGATGCCGAGGATTCTTCGGAAACATCTCCTTTCCACTGTAGCCATCTTTCTATGTAGTTCCGCTGTGAGAGTCCACGATTCACATGCTCACAGGAAGATGAAAAGGACCCGTATATGTAAGAGCTTCATTTTTGAATTCATTGCGATGTTCTTGTCCCTCCAAATTGGTTTCAGTTTCAGTGTTTGTGCAGACCTTGCAAGGATTTCAGTCTTGGATCCCTCGTCACTGATGATGGCCCCGATGTATTTAAACTGTTTCACTGTTTCCCGTTCTTGTCCATTTGCAGTTATGCGTGATCTAATTGTATTACTGCTGTTTGCCATTATCTTGGTATTCCATGTCTGGCTGATGTTTCGTCCATTCGGTTCACCAGGTTGACGAGTTCTTCTTCCTCTCCAGCCAAACCGTCGATGTCACCAGCGAACCGAAGGTTGGTGATGGTGCGTCCTCCAATGTTAACTGTGTCGGTGTGGTCGCTTAGTGCGTCCTCCAATGTTAACTGTGTCGGTGTGGTCTTCTAGTACGTCCTCCAATGTTAACTGTGCCGGTGTGGTCTTCTAGTACGTCCTCCAATGTTAACTGTGCCGGTGTGGTCTTCTAGTGCGTCCTCCAATGTTAACTGTGTCTGTGTGGTCTTCGAGTGCGTCCTCCAATGTTAACTGTGCCGGTGTGGTCTTCTAGTGCGCCCTCCAATGTTAACTGTGTCGGTGTGGTCTTCTAGTACGTCCTCCAATGTTAACTGTGCCGGTGTGGTCTTCTAGTGCGTCCTCCAATGTTAACTGTGCCGGTGTGGTCTTCTAGTGCGTCCTCCAATGTTAACTGTGCCGGTGTGGTCTTCTAGTACGTCCTCCAATGTTAACTGTGCCGGTATGGTCTTCTAGTGCGTCCTCCAATGTTAACTGTGCCGGTGTGGTCTTCTAGTACGTCCTCCAATGTTAACAGTGGCGGTGTGGTCTTCTAGTACGTCCTCCAATGTTAACTGTGCCGGTGTGGTCTTCTAGTGCGTCCTCCAATGTTAACTGTGCCGGTGTGGTCTTCTAGTACGTCCTCCAATGTTAACTGTGTCGGTGTGGTCTTCTAGTGCGTCCTCCAATGTTAACTGTGTCGGTGTTGTCTTCTAGTGCGTCCTCCAATGTTAACTGTGTCGGTGTGGTCTTCTAGTGCGTCCTCCAATGTTAACTGTGTCGGTGTGGTCTTCTAGTGCGTCCTCCAATGTTAACTGTGCCGGTGTGGTCTTCTAGTGCGTCCTCCAATGTTAACTGTGTCGGTGTGGTCTTCTAGTGCGCCCTCCAATGTTAATTGTGTTGGTATGGTCTTCTAGTGCGTCCTCCAATGTTAAATGTGTCAATGATTCACATGCATACAAGGAGATGAAAAGGACCAGTAATTGTATTACTGCTGTTTGTCATTATCTTGTTTTTTTCTGCCCTAATTCCCATTCCATATCTGGCTGTTCCGTCCGGTCGGTTCAGCAGGTTGACGAGTTCTTCTTCCTCTCCAGCCAACCCGTCGATGTCATCAGTGAAACGAAGGTTGGTGATGGTACGTCCTCCAATGTTAACTGTGTCATTGTGGTCTTCTAGTGCGTCCTCCAATGTTAACTGTGTCATTGTGATCTTCCAGTGCGTCCTCCAATGTTAACTGTGTCGGTGTGGTCTTCTAGTGCGTCCGCCAATGTTAACTGTGTCATTGTGATCTTCCAATGCGTCCTCCAATGTTAACTGTGTCGGTGTGGTCTTCTAGTGCGTCCTCCAATGTTAACTGTGTCGGTGTGGTCTGCTAGTGCGTCTTCCAATGTTAACTGTGTCATTGTGGTCTTCTAGTGCGTCCTCCAATGTTAACTGTGTCATTGTGATCTTCCAATGCGTCCTCCAATGTTAACTGTGTAGGTGTGGTCTTCTAGTGCGTCCTCCAATGTTAACTGTGTCATTGTGATCTTCCAATGCGTCCTCCAATGTTAACTGTGTCGGTGTGGTCTTCTAGTGCGTCCTCCAATGTTAACTGTGTCGGTGTGGTCTTCTAGTGCGTCCTCCAATGTTAACTGTGTCGGTGTGGTCTTCTAGTGCGTCCTCCAATGTTAACTGTGTCGGTGTGGTCTTCTAGTGCGTCCTCCAATGTTAACTGTGTCATTGTGATCTTCTAGTGCGTCCTCCAATGTTAACTGTGTCGGTGTGGTCTTCTAGTGCGTCCTCCAATGTTAACTGTGTCGGTGTGGTCTTCTAGTGCGTCCTCCAATGTTAACTGTGTCGGTGTGGTCTTCTAGTGCGTCCTCCAATGTTAACTGTGTCATTGTAGTCTTCTAGTGCGTCCTCCAATGTTAACTGTGTCGGTGTGGTCTTCTAATGCGTCCTCCAATGTTAACTGTGTAGGTGTGGTCTTCTAGTGCGTCCTCCAATGTTAACTGTGTCATTGTGATCTTCCAATGCGTCCTCCAATGTTAACTGTGTCGGTGTGGTCTTCTAGTGCGTCCTCCAATGTTAACTGTGTCGGTGTGGTCTTCTAGTGCGTCCTCCAATGTTAACTGTGTCGGTGTGGTCTTCTAGTGCGTCCTCCAATGTTAACTGTGTCGGTGTGGTCTTCTAGTGCGTCCTCCAATGTTAACTGTGTCATTGTGATCTTCTAGTGCGTCCTCCAATGTTAACTGTGTCGGTGTGGTCTTCTAGTGCGTCCTCCAATGTTAACTGTGTCGGTGTGGTCTTCTAGTGCGTCCTCCAATGTTAACTGTGTCGGTGTGGTCTTCTAGTGCGTCCTCCAATGTTAACTGTGTCATTGTAGTCTTCTAGTGCGTCCTCCAATGTTAACTGTGTCGGTGTGGTCTTCTAATGCGTCCTCCAATGTTAACTGTGTCATTGTGATCTTCCAATGCGTCCTCCAATGTTAACTGTGCCGGTGTGGTCTTCTAGTGCGTCCTCCAATGTTAACTGTGCCGGTGTGGTCTTCTAGTGCGTCCTCCAATGTTAACTGTGTCATTGTGGTCTTCTAGTGCGTCCTCCAATGTTAATTGTGTCATTGTGGTCTTCCAGTGCATCTGTCAGTATTCGGTCCAGGAATATGTTGAACAGTGTCGGTGGCAAGAGGCATCCTTGACGGACTCCGACTGATGTGTGGAACCGTTCACCTATTTTGCCGTGCACGAGTACTGCACTTCAGGCTTTTGCGTTCAGCTGTTCGATGGTGTGAACAAGGTTTCGTCTAACGTTATATTTCTTCAGTGCAGCCCAGAGTGCGTCAGGCCAAACCATGTTAAAAGCCTCCTTGAAGTCAATGAAGACGTGGAATAATTGGATTGGATAACATACTTCCATTCTATGAAATATATGATTTGAAACAATTGGTTTACTTTACAACCCCACCAGAACAACGTTAGACAATTTGAAACAGGGTAAATTTGGATGGGGGGAAATATATTTCATAAATTTCCTCTGTGAAGCAAAAAAGTTAAACAACCGGAACCACTACATATTTGGAAATATCACGCCCGGTTTTGTTTTCGGAAAGCCGTGGATTTTACATTCATTCAAGAAGATGTTGGGGTTTAATTTCTTGTAGGAAGATTATTTTTACGAATTTTATACAATATATTAATGCTAAAATGCAATAACATTATGTTCAACACGTTAGCTCTAATACAATATTTAGGACGGTCATAAACTGAAACATGTACAATATATATCTTCACTCCCAATGGTATTTCGATGTAGAACACGAATGCCATGAAATAATAAAACCTTATTCAAACAAAGCAAGTGCGTCCAGGAGTATACCCCTTTAATGTTTTCATCGTGAATTGAGATCCTACGATTACGCCATAAAATACGCAATTCTGTATAATAAGAAATACTTTTGGGGGCATTTGCAACTTTAGATAATCTACTTTCGGGTGATTTCATAAAAAAATACTTTGAAAAATGTCGAATTTTTACTCCGTTATCTCCGTCATGGCTAAAATTAGGGGCGAATAACCTTAAATCAGATTTAAGCAGACGGGCGTCAGGCTGCGGTCGGACAGAAACCTTGTGAGGCTCAGAGAGATGGCGACTGACCGGACGAGATGGCGCGGACTAATGGAGGGAGGGGACTGGTTGCGACATGATGATGTCCCCAGACTATTCCTGTTGCAGGGGAGGGGACTGATTGCAACATGATGATGTCCCCAGACTATTCCTACAGGAACAGTTAATCAATCTTTGGGCAACATTTTCTCGTTTAATTGTTGGAGTTTGATCAATAAAAGATCAGAAAGCGGGTGAAAAATAACAAGTAAAATGCGACCCGTCGACCCTCACTCAGTATTCACTGCTTCAACTATTCAACAATGATTAACAGAACATTGAAATAAAGTGTTTGGGTGAAAGCTGAAATGTTGTTTATTTAGTACATTACAGAGATGATCTAAGAGATTAAAAAAGTGTCTATAATCGGGCGGCGAAAAAGGTGGAATGAACACAACACCAGGGTTAGTCTCCTCCCCCTCCGGTCCCTTGTGGAGTGGACACAACACCAGGGTTAGTCTCCTCCCCCTCTGGTCCCTTGTGGAGTGGACACAACATCAGGGTTAGTCTCCTCCCCCTCTGGTCCCTTGTGGAGTGGACACAACACCAGGGTTAATCTCCTCCCCCTCTGGTCCCTTGTGGAGTGGACACAACACCAGGGTTAGTCTCCTCCCCCTCCGGTCCCTTGTGGAGTGGACACAACACCAGGGTTAATCTCCTCCCCCTCTGGTCCCTTGTTGAGTGGACACAATACCAGGGTTATTCTCCTCCCCCTCTGGTCCCTTGCGGAGTGGACACAATACCAGGGTTAATCTCCTCCCCCTCCGGTCCCTTGTGGAGTGGACACAATACCAGGGTTAATCTCCTCCCCCTCTGGTCCCTTGTAGAGTGGACACAATACCAGGGTTAATCTCCTCCCCCTCTGGTCCCTTGTGGAGTGGACACAGTACCAGGGTTAGTCTCCTCCCCCTCTGGTCCCTTGTGGAGTGGACATAATACCAGGGTTAGTCTCCTCCCCCTCCGGTCCCTTGTGGAGTGGACACAATACCAGGGTTAATCTCCTCCCCCTCTGGTCCCTTGTGGAGTGGACACAGTACCAGGGTTAATCTCCTCCCCCTCCGGTCCCTTGTGGAGTGGACACAGTACCAGGGTTAGTCTCCTCCCCCTCTGGTCCCTTGTGGAGTGGACACAGTACCAGGGTTAGTCTCCTCCCCCTCTGGTCCCTTGTGGAGTGGACATAATACCAGGGTTAGTCTCCTCCCCCTCCGGTCCCTTGTGGAGTGGACACAATACCAGGGTTAATCTCCTCCCCCTCCGGTCCCTTGTGGAGTGGACACAATACCAGGGTTAGTCTCCTCCCCCTCCGGTCCCTTGTGGAGTGGACACAATACCAGGGTTAATCTCCTCCCCCTCTGGTCCCTTGTGGAATGGACACAGTACCAGGGTTAATCTCCTCCCCCTCCGGTCCCTTGTGGAGTGGACACAATACCAGGGTTAGTCTCCTCCCCCTCCGGTCCCTTGTGGAGTGGACACAATACCAGGGTTAATCTCCTCCCCTCCGGTCCCTTGTGGAGTGGACACAATACCAGGGTTAGTCTCCTCCCCCTCCGGTCCCTTGTGGAGTGGACACAATACCAGGGTTAATCTCCTCCCCCTCTGGTCCCTTGTGGAGTGGACACAACACCAGGGTTAGTCTCCTCCCCTCCGGTCCCTTGTGGAGTGGACACAAAACCAGGGTTAGTATCATCCCCTCCGGTCCCTTGTGGAGTGGACACAATACCAGGGTTATTCTCCTCCCCCTCCGTTCCCTTGTGGAGTGGACACAATACCAGGGTTAATCTCCTCCCCCTCCGGTCCCTTGTGGAGTGGACATAATACCAGGGTTAATCTCCTCCCCCTCTGGTCCCTTGTGGAGTGGACATAATACCAGGGTTAATCTCCTCCCCCTCTGGTCCCTTGTGGAGTGGGGTCACATCACTTAATCTATCTTAAAACTCATGCAATACTAAGGGTAATAGAAGCTCCGTAATTAAAACAAATGTCCACTATGAAAACGAAAGACATAATTTTGGATCGTCTAAGTTGTGAACATTGTTAGGCCGTCTAAAGTATTATAACAATGTTTGATGTCCGCATTGTAAGCAGGCATGAAAAAAACGATGTTTGTTTTCAAAGCGGGTCGTCGTTCCGTGACGTATGTTCCACTGGAGGCAACACGTGTTTCCGGTTTGTTTAAAAATGGCGCGCCAACGAGATTTCAAGGAAATTTCGAAAATTGCCTCATAGCATCAACAATATTGATTTACCAAGTTTGGCGTCGCAAATGTATTGAGTCGAAATGTCAGCAACGATCTACTTCAATCCATAATCATTGTCGATGGATTCATGCTTAAAGCAAAATTGCGTATGCTTTTTTAAATATCACTTTTCACCGCTTACCTCCAGTTATTATCGGTTTATTTTTTGGAAGACGAAATCGTGGATGATTTGTGCAGTTGTCCATTGGAATCATGAGCATGGAATTCTGCGT